>VZTI01003809.1:1374845-1452372 GCA_013397865.1 Struthidea cinerea
TAATTCCTTCTTACAACCATATATTGCTCTAGTTCTTGCTCATAATATTTTAAATGCAAGCAAAGAGGTGTCATTGCTTTGCCTTTCATAGTATGTTCCCTGAAAATTTCCAACCTCACATGCAAAGTCCTGGCTTACAAAGAGTGTTAAGAGCAATATCTCCCAGCCTGGGAGGACTTGCAGATGAGCACTATACTTCTGATCAACTCAGTTTTGCCTTGGGACAGTGTTCTGTCTACACGTGAAAGAGTTGCTCTTGCTGAATTCCCACTGATGAGAGCCCCTGCCTTGTTTCTCCACAAGTCAGATGCTGTTTCTGTAGAACTGGAAGTAGACACTCATAGAAATAAAGCACTTGTTTTTTTCTCTGCCTCCCCTGTTGCAGCCTCTGTCACCCCACTGTCAGTTCCAAGTGGTGTATCAATCAAAAAAATCCATAGGAGGCAAGTGGAAAGAAATAAGGCTGAAGAGATAGATCACCCCCACAAATCCAATTACTGTTCCTCAGGCTTTTAACTTTAGTTTTTAATTTTCAGACCTAGTTCAAGTCAGTTAGTTTTTATTTATCATATAAGCAAGAAGCTCATCAGACCAGCGCTACCATTCCCAGTCACTTGGATACAACGCAGCTGACTACACGTCGGAATTAAGTGTCCTATTCTTAATAGGGCCAAGGATTTCACCCTGGCATTTTTACTTGTATTTGTTGAAACCAATACTGTACTGTACGAAATCATCGTAAAATCCAAGCCTGGATACCACGACCTTGTCTTCTCTGTCTCCCACCTGCATCAATATCAAGTTAAATTGAACTAGAGGCAATTTTCTTGTAAAAGTTGACAGTGCTATAGACCATCCTTCAGAGCGTTTCCAGGTCTAATGGGTAAAACGTTATTCTCCCTGCAATAATTATGGGTTCTACAGTACTTTGTCGAAAATTGCTGTGGACAACACATAAACACTTCAATGATGTGATCACTTGATGACTGGTGCAATGACTTTTGGGTGAAAAGGGTCAATGACACAATAGTTATGGAATGGCTGATAAAATTTGCATGATTTTCTAGCAATCTCGTACACTACTGTGATGTTACAGGAAACTGGAAGGAAATAATATTCCTAAAATAACTTTCATAACTAATTAATTGTGTTGCAGAACCAAAAGCCAGAAGCAGTCCTTCCCTGTGGCTGTGTTACTGTTCAAGTCCACAGACAAGCTGGCGTGTGGGGGAGAGACAGGAGGAAGGAGATAATGATTTATATGTAAGATCTTGGGAAAGTTTCAGTGATATTAATACTTGACAAGTAAGGCACTTCTGCTCCTAAGCACATTTGACAGGTATTCTGCAGCCAACCCAGAATTCACCGGAATGTTCCTACCAGCAACATTCCAAAAATCATCAAATGGCCTCAAGCTGAGGGTTTAGGGGAAAAATAATACTTTATAGGTGATGAAGTGGGACATGCAAGTAACACACAGGGAACCTCAGTGGCTGGACTAGGACTGTGCTGAGCATGCCCCTGGTGTCAACCTCAGTGTAAGACTTGTTGACCCATCCTGAACCCAGTAGAGATAGGATTTACTGAACTCCTTTTGCTCTAATTAATTTCTGTCTATTTTACACATAGCAGCAAGGGAAAGCAAAAGAAGAAACTGCAAGTAATCTAGAAAAATAATCTCTCTTTCCAGTTACTTCCCTTCGATTATTATGCAACATCATTCATACCCTCTGAGGAATGAAAAGGAATCAAGAATTTTCTCAAGAGCTGTGATCACTTCTTCCACAGCTGACTGTGGTCCCCATTCTATGTATTGTTGCTAACTTTGGATACCCATCAGTGATCATACTAATACTAAATGTCTCACTGTGCTGTCTACATTCAAAGGGAAGGTCCTGTCACTCATGGAACATGTCTGGCCCCTTGCATTTTAAACAAGTACCTGCAATTCATGCTGATTTATAGATTCTGTCCTTGTTTGCTTGAGGTGGAGTCACCCATCACATTTCCATTTTGAGATAAGGTAGTGCTAGGGCTCACAGAGGTTAAATGCTTTCTTAGTTCTCCTCTAAATTCTCATTTACTTGCTCTAGAAACACCCTCATATGAAGGAAAATGAAAATGTAGTATTGTTGCATGCTAACATCAAAAAGGACCAATTTTACTACTGCCTCACCCTGCTTTACAGAAGTGTTACTTCACTTATTTGAGTGGAGCTATTCCAGATTGTCTGTGAGAGTACCTGTATGAGTGCACGTGTGAGAGACAGAATATACGTGCAGGATCAGCTCTTAGACCTTTCCAACTGCAGTTAATGCTGTACAAAATGTTCCACTCAGGTCTCACGTTTGGTGTCTTCTAGAGGTAAGCAAACCTCTCCTGCAGCGCTGCCTTCCTCACCCTTCCATGAAGTGCAACTCCCGTAACTGTCAGGTCCTCTTACTTTAGGCACAATCCTCTCTTGATGAAAACAGATAAGCCCTAGGGCTGCTGGATAGCTGAAAGGTTAGTAATTACATTGGCCTCTCCTTTAGCATCCCCTCCTTTGTAACTGAGAGGGAGGTGTAGCTTCAACAAAACACAGAATTGCATGATCACCATGGAAATGAGGGATGAGCACCTCCTGTGATGAAGATGAATGACTGGTGAGAGGGCTCTGTCCCCTCTCCCCTTTATTGCTTTGCATTAAATATCTAAAACTTTGGGATCTGAAACAAGTCAGGAATGTTAAACAGATGTAATAGCAACAGCTCAGAGCAGTTACGTAAAGAACAGCTCACGTTGTCTCACAAAAGGCATTCACAGGTACTTTCCAAATGTCATCCTGGCTCAAGAAGGTATGGAATACTTCTGGTTTCCAGGACAGTCCAAACCCAGGAGAGCAGAGGGAGCTGCAGGACAGCAGTGCTTTTGGTACATTTGAGCTGCTTCTGTTCCAAATGGAATTTTGTGTTCTCAGCACAGAGCAGCATAAGGTGCAAGCAGGTGCTCGCAACCCACACACTGGTAGGAGATCTCACGTGGGAGTAGGCTGCACTGTCATGATATTTCACTGGAAGTTTTTATCTAACAAATACTATTGGGAAATTGGAATGTCACAATGGCTTGTCTGGGTTTTGTGCCCTGATACTCCATACATTTCCTCCCCTTCTCCCACCCAATAACAGGGATTTTCCACTTCTACCTCACCAGAACGCATAGAAATGTTCAGTGTGCGGGTAGATCATCTTAATTTCTGACATCTGAAGCTGTGTTTTTCTACAGATAATGTCCAGCCCTGAATCCTGTCAGCAGGAAAGAATCCTACAGCTCAGTTTCTCTGAGATTCCTGTAAACTGACTTCTATCTAACTTTCCTGGACACCTGGCCTCAGAGAATTTGCTTGGTACTTTTTCATCAAGATGTGCAGATCCCCCTGGGCACTGAAAACTCTTCTATTTCCCCTGTGTTGGTTTCCCCTCCCAGTGTGGCTCTCTCAGCTACATCGAGTTGGGATACCTGAGCAGCACTGAGAACATTCACTTTCGGGGTTGCTTGAGGTGATGAGTACATGCTATTGCAAGTTAAGGGACAAACACCTCCAAGGTGACACAGGGACATATAAAATGCCATGCAAGCAACTTAAAATCCATCAGAGAACTGGTGCTATGGTATAGCAGTAAGTGGCAGGTGTATATAAAACACAAAGCTCCCAGTGCTGTAGGTACTGGCCTATTCTACACAGGTACATTTATTACCTGAAGACACAAACAACTCCTAAGGTGAAATGAGGCCTTCAGTGGATATGTGTGAGTTACTTCATTTTGATGCTTCAATGCTTCCAGAAGAATGAGGATATCTTGTTTTCATCACACAACATGATTGCTAATTTACTGATGCTTATTTTTGCCTCTCGAAAGTCTGACACATCTGCGGCGATGGAAGGCAGGTTTTATTTCTTTGGAAACACATGCCTCTGCACTTGTACTGAACTATAAGCTCTAGTAACTCGTAATGCTACACAGCTTGGATGCTCAGCTCAGCAGCCTCTGTACACACACAAAGCCATGTAATTACAATATATTCCACAGATGCTTCAGACACGCAGAACTGACATAACTTGCAGGGAAACTAATACATTTAAGTCATTACAGCAAAAATATTATTCCAAAAAAGTGTGTATTTTGTATTGGATGACTTAATTTGTCTATTCACTTCCAGCACTCGCCAGCTATTGAATTTCCTGCCCAGAGTCTTCATATACATATATGTATATACATATATATATATTTATATATATAGGAAGTTTATAATTCATTATAAACCACACGATATCTCTTGCAAAGAACAGGGTCACGTGCCAACCTAGGACTGCAAACATAGCTAGCAGGTGTAATCAGACACTTAGTGAACTGATGGAAAATGCTCTATTAGTTAAATATTATTCAAAACCCAGAAATATCTTTATGAAGGTTAGCCAGCAAGTAACTCTGAATGACAACCAATTCTGAGGAAATCTTAGACTTGTCAAATCAATTCTCTTCTCCCAGTGGTTCACAAAATGGAACAGCCAACAATGACTGACACAGAGAGGTCATCATACAACCAGTCATCTCTTTCTAAAAGGCAGATACCCACAAGCCTTCCCAGCCTTCCGAAATGAAGTAGTAACAACAAAATCATATTTAGGAGCATATAGAAGGTTCACTGAAAGCTATCAGGATTTGTCTCAGCTTGAATAGGCTTAAAACACAGCTACTGATTAACTTTCAAACTGTCAAGAAACTACAACAGAGAGGTATTTTCTTTGGCATGTGTCTGAATCATCAGTATGGGAACAGCGTTTGCTGAACCACTGCTTAAACTGATTTAAATGTAATAGCATGGTATAGTGGTAGAAGGAGGAGCATAGTAATCCAAGGAATAACTCCTGAAAGAGTAGCAGGGGCTTTGCCACGCCTCATACTCTCCAAGTGGAAAGCAGAAAATAATCAACAAGAGAAGGACAACTTCATCCCAATCCTGTGAACTGTTTGCTGCTGATAACTTTATAATACCCTTCATCCACCTTCTGGGACCTGCCAGCGCTGCTCTTATGACACACGGACAGAGCTGTGCCAGGGCCCTAGAGGGTTTCTACAAGAAAGCAAATATATTGTACCTTTGTGTAGGAAGACTGCCCAAGCTCATATACTCAAGGCAATTACTCAAGACAAACTCTTATCAGCCTGCAGAAAACATCGTAATTACTAAAACATTCCTGCCATCAGCTGCCTCCCATTTCACTGATGTGCCATTGTCAGTTGTGCTTGGGTTCAGAGGTGAGACATGGAGGATCTAGTGTGACCCAGACAGCAAGGTCTGAGTAAAACTCTTGTTCCTAAATTTTCTCTTTAGGAGTCCCCTATGTCCTTTTCACCCTGAGACTTTAAGCTTCTCCACAGTTACCTTTCCAGCAACACCAAAAGGAAGGAACACACTGATGTGGAAAGATACAGGTACCCCCAAAATACTCATCCATGCAATTTGGTTTTTCCTGCTCTAACTGGCTGCATCTACTTCTGCCATACAAGACCAACTGGGTTTACTACAAATGCCTACATGTTATTGTATCTGTCTTTTACCGTGGGGTAAAATACCCATTTTCTGTGGAAAGAGTCAGCATCAATATTGCAGTATGCACTTGCACTGAGAGTCATCACGGTGTTCTAACAGGAACTTGTAATAAGCTGACAATTGAGTCACAAAGCACTACAGTTTCACCAATATTCTCAGATATCCACCTGAGAGCTCAGGCAGACTGTGAAAAGCAGCTTGACAAATGGATAAACTGATGCACGATCCAGGTCTCTCAGTGTTGCAGTCCTTTGGTTGTTCAACTACCACACACTGCTGAAGTCTGGATCAATGCCACCAAGGCCCCATAAAAAAGAAAGAGTAGGGATGGCAGCAAGTCCAAACCCACCTGCCACTCAGCCCTGCTTAGCATACTTGGAGTGTGGATGCTTTTTGGCTTGGATCACTTTTCCTCAGATAGACAAAACATACCTCTCTAACGCACACCGCCTTGTTCAACATGTAGCAGTGAAAGCTGAGTTGGGTCATAACTGGGCCCTTTCCTCTCCACCCGTGTTTGCCTGTGAATTGTTTTAATATGCACTAAGCAGCCACTCTCTTTGCAATTCATTTTCCTGCTTGCTCCCAGCAATGCCCCATTGTTTAGACACTCTGATGCACTAGTGTCTATGAACTTTGATGCACTAGTGTCTATGAACAGCTTGCCAGCAGCACCCACTCAAGAAGAAACACTTCAAGACCTCAAAAGACTGACCTGGAGACATTATTTTTCTTAAAATTGACATTTTAACAGAGCATCAGAAGCAGGAGTCCTGCTTGGAGTGCCTTATTTCCATCTTCTCGCAGCTCCTGGATTTAAAGGGACAAGGGAACATTTAAAGCATCCCCTTATCCCATCACTTACATTTTCTGATTGTTATTTGCTAGCTCAGGTTGAGATGCTTCCATTTATTCAGTCCTTCTCCCTGGACTTCATTAAGCTGTGGAAGTTATAAATAACCAGACTGCAGGATCAGTCTCATTAAAAATTAAAGTCCGTTATAAAAAATCTGGACTATTCATATTGTTGCATGAAAATCCACTAAATGTTTTTCTTTTTTAATGAGAAAATATGCAGATTAAGCCACTTGAGTCTTCTTTTTCTGCAGCTTTGATTTTAATTTTCAAAACTAAAATAAAAAAAAGTTTTAAAGCCAGGAAACTTCACTATTGCCACCAAAAATGCTTTTTATTCTCTTGTAAAAGGAGATGGCTTCAGAATTATTTCTCCCCTAATCTCTTCATCACAGAAATAATGATCTTTTCTTGGATTTAAACATTACTCTGTAGCATTTTCAACCTACACAGTTCTCAGTTGTGCTACTGCATGAAGTCTTATAACAAGAGAAGAAATAGCTTGCTACAGTGAAACAAATTAATCGACTTCTCCTACCCTATTTGAGTATCTTAACAAAAACTGTACTGACAGAACTAGTTTAGAAAAAACATAAGATTTCATTTTCCATAACGATCTTAGGGGACTAAGTACCATAATCTGGGATTTATGTTTTGAAGCAACTCTTTTGAATCTCCATTCATGTGACAAATTATTGTCAATACAAAAAAAACCAAAAAAAACTACAAAAAAAAACCCCCAACAAAAACCCCCACAAAATCAACCAAAAAAACCCATCCCCTAAAAATATAGGTATTAATAATGTTAACATTTTTTCCTAATTTTCCCTCTGAATTTTTAAATCTGTGTTGAGGCTATAAGTGCATAATATTTCTAGATATTTTTTCTGCAACCAGAAGAGCAGAAAACTGTTTCCTATTTTGCATATTAAAAAAAAAAAATAAAAAATCAGAAGTTCTCACAAATACATTTCAGCTGTTGGGGTCTTTCAGGGCAGAAGGATGCTCACAAGGCTCATCATAAATTCATGGGTTGACAACACGATGCCAAGAGATAGCATGCTGCTTGACAGACACCACTTCCCAGGAAAATGGGGAACCACATCTGACACCACTGGAGATGCTGCCCAGACATCCCTTAGGGTAGAAAATTGTCTCTAAGGGAGTGGTGCAAATATAGGAATCTGGACACTACATTTTTCTTGTGAAGCTATTTTTCACCCTCTAGGTCAGAGCCAATGCAGAAGGAGCAGCGGTTACACTGCCAGAGAACAGCAGGACCACATTTTGCCAGAAGCAAAAAACAATTCAGCAAGAAAGAAAATGATCCCCTCTCCCATCTTCCCCTGGGCTTCCTCACAACTTCTCCACTTAGTGAAACCAGGCTCCCAGGGATAGAAATACCAATATAATCCTCAGTCCCTTACATGTAAAGACCATCTTCCCAAGTGTCAAGGGGAGAAAGAGCATTCCAGTCCAGCCATTTCAAGAGTTGGTGATAATTCTTGTTCCCAGGCCATTTGTAATGATGCCTCATTTTCTTCCAAAGCCACATAACTTCTCTATTATCTACTGGCATTACAGCTGTTGATTTCTTGTTTTCTCTGATGGGACTGTGCAGGGACTTTTTAAATCCAGCGCCTGACAAGAGTTTCAGGGGAGACTGCCATAAAAAAGGGCACAGATTATTCTTAAATTGCATCTTCTAAGTCCTACCCAGTGGTTTTAAAATTGCCATCAGTAAAGTATTAATGGTAATAGTAATAGAAGTGGTATCTACAATTGGCCCTCTTGGACAAGCTATATGTAACTATTCCCTATAAAAAGGAGTTCTGCTTTGAGCCAAGGCATCAACCTTAATAAGCTACGCTACTCCTACTGGTGCTGCTAAGAGGTTGTTCGGACAGTTCATTAAACACCATTTTTTCTGCGGTTGGAAATCTAGCAGCACTAAGTATATTTGCTGTGAAAGTGGCAGGCTCAGCAGCACATCTGGGGAAAGATTGTTGGAGAAAGGATTTCATTTCATTAGAATTCGTGGGTTTTTTTTTGTTTTACCAGATTATCATTTTTAATAGTGCATCTAGTTGGATAAGGCAGTCCCCTCCTGTCAGAGCAGCCCACAAAACTACTTATCACACAGCGCTACTGAAATGCAGTTGCTTCCACAGCAGCAACCAGTTAGGAGGGAAAGCACAGAGCAGTTTGGCTGAAGAGAGAAAAAGGAAGCTACAGGCAATGTAACAGAATCTACCACTCTTGCCACGTGGATTCCAATAGTGTGATTATTTCTCTGCCCATGCTGTGTAGATGGCTTTCAGGTCTTTTCAGAACGAACAGCCTAAACCTGTACTGTAGGAGCCTGACAGCAGGCAGCTGGAACAGGGCGATGATACCTGTGCTAGATGGGACTGAAGCAGATGCCCTGCAGAGAACATTTTAGTCTGCCTGAAAATGGCCCATGAACGATCTGTGAATTGCACATGGCTGGGTTGAAATTCCAGAAGAGCGAATATGCCCCTGGACCGACACACTGGGCAGAAGACAGGCAGGAAGAGGGTAGATGACAGGTACAGAGAGAAAGGAGGAGACCAGGCTGCTCTGATTGGGGCTTACACATGTCACCCCCCAACAGTGATTCTACGGAGAAAACACAGACACCCTCTCCAAATAACATTAACCCTTCAGAAAGAAAGAAAGAGGGAGCTAGATGATTCAGTAACTCTCACAATGTCTTTCAGGCTCTAAAGAGAAGCAGATGCTATTTCCTCTCTCTCCTTGCTCATCTCCTTCCCTTTCAAAAACAAGGAGCCCTGCAAAATCATTCTCTCCACGCAGAACAAATAGTTCATTAGTGTTTGCCTTTATGAGAGTGGGCGAATAGATTTTGTACCTTGTCTGATCAACGTTCGTGCCAGTTTTTCAAGGCTGCCTTGCTGAAGCAGATGCAATAACATTTTATTATACAACACAGAATCCAAAGGGAAACTCAGCATACACTGAATTAGCATAGGCACAAATCCCCTGGCTGGTTGCACTGAAAGCTGCACTGTCTCTGCCACAGCCCTTGCAATCTCCTTAGTCAAGGATTGAATAAGGGCTGAGAGACAGGGAGAGTGTAACCGAAGATGTAAATATATTCTGTCCAGCTCGGATCCTGACAACTTCAGCTTCCTTTGATTTAGATTCCCCACCCACAAAGAGAGAATGGAAACATCAGCAACAGCTCCTGGACTTCCCTGGTAGTTTGCAAGCATTGAGAGAGGGGAATGCTAGGGAAACGGATGGGACCGCCTCAGTACAAGCTTTAAATAATCAACATATTGTGACTGTACAGACAGACTCTAAAATGGCTCCAGTGGGAAATGGATGGCAAGACTAAAGAAGAGAAAAGAAACAGAGATGTGTAAAGGAGCAGATGAGAGGGAGGTGAAGTAATGGGAAAACGAAAGCAAAAGTTTTGCAACATTGGCTGCACCAGCTCTTTGGCAGGGGTTCTGCGAACCCCGATGCGCTGCTCAGCCTGGCCATTTCCAAAGATGGATTAGCAAATTAATGTAAGCAGAGCATAAAGTTGCTGACTGTGGTGGTGTTGAGTCACCTTGGGCCTCATCAGCATTGCTAAACATTGCCCGTAACCTTTCCATTATCACTGAGGGTCTGCACAGCACCAGGACCCAACTGCTCCAATAATTTCAATTACTTTCCCTGACAAATTTTATGTTTCATGTATTTTACTGGCCTGATAATTATGATTTCTCTCATTTCTCGCTATCGAGCTTAATGGGTTCCAGCACGAGTGTACGGTTTCAGAAATGAAGTTCCACTTGAATTCACAAGTTATTATCTACTTTCGCTAATGGAATTGGAAAAAAGAGAAAGAGTGGGAAAGAGATAAAGGATGAGTAGAGAAGGGAAAGCACAGAGGAAGAGAGATGCATGCACAAAAAAAAAAAAGACTAAAGAAAAACATACTGACAAAGGGAAAAAGAAGAGAGAAAGAATAGAGACTAAGTTAAGACAAAGATGAAGCACAAGGAGGACAAAACCCAAAAAGAATGCATGGGAGGATGAGATAAAGACTGAGACAGAGAGAGACAGACACAGAAAAATGGGTACACAAACAAATGAGGAAGAGCTGTGTAAGGATCAGCACAAATGAGAGTGGAAAAACCAGCAACATTAAGAGCATTAAGAATGCTTTCTTCCATCATGACTAAAGACTTGATAGGTTATCTCGAACCTTGGGCAGGCAGCAGAGATCTCAGCACTGCACCTTCTCCTACTGACCGCAGAGAAAATGATTAATATCCCCAAAATAATCTTGCTGGCAGAGGTAGATGTCCCAATTAGCTGGAAATTAGTATTTGAAAACGTGTTAAAGATCCTGAAAAAAAAAGTGCAAAATATGCTCCTTTTTCTATTGTGGATCTGTCCTTCAAGAAAATTTAATCAAATTTGTTGTCTCTGCTGACCAAAGTTGTCACTGTTTTTCCTTTTGATCATCCCTGAAGCATCAGAAGAGATATAACAGTGTGCTGGTGCTATCATTATTTGCACATAATCATCATCAGAGATGTTTAAAAAAAGGAATGAAAAAGCTAAAGTAGCAATTAAATACCAATCCCAGGCATGGCCTTTCAGCAGTAACTGGTGTCTTTTTTTCCATTTACGCCTCTGAAAACATCTACCTATATTGAAATTCCCACACTCCCTCCTTCCCTACCAGTACACAGACATTCAGCATGAAAATATTGCCCTAATGTCAGCGAAGAGAGAATTTACAGCAGCGACGTTAGAGAGGTGAAAGCAGAATTTTTCTTTCCAACTTTTTCTGTTGCCTAAAGTGGCGAGTATATCTATCAGGAAAACTTTAGAAGCTGAAAGCTAAAGAAAGATTTTCTGTAAGCTGGAGGAAGTTGCTAAAAGAAAACAAACATCCCTTAATATTGCTATTTTGACAGCAAAACATCTTAAAAAATTAATGACCCACTTTACCAGAGATGTTTATGGAGACAGTGTTCAACTCTCCTGCCAAGCCCAAAGGCACAGGGACACAAATCACCTGGTTTGGGATGCAGTGCCCATTCAGGATGCAGACCATCTGCAACAGGGTTAATGTCACTGGAGCACTGAAAGGAAGGGCACACATCCAGAATGCCATCATCTACTGTCATTGTCATGGGTCACCGGTGCAAAGGTGCTGCTCTGAAAATCACTTACGAGCAAGCCTTGAATGTCACGAGCTTACACATGGCCTTGAGCAGGACAGAAAAGTGAATACAACGAGCAGAGCTATAACAGGTAATAGATATCTTAGTCTAAAGATTTCTTTTTTCCAGATCTTCAGGCAGGTATGCGAGTTAACAATCGAAAGCAGAAAATCGATACTCGAAATTTCTTCCTAAGCAAACATTCTAAAACCCTGCTTTAGGTCAGTCTTCATTTTCCCCCCAAGATTAACTCATTCAATAAAGTTCTCAAGATAAAAAGTCATTCTAAACAAGAACAATCATTAAAACTGCATTCAAAGATATCTAAAGGGAATTCCCAATTATCCTTCTAAATCAATTTTACAGAAAAAAATAATTTTCTAATGGAAGAAATTTTAAAGGAAGTTTTTATGACCATTCTGAATGTTGCCATGAATTAATTATGTTCTGTTGACAATACTTGAGCTGCTTTCAGTAAACCTGTAGATTTTCCTCCATGTGTGATGGCACTTGATCAGGCACTAGAAAAATATAATTCCCTCCTAAAAGCCTCTAAAATGAGCAAACCTCGAAATTTAAATCCAAGGCTAGCACTGTTAACAAGGAAATGAAAATAAAATAATAAAGGATAAGGTCTCTGCTGCTTGCAGCATTTTTTTCATTATTTCTGATATTAATCCCTTGAAGGGCTCAAACAAGGTTTGAATCAGAGCTGAATATCTAAAAAGCAAAAACTACACCTGCATCTAAAGTCAAGCTGTGGTCATTCCACACGTATGGGTCACTGAAATGCCAAGGAAGGGTTATTTCCCTGGAACCTCCTTGGCTGGGACCAGTGACATGCCAAGTGATGTGCTGAGGAGGGGTTTCCCCCTCAGGGGGAAATCCTGTCCCTTGATGTACCACCAAAAGGAGATCTCTCAGCTGATAGCTCCTCTTTCACACCTCTCCCTGAATGCAATATCATCCTTCCTGCTAAAAGAGCAACACAACCAGGCCTCCCTAGAAATTTCAGGAATACCGCCTAAATTCTGGTTTTTTAACTTTTCAATGGACCATCTTCTTATACAGAGAGTTTTAGGTCACAATCCACAATCCTACATTTTCCAGCAGCAAAAAAGAGTCAGTGATGCAAATTTTTTCTCATTATTGTTCGTTTGCACTTTGAAGCCCTGTAGAAAGGAATGGTCCCACCAAAACTGATAATCTTTCAAGGTTTTTCTCTCAGTTTTTCTCTTCAGTTTTTTTCCCTCTCTTCCCTCTCAGGCTCAGTTTAAAGGCACAGAAAAGGTTGGTGGGCAATAGAGCAGTGATATGGGATACACATCATAAAGTCACCCCAAGAAACATTCTACACACTGATGTGGAATGAGGCTAGAACAATCAAGAGAGGGCTCTTCACCCTTTGTTTCCTTTGTCCTGATCTGTGTCCCGTCCTTCTCTGGCAATTTAGGAATGAGTAACAATCAGCAGGGAGGGATTCTGGATAGATAAGACTTCAAATGTGGAAGAAGATGTAGAGATTACACAAGAGCTTATGATGCTGGAGACAGGGTGAGGCCACCACATGTACAAGGAATCACAGAATTTCTCATTCCACAATGCAAAAATTGAAGATACGCAACTCTAAGGTTATGTAGCAACAGCTCAGCCAGAAGGACTTTGTAAATGCTCAAGAACAGGTTTGACAACAATGTCTTGAAAGCCAAATCCTTCTCGAGTAACACCCCTACTCATTGAAAGCTTCTCAGGAGAAGTGATGATTTAGTGAAGGCCAAACCAAATAGCTTGGCAGAGCCTACACCCCTACACCGTATCCCAGGGACCCAGATCATCCCCAGGGAACAGAATAATTAGTTGCCAGTTCCTCAACAGCATAGGGGGAACTGAAGGTTGCCATCCAATGGGTGACAACTGAGACCTTACCATTCCTGTCCCAGGAAGGGGAAGTGATCCCCACAGGATTAGGCTTGCAATATCTGTGGGGAAAATGAAGAAGGCAGGGGCAAACCCTGGCTCCACTCGCCAAGGCAATCATCTGTGGTGCGGGGCAATTCCGTTCAGCTCGTGCCTTTGACTGGTGTCAATAAACACATTCTGTCTGGGTAAGTACAGAGAGGGCTGGAACCACTTTCCAGGGCTCAAAACAATCTCTACAACTTCTTTGAGACTCACAGAACCACACAATTTGGATTTTCCTGAGCTTGATTAATCACTGTTTTTTATCTTCCTCCACCAGTAGCCAACACAGTTGTTAATTCAGGTTTCTAGCCCAAGAAATTTACATAAGCAGGTGATTTTCCAAAACTGTCTACATAAGAGGAGAAAACTTTAAAATATTTACTAGGCTTGTCAGCAGCACCTGAAAAACCAGTGTAAGGGAAACACATTCTTTATTCCTCCCATTATTGTCTGTATACCAAAATCTGTCTGTGCACTCCTGTGGAAGATGCATTTCTAGCACTGTACTAAATTTGGATTCTGTTTCTTATTCTGTCAGAAGTTTTATGAGTGACTTTATCACTGCCTCAGTTTCCCTGCCTGCAGAAGAGAATGATCTTTTTAGTAAAGAAAAAACAAAAAAGAAAAAAAATAATTAATGTTACTGAGCCTTTACCTTTTGCTTCTGTGCACTGGAGAAAAGAATTTCTATCCTTATTGTATGTCTCCTTGTCGTGACTTGCCTAAATAATAAAAACATACCTTCCAGCTTCTCTGTTTTCCCACACTCCAGGATCTCACCTTGCTTAAGGTTCAAGTGTTCAAAAGAACTTAGCTATCTATTTTCCATCAACTTCAATGAGGACACATTATCTGTCGATTTACTTTAAGGGCTGTGTATCTAACCTCGGGCTCCAGAGTCTGAGCATGTTGTCCTTTGGATACATTTGTGAAGGACTTTGTTCTCGGTACTTTAGCTCAGAAAAATCCTATTAAATGAGTGCATGTACATTTGCAGAAACTTTCTTCATTTCTCCAGCCACTTCTAATGAAGTGGTACTTAAGGAATGTAAAGCAAAAACATAATTTTAGAGGATGGGAAGCAGCTTCATCCCTGTAACCCTGTGCTTGCACTTAACCTGAAAGATGAAGGCACCAGTTAGTGTTGAGCTCCTGGGATAAAGGCCTTCTCAGACGACAGGTGGACATTTTACAATCTCTGGCTTCACAAGCACTGTCACAACATTGCTGCCTTTATTACTGTAGTCTCTAGAGACCAGAATCCAGTGTCTAGAAGAAAAAAAATCACAGCCTCCTGTGTTTTTACAATAATTGCTAGCCCAAAAAATTAGGAAGAGGGGGCATGGATCTTCGCCTATATTTGTGTGTTAATAAGAAAACAGAACATACACACAAGCAAGGACAGATCCATGCACCTGAAGCATACATTTGTATCAGCTAGACAGGAAAACCTGAGGTGCTTCACAGGGACTGTTTTTATTTAAAAAGTCTGACATTCAACAGCCAAAAAGAACTATTATCTGCAATCAGAAAGATGTTATGTAAAGCATAAGGGTTAATTTCACACCCTCCAGTGTAAGTAATTTAAAGACTTGCACCTATTTCACTTCATCTTCTGTTTTGAGAAGACTGGGGGATTTTTGATGAAGCTACTTCATTTGCACCAGAAAACTGTTGCCTGGATGGCCAGAAAGAGAAACCTTGTTCGTTGCAGTAATTTGCAGAGTCCTTCAGTACACATCAGCTACCTGGGGGAAGGCATTTAATTGTGGAGTTTGACTCTTCTCAGGATTCTTGCCTGACCTTGTCAAAAAGTAACTGATGATATGTGACCTGCAGCTGTAAAAAGCGCATGTGACTTCTTTTGTCCCCGGCTTCTCCAAGTGGCCCTGCCAGAGGGAGGTATATATGAAAGAGTAAGAACGCCAGTGCCGGAACAACACACAGCTGTTCCTCCCAACTCTGCAAAAATGTAAAAACGAGCCCTGTTGGAGAAGCTTCTTCTGGCCTCTAAACTTTACTCCAGAATTCTGTTTTCTAGAGGAAGTTAGAAGGACACAGTTTTAGTCAAATAGATACCTAAAGGAAAAGAGCAAATCACACCCCAGCAAGTTTCAGAAGCAGCAACGTCAGGAGCACAATAATAATACCACCATGTGCTTGATAATACCACCACATGCACGAGACAGGATAAAATATTCTGACAGGCAGAGCAAGAGGATGAGTATCATCCTTTTCTTCCTTCCCTTCATTCTGATTAGGTGAGGAACAAGTGATCTTCTTCCAGTTAGTTGCACCCAGCCTCAAATACCAGTGAAGCACTTTGTCCCCATGCCAGGACTGGCACAGCAACCTGCTGTACCTAACAGCCCCAAAGCAGAGAGGTGGGAGCCACGGGTACACTGTGCACAGAGGTGGGACAAGGCAACAACTCGGCAGTCACTCACCACTGACCAGCCAGAGCCACAACAAGGTGGAAAACAAGGCAGCAAAAACAAAGCTCTTGGAAAGTATTTCTAAAGACAGTCTTATATTTCCACCAAAAACAAAGTCTTTACAAGATACCTGGTTGACAAAATTTAGTCTCATCAGCTCAGATTTGTCCCCTAGAGCACTCCTATTAAGAGGCTCTCTGCTTTCATACAGAGTCTGTGATCATGAGCTGAAGAACAGGCTTTAAGCCACTTGGGAGTAGAAGACAGTATGATCATGTGTGCATCTTGCATACTCTTGTGAAAAAGAAGAAAAAAAATAAATATGTAAAAAAAAAAAGACTACCAGCCTCTAGGGAATTGTGGGTGTTGGATCCTGAAACTTACTTTTTCTAGTCTTCATCTTTTCCTGCTTCTGCCTGCATATAAAATAAGAACAGGAATGGAATCTTTTACCATCAAGTCTTGATCTGGTGACAGTTTTCTCCACTTGATGGTTGAAAGTGCTTTTGAGTTTCAGGCTTCCTTTTATCTTGTTTGCAAACAGAATGACGTTTCTGTCATTTCAGCCATTTGCCCTCATCATCAAGATAGTGATGACAGCCATTTCCCGAAACCATGGGGCTAAGAGAAAGGAGGGGAATGACAAATTTTGGAAGATGGCTGTGCATGTAAAAGTTTAATCAATACAGAAACAAAGTGCTGCTATGTTCAGGAATGCTGCTCAACCCCCTAAAACATCCAGAGACAGGCAGCAGGAAGCTTCTAGACACCATGAGGCCTTTTCTGTGTCCTAGAACCAGCAGCTGTAAGACAGTTTTAACCTGTACTTTGCTACCTAAACGTAATACACAGATTATGTTTCTCTATACGGGATAGACCCATAGAGAGGCATTAATATATCTTTAATTAATTACCACTAGTACAGATAGCTAATAAAACGTCCTATAATTCAATTTAAGAAGTCTGCTTTAGGTAGCTGAAGGACAAGAGTATAATTCCAGTTCTCATTTTTTTTTGTCTGTATGAATGGGATTAATCAGATGTGCTCAGAGTCAGAAACCAGTTCTGAGCAGTTTTTCCGGCAGGGGGACCCGAGCCCTCACCGTGCAGAAAAAGGACAATGATGCATTAGAGCATGACCTTAGGTGAAGCACTTAACCTCTTTGTGCCTCATTTCCCCCCCATCTGTGGAAACAGAAATGGCATTTACCTAACTAGCAGGGGTACTGTGCAGCTTAATTCATTACTGCTTCACTGTGACTTTGAGAGCCTTGGATGAAAAGGTGCTAAGAATCAGCAGGGAAAGGAATGACACACAGGAACATTACACATAGGCTGGTGCAACAAACTAACTGTTAATTCAGATACGCACTCCTTATATGGATATTTATTATAAAGGGTATCTTTGTTGGTGGTTTTGAATTGGAGTGTTTATTGCTTTAATGCGCTGTATTACCACTCCCAGGAAATTCTCTATTAATCCACAGGACAGGGAACAACATCTGCTTTCCATACCTTATTCCACAGGCACATCCAAATGTTCATAGAGGGGCACCATCTCCAAGCCAGAGATTAGACCTCAGGCTTGGTCCTTCTGTCAGGACTCTCTTCTAGAGAGAGTTTACAATCTGGGGATATGCAATTTGCACAGATGCCCATGAGGTTAGCCAAAGCCACAAAGTCAATAAAATCAGTGGAAGGATTTGTGTTTGTCTCAATGTTCCTCGATTCAAGAACAAGGAACTGATGCAAAGCCTACATGTTCTCCTGAGACACCACGATGAAGCAGCTAACAACATTTCCTAGGCTGCATTCACATCTGTGACACTGAAGTCTTATTGGTAATACTCGTATTACCAATCCCTTAAGCCACCCAGCTTCTATTTTAACTCCTAATGCCCTGCACAGAACGAGCTGTGGGAAAGTTGGCTGATACCCGCAGTATCGGTTGCTAATACGCCACTTGCATGTTTGAAAAGTACAAATGATAATGGCTTCGTTTCTATGTGATGCTAATTAGGGGCAAGAACTGTGGGAACTTGCATCACCCAGAGAAATCTAGTTACCAAAACTGGACACATCTCAGAATTATAAAACTTGAGCCCGTCATGGGGCTGATTCCCATCCTTTGCTGCTAGAACACTGCTCTAACTCCACAGGCTCCAAAAGGACATGCTTGTGTCCTGCACTTAACATCAGTAAGAAGAGAAAGTGAGCCCCCTGACTTTTTAACCCCACTCCCACTGTCTCTTCTTGCTTGTGAAAAATACCTTCCGTGTTTGGGCGAGGGAATGCTGTGTGTGTGGCTAGTGAGCAAGCAGCTCATTGCATTGCCCAAAATTCCAGCAGCAGTGCTTTATAAACCTAGAGATAGGCAGGGCAGCATCTAAAAACATGCTCTCACATTCCTTTATTTATCTGACAGGAATGGGAGGTCACAATAAGGCATGTTAGTAAAAGGTTCTGCAGAACAGAGTATTGTTTAGGGTGTCAGAAACAACTGAGTGTTATGACCTCCCTTTGGATAAACACATTTTATACCACAGACATTTAGGCAAATAATGTTTGGCTATATTAAGGAATGAATAATTATATTAAAAGTAAATTAAATGTAGAAAAGAGGCAAGAAGGAATTGCGATTTGAATATTTTATCCCCTTGCTATTTGTGCTATAAACAGTGTCTTAAAGACAGTCATCATACCAAGTCTTCTAATAAGAAATGCTTTTTCTACTTCTAACTCACTGATTTCTAAAGCTGAGAACCACACCCCTACCTTGTTTGGGTTTTTTTTTTGTCTCTGGCTGTGTTTTTAGAGAAAAAAGAAGTAATCTTGCCAATTTTTAAAAAGTGAAGACAACAGGGACCAGTGCATCCTAATGTCCTATGAATCAAATAGATAAGGCTTAAGCTTACTGTTTTAAAACCACATGCTTTCAAAGCTCATTATGCCCTGGTTCCTTGGATGCCCAGCTTTTCAAGTGAACTTCTGCTCATGCATGTTCTTCTCTTCTGGCTCTTTCCTGCTATGGTCGGGATCTCACAGACGGACAAGATGGAAATCTTGTTATTTAGCCATTTAGTTAATTTAGTTTTGTCAACATAACTATTCCTAATTACTATTTATTTAGTTACTTAGTTTCCTTGCTTTTTTATTTGATAGGAAGACAAGGGAGATGCACTTGTGGAAAGTTAAGGATGTTTGCTTACCAGATACAGACTCTGAAAATGTTTGCACTTCTGTGTGCCTTGAAGGGCCTGTGTAATGAAAGCAGCCTCCCTCATTTGCATGTGAAGAGCACATGGAGCTAAGCAGCATCTCTGGCTGTGCATGGCCAAGTGCTCTCCTCTCTCTTTATGGGATTATGAAGTGCTCTCATAAACTGTCAGACTGACACCTGCAGCGAGCAGCACTTGGGAGTGTCCAAGCAGCGCGTGAGAGCACTTTACCATGCCAGAAAGAAGGCAAGGCAAGCAGGGGAGCCCTTAAAAAGGAACGAAATCCATACTGAGATAGAGAGGTGCAATTAAGAGTGGCTGGCACTGAAGGAGAACCTTTTTTCTCCATTTTAATTTCTGAATTGCTAAGGAAGCATAAAAAGCACCTGCATCTACATATCTGAAGCACAAGGTTACCATTTCCTTTTAGAGAAAAGGGGTGCCAGGGACTCTGGTACGCCCTCTTGCTGCTCCTGCCATAGCATGCTGTCTAGCATTATATTTTCAAATAGATTTCAATATTCAACAGGGAGAGCTTCCACTATAACACTTGCAATCCTAATGATAAGGCAGAAGGTGGGTTTTTTTTGTTGTGTTTTTATTTTTTTTTTTGATGTCTGCATGAAGAAGCACTGCTATGTCCTAGCTGCTTTCCAGACACTTGGAAAGACATGATCCCTGCCTTAGGGAACTTTTAAAGACTAAAATGCAACTAGGGGTTATCAGCAGAAGAATTCACACAGGAATTTTATAGATAAAACTGTAAATCTTTCTGAAATTGATACAAGAGATTTACACTCCCAACATACAGTGATAAAGGGCATAAAGTTGAATATTTTTATGTAAAATTTTACAAGCAAAAATAAAGATGCAAAGGAGCACACAGAGGGGTCTGCATGTCCCACAATGAATGATTCTTCTGGTATGTAGTGGAATTCTTGGCCTGGAGGAAACCAGTCAGGATGTGCTGGCCCTACATGAATATAGGATAGAGAGTGTGAGTGTGATGGTGGTGCTACAGCTCCCAATGCTTTATGACAGCACAAATTCCTCAGTGGGGAAGAAGCATTTAGATCCCTCCCATAGATCATTTATTCACTTTGAAAAGTGACAGACTTAACTTCAGCTGCTTGAGTAAAGCTAAGGAACAGTGGAAGACAATAGAAGAGGTGGTAAAGTAACTGTCAAGCTCAAAGGCAGAATACTAAGACTTATGTTCAGTTGTCATGAAAGATAACAAGGAAAGTTAGCACCACAGGGTAAAAAATACTAGAAATGAGTCAATCTCTGGGGAAAAGAGCAAGTCAAAGTAGGAGGAGTGAATACTAAAGTAGTTCTTTGGGGATCATTTAGACTGCATCCGAGTGACTGTTCTGCTGAAAGTTAGGTGACAACACAACTGTTTTAGGAAAAATAACAAAGGAAACTGAAATGCAGAAAAAGCAGAAATTACAAAAAGCTGAGAAAAAGCCCTGTGTGTATGACTCTCCCAATTTTTCAGACCAAATCATAAACACAAATCTTCCCTCTTCCTCTTAGAATCCCATTTGTATGACCTGGAATCAGGTTTACCATGAGAAGACATGAATCAGTGGATGCCAGAGCATAAACGAGGGCACATGTGAGAATGGAGAACTGTGTCTATGGCCAAGTTCACGCATGTGAGAGCTGGGACAGGTCCACATGCGTAAGTGGCAGCAACCAACACATACGTGCTATTTCAAGTGCTTCACTTAGCACATGAGCTCCATAATATTCCCCCTGAAATAGGTTGCTCCCGGGTGTTTAACGAATGGTTGGTCATTTAATGGCCCGAGGCAAAGCCAAGGAAGGTTAACACACTGACAAAGCGGACATTAACTATGGTAACAACTGTTTTCATGGAGGATCATCGCTATTATAAACCTTATTCAACACCATAATGCCAACAATCACTCCCTACTTCTCCCTCATCTTTCAAATAAAGTTAGTGTCTTCATGATGCAGCAGAGCAAACAGTGCAGCCAAAATCCGAGACTTTCAACTTTTAATAATTGCCTTTCTGTTTGTTCAGGTACAAGCAGTATTGGACTTTGGCTGGAAGATAAATCAGCACAAAGAAAGCTTCATTTAAACAGAACTCCGCAAGCTCCTTTTATCCTGAAGTAAGCAAAGGGAGCGAATTGTCTCCACCAGGCAATTTGGTGGGCACAAAGAGTGCTGCCATCCACGGAAACACTCAGGGGCAGGTCGGACAGGCCTCTGAGCAACCTGGCCTAGTGGAAGATGTCCCTGCTCATTGCAGAGTTGGACTAGATGCCTTTAAAGGTCCCTTCCAACCTAAGCCATGCTAGGATTTTATGACTGGGAGTTACATGTTATTTGTTTTGTAGGAATCACCAATGGGTCTGTGCAGAGGGGCTGTGTTTCTGGGTTACCAGGCACTGTTCACTTAAACATTACTTTGCCAAGGAAACATGTAAAGTACATTGCCTCAAGTAAAAGATGTACAGCCCTTTCCCCCCCTCCAGCATGTCCTGATGTATAAGATAGGCTTGACACTTGAAACAGAAAGTTCTGCTAGGGAAAAGACCCACTGTGTGGTATTTGCTTTGGAAGGCACAGGGAAATCTCCCAGCCACAGAGGCCACTAAAGAGGGAAACCAGCAGGCAGAAGCTACAGATGGTAACGAGGTGCCATTATGGAATCCCTTCACGGTGTTCAGGAACTAAACAAAAGGGATGATTGGGTTGGTTTTTTTTTTAGGAGCAAAGTTAAGGTATCATAAGCATTGCCCTGCAAAGATTGCAACTCAGTCTCTCACAAAGATTCAGGAGTCCCAGCAACAATTAGGCCATTGAGGGCTCAAGAAGATAAGTCTAATTAAACTCTTCAGTGCAGAGATCAGTGACCTAACAACACTTGATCTTGTCAGCTCTGCCACATCAGCTTCCATCTATTGGTGAAGGGCCAGGGAGGCAAGAGCAGTGGAGAGAGGCTGGCGACAGTTGTGTTCTGCAGGGTTGTGAGAAGGGAAGAGAATGTATAATATCACCCCCACACTGGAAGTGAAGAAACCAGTGAAACTTACAGAAACTAAATCTCAATTAGGCTTTGAAGTTTAAAAATTAAAACGACTGAGATCAGATGGCTGAAACATTTGTATCCAACCCATATGATAAATGTGTTTAATAATAGTTGTACTTTGAACTTTGCTATCTCCTTCCACTTTAAGATCTCAAAAGGTTTTGCAAGCTTTAGAAATAAAGCCTCATAATACCTCTGCAAGGTCAGCACTATTATTCTCATTTGTAAAAGTAAAATAATTTGGCCAAGGTCACATACAGGGAGTCAGTAGCAGAGCCAGGAATAAAACCTATCTTTTTTGGCTCTTAGTTACATATATTTAAGGTGATCTGCAAGGGAAAAATACTTGGGCATGTGCCTATTTTTTTCTTTTCAATTTTACGATGAATAAAGAAAGTGTTAAGATTTTTTTTTAAGAGTTCATATAAACTGGCCTGAAGGACAACAGTGGTACTTGAAACAGGAATGATGATACAGATTTAATTTTCAAGCACTTTGAAATCCGTAGGGGAAAAAAAGTGCTGAATTAAATGCTGGTTAATAAATAACAACAATAATGATAATAATAATCAGCTGCTGCAGCACTAGCAGAATAACTCCCTATGTGAGCACTGTATTTGAGAATAAAAGTAAGATGCCTCTGATACAATTACTCCATCTCATTTATGGCTAGGCCACAGTGGCATAATTATAATTATTCCACTATAGTTCTACCAGTTCATTTCCCTGTGTAAAATAAGCCCTAAGGGATTCTTTTCCTGCTTCAATTCAACATTTTAAATTTATATTCTTTTTACTCTAGACAGCCTCTGATGGAAAATTCGGAAAACTACTGCATACCAGGAGACCTGGGGGCACATCTACAGATAGCATTAGGTTGTCATAACTCTGACTCTGTAGAACACCTAAGGATCTGCTTTTAAAAAAGTGAGAAGGAGGGATCTGTGAAAACACTGAGCTGGTTTTGTTTTGAACCACGTGGAACTGAGATTTATGGGGAGCCATCAACTCAACAACTTTCCAGGAAACAAACAGAAAATCCTCAAAACCAAAACCCCTTTGCTGTCCCCTCCAACTCAGTGGACTATATGAATGACAGATGCTCAGATGATCAATCTCTCTCAAAAACCCAGGGTTAAGTACTCTCTGATGTTCTGAATGCATTTGTTCAGACTGTAACTAAAACAACAAAGCACCACAAACTCAGTAGTCTCCAGCACATTTATCTTTTCCATGTTAGATGAAAAGCCAAAGTACACCCATTTAAACAGGTGCCATATTTCACGTCAGACACCCAAACTGGAGCACCAGTTTTAGCACTTATGAGAAAAATCCTACCTTGCAAATCTGTGATGTCATTCATACAACAGCCACTTTTCCACCCAGAAATTTTTACTTACTGGAGTGTTCTGCCATAGTCAGTACAGGGAATCTAACAAAGTTGTATGATACACCTCTATCCCTACCTTTGGCTCCTATTTCACAGCTTATCTTCCTCTGGTACGCCTGGCCTTTGGTCACTGTTATGAGATACAGCCACAGGATTGCACGCGCCGGGGCTGCTCAGGTGATTAACTGCACTCCCACAGTGACAGAACCCTCCTCGACTGTGGCTTTATTTTTATGCAAGTGAAAATTGAGGATTGGTGGGAAAGCAGCTAAATAACATCTCTGGAAAAACAGTACAGCTTAGATCTTTGTAGTTATATGTTCAGACTTCAGCAGTCACACTTCTGCTGTACATTTCTGCATCTGTAATTGCACACTGTGTCCTTTCGGTGTGATTTGCAGAGCTTTGCATTGCTAAGATCACCTAATAATAAAAAAGGTCTACAAAATCCCCCAAGAAGCCTTATTATAGGAGCTTGCTAAGACTGCTAGCAAAACGCTTCCCCTAAATTTTTGAGGCTAGACGTACACACATATATGTTTTCTGAAATGAAGGCAGAAAAAGACTTGCTCCTTTAACACATCCATGTCCTGCCAGTGATTTCCCCTAGGTTACTGTATTTTAAGCACACAGTACAGGCAGAAGAAATTAGAGGTAGTCAGAAAGGTTGCCATACGTGAAAAACAAGCCAGAAAGGGCAAGGCCCATCCAGTTTAGAGGTTCTGCCTAGGAAGGGTCTCTGGCACCATTAGAAGTTGTGTCCTGGAAGGTCAGGCACCACCCCCACAACAGCTGAACACACACAAAGACCTTCCATGGCAATGCACGAGGAAACTTGCAAAAGATGGAAAACATTATTGTCAAAGTCTGCTACCTGCTCAGAGTACCGGTACTATGTTTATTTGAGGAGCTAGTAGCTGGATCACTATTCTTCTATCATTATCTACATCTCCAGCAGTAGAGAAAACCTGTCAGACTTTAGAAGGTTGTTACATAGACGTCTCTCTGATAATAGCAGAGCCATTAACAACGCCATGTTTGTCTTACTGAGATCAGTGGTACAGTGTTGTACTCTCAGCGTGCATTTTCCCAGCCCACTGCACACAGCAGACCTAGGACTAAGAAGTCAGCTTAGCAAAAGACTCAGGTCTTTTTCAGAAAGCTCATGCTGCTGCTGCTGGGACCCATCACACATGCTCCAAAGCACTAGCACTAATTTACCAGAAGAAGGAGAAGGAAGATCATTCACTCAACATGCATGAAGCACCAAGTGGTCATCAGAAAGAAGAAAGACTTCTACAGCCATAACTAACTTCAGTGGATTTCAGCTAATGATTGAGAACTAAATTCATACCCTGTATCTGGCCCCTTGCCAAGACAGCAATTCCTTCTCAGGTGCGCATTTGATCCGGAAGGTCTCTGGATGATAAAGATGATTGTGTTACTAAACTAAAAGCAACAACACGCTGATTCCCACTTGCTGGGGAGGTCAGGTGATGAATGGGCAGGAACACAGACAGAAACATCCTTGTGACTGAGGGAGTTCCCCAGAAGAAGTTTGATCTGGATATCAAAGAAGGGTAGAGGGAGGATAAAAGAGGTCCAGGCAAAACAGAGCCGGTGTATTAACAAAGCTGCTTTTCAATACATCCCTAGGAGAAGTCTCTCTTAAAAGAAGGTGGCACAAAAGACAACACTCAATGAACCAAATTATTGCATCTACTTTAACAAAGCCATCTGAGCACAAATAGTTTGCAACATGACCAACTTAAAAAAAGCAAGGAAGGTGGAAACAGATACAAGCCAGCTCATTTCAGGAACAACCTGAGGTAAGAACACAGATGCACATTCCTTTGCAGAGTGCTCTGCTAGCTAGACAGGGTGCTTCCAAAGACTGAGTTCAGTAGTGACTCAAAGGTTTGACATGGTATCTTTCTTCTAAACATTCTCCTCTAAGGTGTAGCTTTTCCCAAAGTGGAAACATAGTGTTTAACCTCTACACGACCACTGACAACATGCAGGGAATACTGGAGAACAGTTTCCAAGCAGCTTAGACGCCAGAGCAAACTACTGCCCCACAACATGTATGCTGCTCCTTTTAATCCTCCAGGGTCATCACTACTCCTCTTTTATGACAGAAAGAACGAACTTTGCCAATATTCATCTAGGCTGGGCAACATCCCAGTGAAGACAATGGAGATGCACTGTCCACTGTACTGAAATCAACACTCTTTGGTCTCAGGGCCCGGTCTGGCAGCACAGGAATGTGGTGCTATTACCCATAGCCTGTGTTTCTCAAGACAGAACCAGTCATGCAAGGATCCATCCCTTCAGCTAGAAATTCTGATTTCAGATGGCAGGGAAGTGGAAAGGTTTCACTCATTAGAAGCAGTTTCTACCAAAAGCTGCTGCAATATGCATGTTCTCACTAACCCCACAGTACCTTCTTTCAACTTTTCTCTAGGGAAAAAGGGATGAGCTATTTAGAAAGTAGCAGAGACAACCAGAGCTGGTTAGAAAAAGCAGGTTAATTGGCATGAGGATATTTGTAACCAGCAGGAAAGGAAAGCGGTAGTTAAAGCTTGACAGAAAAGAAGAGTCAAATATTGCAATCCTGCAGCATCTGTAAGAATGCATTTAATTTGCTCACTCTGTTATATTTAGTCTTTCCTGGAGAAAAGTAAACATCATGAGAGGAAGAAAATAAATTTTTACTTCTAAAACTGTGAAGGCTTTCTAAATTTCAAAAAGTGATTGCAGTGTAGGCAGAATTTTGACTCCATTGACTTGAGGATTGAATTCCTCCTTAAAGACAGTGAATAGTCATAGTAGAAACCTGCTCCCAGACATTGACCCTAAACCCTGTTTCATCTCTCATTTGAAGGAATTGCTTCTGGTACAATCACTGCAGCAACGTGTCTTACTCTGTTCAATTCGTGTCTGCTGGTCTTCACACCACGTGATGGTATTAAATCAGCAGCAGAAGCCAAATTTTTTTGAGATATGTGGAAATGTTTATAGCAATGTGGACAAAAGCTTAGCAAGACTCCTTTCACTTGCCTAACTAAACTCCAGAATTGGTGAAGATCATAATTTGGTGGGGAGGAGTGTAGGGTTTAGTGTCCTTAGAGCACCACTGCTCATGAAAAATCAGAGATATCACTGAGATATTGATGCTCTAACCAACATAATACCCAGCCTGGCGTAAACAAAGATTGTCACAGCAACATTGGCTTGAAGCACTTTCTTCCTATCACGTGTCACTTCCCACTGTGTGAATTACCGCACCATACTTCAGAACTTCAGGTTTCCACGCATTCCCCGATTTCTTATCAGAGGATGGTGAGGCAGGGAGGCCTGATTTCAAGGAGCACAAGGCAGACCTGCCACATTTACTTCTGTCTCTTCTTCTACTCCTGTGGAAGTAGGTTTGTGCGGATGTTTTTATGTTACTTGAAGGATCCCCTAGAGAAGACAACTTCTCAGCCAGCTGCTGAAGCTGGTTTTCTGACAACACAAACTAGAAGGGGCAAGGCAAGAGATCCAGCCCAGTACGACAGCATGAGAAACCATATGAAATCTATTTTATGCTTATCATTTGCTCAGACACCCCATAGTGGATACAGGCATCCCACAGAATCATCAGTAGATATACTGGCCTATTATGCCCTTAGAAGCAAGGAAGAATGGAAACACAGCTATTGAACAGGCAGTTTGGCTTTATCCAGAGGTTGTGGAACAGGAAACTTGAGTAATTGTTTTTTCTTTCTCATAATGGCCAGTGATTTGACCAACACAGTATAACTGTGCAATATCTAAATTAAATTCTTATTGAGACAATCTTACTTCAAGCTAGATTTCTTCTCTTCTTTCCCTTTGAATTTCCAGACCAGATAGAATGAATGCTGATGATCAATGAAGTTCAACTAAAGTTCAACACAGAGGCACTTCCATGCAGAAGACTAACTAAGCAAATCTAAAAGACCACAGTGCAACACACTTAGTCAAGAGATTGCCAAAAAGGCAGCTCTGGAGTTCAGTGTGCAGGCTATTCCCTCAGTTAATGTAAATTCAAACTTACTTGTCTGCTATGTTGTACCTTTTGCCCTTTCCAGATTAAAGTCAGGACAATGTTCCCCTTTTTCTTGTCCTTCTCCCCACTTTCTATTTCATAAAATGGACCAAACAAGGACTATCACAAAATCAATGGTGAAGAAAAAAACCAAACAAGCAGAGCAGAACATGGCAGATTATACAGTTAGATAGGAGAAGGTATAACAAAACCAGAGGAGGACAGGATCCACTTTTACCCACCAACTGCTCCTCAGCTGTACAGGGAGCGATTGTGTATCATCATCATTCACCTCTATTCCACACAAATCACTATGCTGTATCCATTTTATACCTACATCTGGGCCGCTATCGGTTTTCCTTTTGTGGACAGCTGAAAGTCCTCCTGTTTTTCTGTTTCCCATTAGAGACA
This sequence comes from Struthidea cinerea, assembly GCA_013397865.1. Taxonomy (NCBI): domain Eukaryota; kingdom Metazoa; phylum Chordata; class Aves; order Passeriformes; family Corcoracidae; genus Struthidea; species Struthidea cinerea. Next base: position 1,403,064 of record VZTI01003809.1, read on the forward strand.
TGCACAAATCCCTCATTTTGCATGCTTCTTCCAGCATGCAAAATGATCTTACCAGAGTAAACTAAGAGGCAGGAAACTTCAACTGATTAGACAGAAACCTTACTGAGTCGGTGAAATACTTCACATATGTTCTGGTGACGATGGCTTTTTGCTATAAGACCAGGACATATTCAAGAAGAGGAGAAAAAAAATGTAATTTCAGGTAGAGAAGAGCAGGGTGGAAACATGTGAGAGGAAGAGCCCTGCAGACACCAAGATCCATGGAGAACAAGGGGGAAGAGGTGCTCCAGGTGCCAGAGCTGAGATTCCTCTGCAGGCCGTGGTGCAGCCCATGGCGAGGCAGCCGTGCCCCCGCAGCCCATGGAGGTACACAGGGGGGATGCAGAGATCCATGTGCAGCCCATGGAGGAGCCCCACTGGAAGCAGGTGGATGCTTGAGAGGAGGCTGTGAGCCCGTGGGAGACCCGTGGAGAGAGAGGCCCATGCTGGAGCAGCCTGTCCTTGAAGGACTGAACCCCCTGGAAGAGTGACCGACACCGCAGTAGTTCTCAGGGAGCTGTTGCCTGTGGGAGATAGAGCCATGTTGGAGAAGTTCATGGAGAACTGTTTCCTGCAGGAGAGACCCCACAGTGCAGCAGGGGAGCGACGCCTCTCCCTGAGCAGCGGGAGAAGCCACAGTTGATGAACTGACCACAACCCCCCTTCCCCGTCTCCTTGCACTGCTGGGTATGAGGTAGAGCAGGGAGGGAGGGAGGAGCAGGGCCAAGGTGCTTTTAAGGGCTTATTTTACTTCTCATTATCCTGCTCCGATTTTGTTACTAATAAATTCACTTCATATCGCTAAGCTGAGCCTGTTTTGCCCATGATAGTATTTAGTGAGGGATCTCTCTTGACCCTTATCTCAGCTCATGAACCCTTCCTTATATCTTCTCTCCCCTGTCCAGTTGCAGAGGGGAGTGAAAGAGAGACTTTGGTGGGTGCCTGGCATTCAGCCAGGGTCAACCCACTACACTGAGATAACAGGGAACAAACAGCTGCACAGAAAGTAAACATTACTCAAAGATTGAAAAAAACCTTTTTTTTTTTAATTTCCCAGAAGCTAAAAGGGCTTCCATTTCAGTCCTAAACTGCTCTGCAAAAAAAGAAAAGAGAGTCATGATGCTTCCTTCAGGAAATCAAAGGCTGGATTTAGAGGAAGGCAAGGAAATTATTTTGATAACAGTTCAGAATTTGAAGCACTTGTAAAAAAGATGGAGGCATCCCCAAAGTTCATTAACTTCTCAAAAAGTGACCCATGCCCAGCTTTGCTACTGAACCTCTGAGTAATGGGGAATGCTTCAGGTTTGTGCATCCTACATTGGCTCCTTAGAACTGCACGGAGCCCACCAGGTCCAAGTCCTGTTCCCCTCTTTCAGAAAGGCTACATTATATAAGGAAATACCACTCTGGTCAGTCATGGTCAACAGACCTTTTCTCTTTAAGATTTCTTTTTTCCTCTCCTTCCATTTGAGGGTTTTTTCCTTCTTTCTCTTAATATATGAAGACAATATTTACAGCCAAAGCAGTGCTGAGTAAGATGCAGTGATTATGGCTGATTTTATCACAGCCGTATTACTTAGCTGCAAGGTGAAGCGCTGTGCTAAAATGGATCATGAATCCCTGAAATTGACTATCCGTCACCTTTATAATCCTGATGGAAAGGCAGGTCAGATCAGGCCTGACAACTCCCCATGCAAATGAGACTACACCAGTGACGTCTGCTTGCCTCAAGGCATTTATTTGTCTGGAGGGGAAGGTGATGCCTCAGGGAACTGGACTAGAGGAAGAGGGAGAGGAGAAACCAACTACTCCAACTGCCCCTGCAGGAATCAAGTGCAAATACAGGAACCAATTTTGTGCACAGAAGGACTATTAGAAGTATTGAATGAAAGAATATTACATGCAGCTAAGAATCAGGACTGCAGCATGAAGGACTCCCCCTAGGCAGAAGAACAGATTTCAGTTTCAAAGTTAGAAAAATAAAATAACACCACCTCACCATTGGGAATTTGTAGGATCAGATGCAATCCATAAATGAGGAAAAAACTCCTAAAATGTCTGAAGATTCTAGTCATAATTCCTTCCAATTCAGTGTCACTGTCTTTCTGACAAAATCAGATTTAAAAAGTGTCTGTAAGTTGGAGACCAAATTCATCAGGGTGTTAGCAGCGGCCATTACATGTGGCACCTATGCAACAAAGCCCACAGAGTGATGGAAGTGTTGAATCTCACAGGAAGTGTTTATTTGGAGACAATCAGCTCACTTGATGAGAAAATCATTAAACTACTTCAGTGAATCTTTTTTACTGGCATATGGGCATATTAAGGAAACTTCCCAATATGACCATTCACAAGACTCTTTAGCAGTCACACTCCCAAGGCCAGGGACTTTATCTCATGGTGCTGAAGGCCCTCTGCAGCAGGTGGCTTCAGTGAGCCAACACGCGCCTTGCTTGACTCTACATACCCCCACTCACACAGTCAGACCAGATTTCCTTAGCAGTTCGACCCCAAGTTTCCCTTAGCGAGTCTCAGATGTCTCATTCCATACAGCAATTTATTCATGGTGCAGTAACACGGAAACAGCCCAAGCTGGTGCCTCTGAGAAGGAACCCACCGCGAAGAACCCCTTGGCTTTTATCCCCTCACAGTCCAAGCTCACAAAACTCTTGCTCTTCCCTACTGAGTCTTCAGCCCTTGAAGTGTCTCCCAGTGTCATCTACCTGGCCTGTCCACCAGTCTTTGTGCCCTTTCTTATGAAAAGGGTCAGCAGTTCACAGCCTCTTGTCTCTGGCTCCTGCCACCCAGAGCTCAACCCGCAGCTCCCACTGCAGCTGTGCCTGGAGCTGCCTGCACCAAAAGCATTCCTTAACAGCCACATGCAAGAGGGACACTCTAGGAGAAAAGACTAACTAGTATGTTATTTACTGTTTCTAATGAGATTGATGTGCTGCTTTAGGTAAACACCAGCTCCTTAAGGCACGACTTGTTCTGAAGTATAAACACGGGTTGTCTCACTCATACACCTCCCCGGTTTGGGCATATCTCAGTACCACCAAGGACAGTGCTTGCCCTTGGCACCCATGATCTATTGCCACCATAGTTTCTTACGAATCAGGCGGCCTAGCCATAGTCATTAACACTGCTGTTCCTTATTCCTGCCCATGCAAAAGGAGGTTAATAGTACGTATGTCACAGAGCTACTACACACTTGTTAAAAGTGGGGTAGACTCTTTGAGATCCACAGAAAGGCGATATTAAAGAAGGGCAAAGACTACTTACATCTTGCTCTTCTCACCTGTCCTTTTTTCCCCTTTCCTCTAGTGCCTCTCCTGGGTAAGTCACATCCCAGCTAAACCTCTTAGTGAGTGATTACATTAGAGATAGTGCTAATTACCAAGTGGCGTCTGTGTGGTACAATCTTATCAACACCCCACACTTCCTCCCCTGAGGTGAGAGGGCTTGATCCATTTCATAAAAGTATCCTAGTTATCTGCTCCAGTAAGCTCCATTCCCTCAGGCTTGAAGGTAGTTGGTTTTCTGGTTTTTTTTCCACCCTAAGTACAGATTCAAAGCTTTTCTGGCAGAACCTCTTGGAGGGTGGTGGGGTTCCCCCAACAACAGACTCGTGGGTGTTGTGCTGTGTGTACAAAAGGAGCCAGCTGGTTCCCAAGGAGCTGGGTTTCAGATAACACACTCGCAGGCCTGTCCCCAGCAAGCACTGCCGTTCTACCGCCTTTCACCGGGCACAGGAAGTCAACACCTGCCCCACAGCTGGGAACACTGAGCTTGGAACATGGGGTAGCAAAGGAAGAGCAGAAGTAGCTGCAAGAAACGCCCATAAATGCTTTGGTAAGGCTACTGAATCACAGTTCAGTATTGCCTGGTATTTTTTTCCTAGAACCTCCATCTGACCAAGGTCTGCCACGGCCATGCTCTCCTGCCCTGCAGCACTCCCTGCTAGCCCTAAGTTTAGCTCCCCCCACCTTTCTGACAACTTAACATGGGGTAGGGTCAGTGACCCTGTGGGTTTGGCTACAGTACTGCTGGTTACCAAGGCTTTAACAGGGTAATTCCATCTTGCATTATAATCCAGAACGCCATTTGCTTTCTTATTAGTGGATGCTTCAGTTGTAGTCTTTCTGGGGGTTTGGTTATTTTTATGTTTGAAGGTTGTTAGTGCTTTGTTGGTTTGGGGTTTTTTTTCCATATAATTTGTGTGCATATTACTCGCTGTCCCTGGAATTCATTTTGTTCCCTGCTAATGAAACCTCTGCGTCGCTAACAAAGCAGAAAATAAAAAAGGTAAATAGCACTCTCCAGAAACAATTTGTTTCTTGTTCTGTAAATTTTTGCTGAACAGCATCTCAGGGAATTTTCACCCCAATAAGAGAAAAGAGAAGCAGGAGATGATTGAGAAGGGGCTAGAAATGCAGTTAGTTGATCTGGAAAGGAAATAATAATTATATTCACACTGTAGACAAATAGGTACCCAGACAGCTGCAGCTGTGAAACTCCAGAAAGCACTTGAGCACCCAAATCATTCGACTGAGTAGAAACCACTGGTTGTAGAGAGATTTGAAGAGGGGATTAGTTTTCTCATGTTTAACCCTTTGGATCTATGCCAAGAGTCAGCTGCCCTTGCCAGAGTCCAGACTCAGAGAGCAGAACAGGACACAGAAAATTAATGAGCAATCCTGTCCTGCTAAAACAGCTAAGGTAGGTGTAAGACTGCATCCAGTGGTATTGGTGTCAATGAACATAAAAGGAGGAGATGAAAAAACTTAGGAAGAGGTGACGCTGTTCTTCCCTAGTACTGATGCTTACCTGCTAGAGAAAAGCACAGACATTCTACTAAAGGTAGTTTCTTTCTCACGTAGGTGAGTCATCATGTGCACTTTCAAACAGCTGAGTACAAGTTACAAGGCCAAAATTTTGCAAAAAATTAGACCACTGAAGAGATTTTCAAGTCCATATTGAAGCTCCTAGATTAAAGGCTTGCAACTGAAAAAGATCTGAATTTATAGCTGCTTCCACTGATTTTTCGGTCTGACATTCAGATCTTAAACCCTCTAATCCAAGCAGGGAAGTAAAAACAATGTCATAGGGCAGGAATGGAGGTGATCTTGCATCCCTTCCACCAATAATCAAGTAATATGTCATCTCTGTGTCTTATTGCCTGGGAACTAAGAAATTAGTACTTTTCCTAGAAAAATAAACCAACCCAACATCAGATTCAGCCAGAGTGAGATGCACTGAAAGCCAGGTCTTATTTCTGAGATTACTCCATTGGCTAAAGTAGGCAAGGGAATTAGATGGCCAAAAGCCATGTGGCCCGAAGTCCCTTAGCCACCTTTAGAATTGCATGCACAGCGCTCCACGCATGAACACACCTTTGCCCTATCACTCACTGGATTATTGGACCAGCCCTCGTATGGAAGATTAAATACAAACTGCTCTACTGCTAAAGCATATTTATTGAGCTTTAAACACCATGTAATTTATACATCTCTCCTTACAGAGCTGGAAAAACTCCATCAACAATAATAACGGCAACATTCAATTTCAATTGGTATGTTTTTAACCTACAATAAGCAACCTGTTATAACTATAAAGAGGTCTTTAGAAGTTATGCAAGGTATTAATTGAGCTGCTAGGAGACCATGCAGGTTGGTTTTGTAGCAACTCTGCAGTGAAAAAGAATGCAGCAACCAGAAAAATCCTGGCAAGACAGCAGCACCATCTCAGGAGATGATTGCTTCAGCTGTACTAGTTATTTACATGAAGTCAATTCCAAGTGATTATTAAGAACATGAGGTTTATCGTTCAATATAAAAGGCCAGTTCATTATGTCCCCACAAGCTACAGCTTAAATGGCAAACCTCGATAATTTAGTTTTTCTAACAGCAGTTTGGAATTTAATCGCTGCACAATAACTGCATTAATTCTGAATTAATTTCTTAATGGAGATGTAATTGTCTTGAGTTTCATCTGAGGGGCCAAAATATGCTCTCACCAGCATAAATCTAGTGGAACTTTATGTGAGAGAGTGGGATGATTTCAGCATAAGGAAACTTGAAGTCAACAGGCAGCTGAGCTTTACACTGGTATCAGAGGAAACAGTATGGCCCAACCATCATTTGCACTGTTTCGCTTTCGGTTCCAAATGACCCTTGTTTGCCTGGGCAGCATCCTTACGAGAACTGAACACAAATGAAATCACCTCTGTTTACTACCGTTACTATAATCATAAGAATACTTCATCCCAAAAGGCTGAAAAGCATTGTGCTGCAGGGAAAACATTTCTATCAATAACAAAATGCTTTTAGGTTGGGATGAAGACACCAGCTCATAGAGATGGAGAAGCTAAAAAAGGCAGACGGCCACATTTCCATTTGGCTTAGACATTCAAACTGACACCTCCAAGTACTATAACAAGCCCTGTATGAACAATTTAAAGACAATGACTTCAGAAGGTGTTCACAAGAACTCAGATGCCATTGTGGCAGGCACGCTGGAAATCCTTAAGGTAGAACTGAAATCAGTGGCAACAAAAAAATGATCACTCCTGCAGCCATAATATGGAAGGGAATAGTGATGGGAAGAAACTGATGATGTAGGAAGAATGCCTAGATAGTATGAACAGGGACTGATGAAACATAGTTCAGCTCTTTTAGTTGCCCATTTGAATGGATGAACTCTTAGTGGCAAGAAGAATGCTGAGAACACAAAAAGCAATAAAGAAATAAATCATCTGGAAAAATCAGTGAGACAGATGAAAGTTACAGTGACAAATCTGCAAGTCACTCAGGAGATTTGAGTCTACTGAGTGCCCGAAAGCTGCAAGGAGTTCCTCGAGGCTCATCCCATTCAAGGCCATACCAAGGAACATACCAAGTGTGGCAGTAACACCTCGTAGAATCCTAGCCAGACAGATAAGTTGCAAACTGAATACATGATAGTAAGTAAACTGACTGAGAAAACACAAAGTAACACAGCCCACAATTCCCTTACTTCACTTTAAGACCTACCACCTACCAGAATATACAAATACAACTTTTTCCTATTGCAAGCAGGCAGAGAGAAGAGAAAATTTTCAGAGGTACATGTTGAACATTTTCCTACCAGCACCACAGCAACCTCATGTGAATTTTCCATCCATTTTACATCTATTCACACCGCCGGTGACACAGAACCACTGACAGCCCCCCTAGTGTTTGACTGAGAAGGGCAGTCGCAAACTGTATCCTGCTAAAACATCACGCACCTGCTCGCCTGCTCCTTGAGGACCTCCTCCACAAACACTGCCCTGACACAGCCTTTGAGAGAAGAAAGAGAGCAGCTTGTTTTGAGGTCTACTATTTATATATAAATACATCAGCAATATATTCCTTTACTCACAAGACGTACGTAAGCAAATAGATATTCACTACCTTCTTTTTTGTGAAGACAATAAAAAGCCATAAAGACTATTCCTCCTCCAGAGCCAGAAAGGCCTGAGAAGAAAATGTTCATGATGTGAGCAAGGCAGTCAGCATCAGAAGTTGTGTTAAGAGATTAGGAGCCCCTGGCTCTTTGTATGCCTGAAAATGATGCCAGCTTTCAGGTCAGTGAGCTGACCCTCCTTATCGATAGGTTATGATGAAATTTAGCAGATCAATCATCTAAACTGTTGGAGAGAAAGGAAAAAGACCTGCCAGAACAGTTTTGATTTAATTTTTTTATCAAAATCAGATCTCTCTATGGAAATTGTCAACTTCAATGAAATGTTTGATGGCTAAACATTCAAGAGTTTCATTGCGATAATCTCAGAACATTTTGTTTAGATCCATTTTTTTGGGGTTTTTTATGTCATGTTAATATTTCATTTAATCTATTGCTCTCTATCAGATTTGTGTGAATTATTATTTACTTCTTAGTCTAATACAATAAAAAAAGAAAAAATAAATAAATCAAAGGAAAATAGTGAGAGTTAAAATAAAAAAAGAAATTCTTCTTCATGGGGAGAAAATTCAGCTCTAAATTCTGAATTCATCTCAATTAATTGAGACAGGCTAAAATTCTAGCATCCACAGTATAACTGCCCTGGCATTCTAGTCATTATAAGCTTTTCTGGCTGTTGCATAACCTGTGCCAGGCCAACTGGAGAAGGAAATAAAGCTTAGAGAAAGAAAGGAAGATATAACTTAGCTATACCTTATAAAGACACAGGATTTGCTATAGCCTCTGGCATTCCATGGTATCACAGACATTTGCCTGTGGTGTCCTGATTCCCTGACATGCAAGACACAGTGTAATTCACATCTGGATAAATTTTCCAAAAGCAGGTGACAGACCAAAGACTTACCTCTGGTTCAGCACATCACAGGATTAAGTAATTTTTATGTTGTCTTTAGGTCATTATACCACATCCACCACTACAGTATTGCAGCAGCTAGTGATGTTCATCAGAAACAAAATCAATGAGCAGTCAAGATTGCATGAAATTGTGGCCAAAACTGGGTTCTTAATTCCACACTTTGGCAGAGAATAAATAGCATGATCCTTCACACTGAACAACCAAATATGATCAAGCACGTCCCAATGACCCTCATGCTGAATCTCCGCAATAACTTACAAAATGCACCTATACATGTCTACAGATCTAAGCCAAAGTGCTGGGTTCAGACCCAGTAAAATTCTCTGGTCTCTGAAACTCTTGGTAGTGGGTCTGAAAGGTACAGCAGCCTTTTCTGGACTTTAAACCTGTGAATCTTTGAATTTAAAAAGATGCAGTGCATACTTCAACCAAAATCACCCTGCATGTTTCAAACTGTAGCAATCTACAGACACATCCTACAATACCCACATTTGGGCAGCAGAACACTCCGAGCGCTTCTGCAAATTGAGGCAGAGGATGAAGCAGATGAGCTTTTGGGATCCCTGTAAACTATTTTCTCTGTGATCCCTAGGAAACCTGCACAAACTAGCCAGCAGGGAGCTTTCATGCAGCTTGCCTGGCAGGATTAACCTGGACCAATCTGATGGAAAGTGCCATCACTCACAGAAAAGCATTCTATAAAAAAATGTTCCTTTTGCAAACATATATTACGCTAAAAGGGAAGCTGATACAGGACTCCTTGCTCTCTCCCAACTTTGCACACAAGGAGTGCTGGGGTTATTACTGTCTCATCATATATTCCATTACGAATGACAGTCTGAAAAGAGAAGTGCCATTTGCACAAGTTCTCACCAAGCTCCAGCAGCCCTGTCAGTGCCACAGCTGGACTAAGATTATGTAGTGAGCAAAAATGAAGTCAGAACCTCTTTAAAATATAATTACCAATAAGAGGAGTGTGAGGGCATTTGAATAATACATCTCGTGGTCAGATAAAGCTGTAGGAGCCAAAAGAGAAAGGGCATAACAAGTCAACAGGGCAAAATTCAGAGAAAAATGAGACGAATGTACCTATGTGAAGTGAGAGGTCCAGTTTTAAGCTGATAGTAAAAATAGTGCTTTGCATTTCAAAACGCTTTGTTTTCAAACCCTTCTCTTTCAAAAATTTCCAAAATAGAGTCAAAGGCTGGTGAGAGCAACTGCTTCCTTACACACAGGAAACCAGAGAAATCCATAGGGAGGACATGAAATTTCCAAAGCCACTTTCAGGTGTCAGTGGCAGAGTGGAGAATGCAGACCATTCTCTAATGGCTGGAGGAACTGGCCTTTCCCATCCTATCCCTGACAGGGAGTGCCCAGAAGAAGGGGGATAATGCTCAACACTGCTGGGTTTTCCCATACCCTGGATTAGACCACTGGTGTTTGGTATTAGCATCAAGCTCACTGGTGCCAGGGTCGCCTTAGGCGACCCTGGCAAATGTTATACTCATAATGCCTGACAAATGCAGATTAAAATGAGAGAATGGAAATGATTTAGTGCTAACCCCCTGCCTTGGCGTGACTTTGTGATGTTGTATCCCCTATCCTTGCTCTATGCCCAGAAATTAATTTTGTGCCTTTTCTGTGCCTTTAAATTGAGCCTGAGAGGGGAGAGAGAAAAAAAACTGAACGAACTTTTCAGAACAATTATTCAAGGACACAGATACACTGCTCGGTTTGGCTGCAGCAGCAAGAGTGGAGGGAGTACCCTTCTTGCTTCTCAGCCAGTTTTTTTTCGGCTCCTTTTCTCTGGGGAGAGAGACGGAGAGTTGAACTTTGTTTTCCTGGGACTTTGGTTTTTCCCTTTTTTCTCTTCTGAACTGTTTCAACAACATCAGAACACCTCGGGTTAATTTTTTCCCGAGGCCCGGAGGTGGGCCCACGGCCTCACTGACCCAGCTCCGAGGAGGAGAGAGACCACACCTACAGAAAGACTCTGAAATCTTCCCAGGTGTCCCAGTTTGGTTTCTCTCCAGGGCAAAAGATTTCATTATTTAGCATTATTATTCCTTTCCTGTCTGTTTGTTAAATAAATAGTTTTTATCTCTTTCACTTTCCTTTGAGGAAAATTAATTTTTCCCCGAATCCAGTGGGAAGAAGGGTGGTTGTAACCCGCTATCAGAGGATATTTTCCTCCAAATTTGTCCAAACTGGGACACCCCCCTCAATTTCAGCACCTCAAAATACAGACGTGTCTTTCTCTAGTATTTTGGTTCATATTCCTCATTATAATCACTGCCTTGCTTTTTTTTTTTTTAATTTTCAGAAGTATCTAGAATAGCAGATCAGGCTTCATTCAGAGCCATCACCTTAATAACTACAGAACTTGCAAACAACAGCATAGATATAACTTTTCATTTTTCAGCAGAGCAGCTCTTCTGACCTTGACACGTTTGTGGTCAATTCTAACTGAGTGTACCCCGCCCATCCACCAACTCATCCGTCATATCTGTTTCCCTCGGGCTTTCCCATCCTGATGCAGCAATCCTTTTTGGTTCCTGCAGCTAGTGTACGTGGAAAGGACCATGGTGCCTCACAGGAAATTTCCAGCTGAGAACCACCACAGAAAGAGCGAAAAACATCTTGGGCAAAACAAGGAAAAGTTAGAGGTGGAATTGAAGGGGGCGCTCTGCTGCCCCCCCCTAAAAAAAAGCTTCAATACTAAATAAAGTAAAAAAGACATACACAAAAATCCCTTCAGCTCCTCCTTTAAAGCTAGAGAGCAACAAAGCAGCAGGGCCTGCAGCTGGGGCAGCGGACTAAGCTGTGGACCTGTGTGGGCAAAAAATCCTTAGAGATGGGATTGCCATCTACCTTAAGAGCACAAAACACGAGGTAATGGTTTCAACTGACAGCTACTGAAAATGAAATTATTTTTTACATATAATACTTGCCTGGGGTGCAGAACACAGCTGAGTCCCTCAGCCAAAGTGCTGGCAGCACTTTGGGGAAAGTTTGTGTAAGAAACGGTAGGAAAAAGCTGGAGAGGGGGACGGAAGAGAATGAGACACTGCAGAGAGAATGCAGCAGTCTGAGAAGGGAGCAGCAAACACAAACTAGCATGTACTGACCAATTCCCCATAACTGTAGGTAGACGCACCTGCACCCCACCCACAGAAAACAAACAAACAAGCCCACAAAACCGACAGGAAAGGGAACAAATTATATGGCCAGTTTCTTAAAGTAGTCTCCAAATTTCTGACTACCTCCATGACTTTCAGTTCCTTACAGCCTTCAAAAGCAAAGGGCCACCCCAGGGATGAGCTATGGATGAGAGGACAAAGAGCAGACTCCCACCCCTGGAGAGAACCTGAACTCAGAGCAGCACTGCATCGGGCTAAAACGCAGTAAGAAAATCTGTTAAATTGATGCTTTCGGTCACAGAATCTTCTTCTGTTTGAAAAAGAACATCACTCCTGGAACTTTCCAGCTGAAAGATGCAGAGAGGGTACAGTGCCACAAGAATCTGAATCAGCTCCAGCTGATGACTGAAGGAACCTACAAGGACCTTGCTTAGAAGGAGCAGGAGTTGTAATGCTCAGCAAGCACACAGACCACTATACAAGAACAGATGAGAGGTCCTTGGTCGTAAAACACACTTGTAACAGAGAACAGCTGGTCACATAAGAGAGACCCTAAAAATTTATACTGAAAATGCACTTAATTCTCCACAACATATTTCTTTGAAATATTTCACAGGCACCATACTAGCTTGCATAGCTGGAATTACAGGGACTCTGTAAAGAGGAAAAGTTCAAATAGAGAGGAAGGATATAAATCTTATTGGGAATGCAGGGATTTCAGGTAAACACACAGCGTGTGCAGAGAGGATGGGCTCAGGATGGGTTCCATCTTAACTACAGCAGACCCCGACTGTGCTACTGAAAATTAATATAGTTTGGAGGAGATTTTCTTCAATTCAGAGCTAAGGAAAGCTGGCAGGTGCTGAGGAGCGCTCAAGTCAGACAAAGACATCTGCTAGGGATGTCAGCAATAGAGAGATAACTGTTATCTGGGAGCAGAGGATAGGACAAGAAACTTCAGCTAGAGCAAAGCTAAGGCACATCACAAATGCAGAAATAAATCCTGAAATATAACAGGGCTTCTGACACAGAATTTCAATAAAATTAGGCTCTGGGCCAAGACTAAAAATCATCATGTGTATACACATCATTGCATAGGCTTCTGAGCAATAATGAGTAAACGAGGACACTGGATAATGGAAGAAAACCTTGCTAAAATAAAGACTAATGAAATGACAAAGATCAGTGGAAGAACATGATCTTTGGTTTCAAACTGTATACGAAGGACATACTAGGCTTTAGAGGTGAGCATGCCCACAGAATCCAGAGAGGGAACGTTTTGAGAAGTTCATATGCAAGCTCCAATATATAAGCCCAAAAGCCCTTAATATAAAAGTATGCTTTACACTAGCAAGGTTACATTATCATCCTCTTGATCAAGAGAACAAAAAAACACAAAATGCATAAACTTGATGAACATCAAAGCAGTAATCAGTCTAATAAAGCAGAAAAAAGTGGCTGACTTTGGTTATCTGCTTACAGAAATGAGTCAGGTGTCATGTTGGGTGACAGTTTAGAAAAATAATTTCTTGATGTGTTAAATAAATTATCACTTAGAACAGCTGTCTCCAGAGCTCAGAGAGACAGGAGACTGTTTTCAGTGCAATTTAACACAAAAGACAAAAGTCTGTTTGCAAAGCAATGGTTGTTGCTGCACTGAAAAACAATGACCACAAACAGGCTCAGTGTCCTTCAGGGATTACATGCACACACCAAAATAAAATAATAAAAAATCCCAAGCAACACATACGAGGTACTAAATTTTTTGAAAGGGATTTGTAAAACTATTGAGGAAGCTGGTTGAAAAAGAAGTAACATCAAAAACGGTAAGGATTAAATCCCTATCATAAAGACAACAGGAAAAAAATCATCGACCCAGGAGTCAGAAAGGCATTTCCAAATAAGAAAGATAAACACTAATCTAGGAAATGAAGTAAGGAAACCTTTAAAACAGGACAGTACATTTAAACGGACAGGCTGAAGAAATGATCTATTATTTATATCACACTTCTTCTGGGGCAAGGTTTCCATTCCACTGAAATGAATATGCTAGAGCCTCTAAAAATCCACTGGGTTAGCAAAGGACATATGTTAGGTCCAGTAATCAAAGCATCTGTGATGTCACCAAGATTCAGATTATGCAAAGAGAGATTTGAAAGCTTGAAAAAAAAAAAAAGATTTTTTTTATGGAAAAAAAAAAAAAGACTAATAATAATAATAAAAAAAATTAAACAGATGAAGAATTAGATTAAATGGAGACCAAGACTGAAAGGCATTTGGACTTGGATTTAGGGACTCCAGCTCTGGGACAGAAGACCATGAGAGGTAAGACTTCAGGAGAGAAACACTACATTTCCTTACATTTCATGAGGAAACATCACATAAAAATCCTATGGACACCATGGGTAAGGCAGAGCCATATCAAACCCTTCATAAGAAGGTAAGAATTTGTTGCTATTTACTCCCCAAATATCATCATGAAATCTCACTGAAAATCCTAATGACATTTTCTTTATAAAATAAGAAATAAAAAAGACAGGAATAATAATAAAAAAAAATCCAAACCCTCAGGAATGAAACAGCAAAAGCAATGTTCAGAACTAAACTCAGAATATTTGATTTTTTACAGCTGCCCAACATATTCCACACAGATAGTATCTGAGGGAATTGGGGGATACAGATGCCTTTAGCCATGATGCACTGAATGAAGGGAAGAGGTGAGAGGAAAGCTCACTTTCTAAATAGAAGCAGAACCGATAAATCACAGCCTGGCTGGCGTGGCAAACACCAGTCCCTCTGGCAGCTTTGTAATTACTCCCTAAATGTGGTCTCAACCCTCTTGATGTGGAGATAAATAACTTTATGTGCAAAGCAATTAAAGCCTCAGGCAACACTGCTGGCAAAGTGTGGTCACTGTGTGTCACTATCCATTTGCCAGGGAGGTGTACAAGTGGTACTGAGTTTATTAAGCAGAGCCAGAGCACTGGCTTCCACACATCAACCTGCCAGAGGCCTTCTTTGGATGGCCCTCAAACAGTTGTTTCTACTCTCCAAAGCAATGAAACATCCTGGTCCAAAGGCTGAACCTGAAGTGAGCCGAGACCCTCCGAGCAGCGCGTTAGGCGTTTTGCTCCTATCCAGTCTCCCAGAAGAGAGTGGTTTTCTGCTCTGTAAGTCCGATACCTACTGGGGAACCTCTGAAGGTATTATCAATCATCATGATTAGATTCCTCCTCTTCTCAGGAGAGATCATGCTCAGTTGAAGCAAGAGCTATTGCTGGGATGGTAACAAATGACTCTGCAGCAGAGTCCTGCTTGCTGCATGCCTCTTCCCCTTATTAACGTGCATTTCTCTGCCCTTTTCCTGGATGGTCGTATTTTCACTAAATCTCCTGTCTATCCAAACCAGAACATGCCTTGAGGTTTTTCTCACACCTGACACCTACTTGTATTGACAGCTCTGGAAAGCAAACTTAGGAAAGCCCTCCTGCAGTCTCATACAGCTGGGTGAACTAGCACTACACTGTGCCACCTGAACTCTTTGTCCTTCCCTGGGCAGCTGCTGGCCTACTCAGCCCAGAAGCACTGCATAGTGCGGCATCTAAATCTAAAGAAAATCCCAGGAAAGCTCCGTGCAGAATGCAAGCTGGAAGGTTAGCTGTGCTGTGACTGGCTTGCACGACCTCAAAGCAGGCTTCATATGCCAGGAAAATCACCTGGTGGGGATTCCAGTAGCCGACAAGGAAGGTATGGACGAGCTAGATCTGTCACAGCAAATTAAGCCATCTTTCTGCCTGACTCCTATCATAAAGTACCTGGCTGGAGTGACACAGCTATGGGCTGGGCCACTCTCCAGCCTTCTGAGGCTGCACATCTCCAAGTGATGTGAAAAAGTGGGATAGTTTCTGTTTTTAACAAAAATGAACAAACCTGAAATATTTCAGTTTTCAAAAAAGCTTTTTTTTTTCTCTTTTCTGGTTTTAAACCACCAGCAACAGAAAATAAATCAGCACAACAGCCATTTCTTCAAAGCTCTTCTTGGCAAAGATATTATTAATTTTTTAACCTGTTTTGTTAAAGGCAGAACTTGTAGCAGTATCAACGTTTTGAAAAGAAGCAGTGCTCCTTTTAAGCCAGTTCGGATCAATAATCAACGCTGCTACTAGGGGGCACTGTGACATTCAGAGGAGGTACAGCTCTGCTTCCCTCTGCCTATTCCCGCGTCCATGAAATCTTTCACAATTCCTTGGGTACAAATACAGCTAAAGCCCAGTTTGGGTCATTTCACTCTTCCTAGTAACGTACCCCTTAAACTTTAAAATGTATACGATGCATCACTCCCCTCTCTCCCCCCCTGCTTCTTTAGCACAAAAAATACTCAACAAATGCTGGCTGCTTCTTCAGATGTTACTACGTTTTAGTGATCGAAGGAAATGAAACTTGTTTGTAAAACAATTTGAGATTGTTCAGGACAATCATGACAATGTAATGTAAGAGTTAAGAATTATAATAGTAATCATAATAATGACGATAATGAGTATTTCTCTTCCCACTGCAATGAACCCATCTGGAAGGCCTCAGTGTGAGGCTTCAGAAGTATCCAAAACTGTGATTAGAAAGAAATTCATTTCGGCAGGAAGGTGGAAGCTCAGAATGCCAAAGAAAGAAAAAAGGAAGAGAAAAATCCTTTCTAGTTTTGGCCAACAGACCTAATCGGAAATTCTTTTGAAATGTTGTTCTCTGGAAGAGAGCTCAGTTAGCAATATTCTGCAAATGCTCAGCCCACTTCATCCATCTGCCAAGCTGAGAATGAATATTCATAGCAAGTTATTTTAATCATTGTGTTTTTCTTGATGTGACATAATTCTATATAATTTTTCCCCCCGGAAAAAAAAAAAAAAAAAAAAGCCCTCTTTTTATACTGTCAAGTCAGAAAGTTTTTTCTCCATCTGCAAGGGGGAAAAAAGGGACATCGGGTGGCTCACGCATTGGTTGTAGCAACATCCTCATCAATGCTTCTCCAATCCCAGCACTCACAACTTAGCTAATGACACTGGTGCAAACAGTACGTGCTGGCTTTTACCTGTCCCTGTTGAACCCCAGAGATTAACGCCTCTCACAAGGGATGATCGGAGTGACAATAACAGACTTTTGTAGGGCTAAGAATGGGAACCACTGGCAACACATACATGGGGGAGGAAAGGGAAACTGCACTGGAAGAGCTAGGTTTGGGGAGCTCAGGGCTGGTAGAGCCTGGGTGCTGCAGCTGGAGGGTGAGGGAAACAGGCAGAGAGCTACTGCAGATATGTCTGGGGGATGCTGCTTGCAGCCACACACCTTCATAAGCCCGCACGACATAAAAAAGCTTTTACAATTTTTGACTGCTTCTTAGCAAAAGTGCACACTTTGGACAAAATTGTCCAAGCACAGACAGGTTATAAATATTTTAGACTACACAGACATACCTCAGGAACAAATTGGGTCCTCCCCTGATTCTAAATGGTGCTCCTGGTTCCCAGTACATCAGGAGGACATTTTATTACAGCAGAAAATCTTGAGGAAAACCTTGTTCCTGCAATAATCAAGAGTCTAAAATATTCAATACTTGACTGATGCAAGCAATTCCCAGGTGCCATACATTAGCTGCTGGGACAGGCAAGCTGGGTTGCAGAGCTCAGCTCAGTAGAGAAAAAGACCACAATCAGGTTTTCTTAAAGCCAGGCATGTGTTTTACATATCACTCCTGCTTCTCTCTTTTTCTTTCCATTATTGCCCCTTGGTGGCCAATCCTGCTTCTTGTTCTTGGGTCTACCACCCTGGAACGACCTCCCAGAAAGTTTGCGCCCAGTGACTTGCTAGTTTCCTCCTGCCCCAGAGCACCCCAGATACCCCATGGGATGTTCCACAAAGTGCTGAGCCCAGCTGATTCTTGGGTGGGATCAACATGAAGAGCTGCTTATTAACGGGACAACTGTGGTTCATTTCCAGTTGCTACTCAAGTGCAGTCCATTTCCTTGGATGCAGTTCTTTGAGTCGTACAAAGGGGAGCCAGTGAGTGCCATGCAAAGGTGGGTTACAAGAACCTAAATAAGCAGAAACTTCTTTGTTGCTGCTTCTGCTTCATGTAATCTAGACAGATCTGCATCTAGCTAAGAACACATGCAGTCATTTCAAATCACTTCTTCTACTCAGTGCAGCAATCCAAGCCTTTAAATTCAGAAAAAAAAAAAAAAAGGAGGAGGAAGGAAAAACAGCAGGATAGAAAGGAGAGATGGTGGTCTGCATTTAGCTTTGATTAACTGCTGGATGTTCTGAAAGACAGTAATATGCACCACCAACAGGCCCATGCAAGCATCCAGAAATCCCTAATTGCATCATGCTGCCCGATTGCTTCTCCTCTTACTTTCCTGACATACTGGCTCCCCTCTTTAGCCACATTCTGCCAAGCACTTTGCAGGAAACCAGTGTTCTCCTCTTCCAGTACTAGAGGTTGCTGCTGCAAAACGCAGGATAGCTATAATGCTTATGGTTGACAAGAGCAGAAAGAGGTTAAGTCCCACTGTCACTATTTGCATTTGTCTGTTTCCACGCAGAGACTGGCAAACAGGAGTTAGCTTCCGTACTGGTGGATGGCATGGGAGAAAGAGCAGAGGAACAAACTCACTGAAGCGGATTCATCACCCCTATAAACCAGCGTAGCCTCACTGATGCCTCTTGGAGATCACGAGAGCTTTGGTGACCAGCACCAGCTTTGAATCTGACCTACCAGGAGCACAAAATGACTCGTCTGGCTGAAGGGAAGAAGAAGAGTCTGTCTCAGAAGACAGCTTACAGCCTAGCTCTTTCAGAAAAACCCTTTAGACTGCAACGGAGAAAACCTCAACAGGACTCTACAAAAATTTAATAGGCTACCCACACAATGGACTTCTAAAAATACAGGACTGAAAAAGGAAGAGATTCTCCTAGGATGGCTCGAATTCTCTATTAAATACTAAGCAAGATTCCATAAAAGCTCTCTAAATGTTAGCAATTTCCATTAGGGAAATCTTTAATGATGGAAGGCCATTACCAGCTGAAGGCCTAGAAATGAATTCCTGGCTCCCAATTCAAATCCTGGTGGACAGTGTCTGTATGTACAGCTGAGCAACTAACACATGCCAGATAAGACAGCCAACAAATTCAGCTTCTTTCCATGACCAGAGGGCCACTGCTTTGAATTTGGTTTTGTTTATTTTTGTTTCCCAATTATGTTTGTTAAATTGTTTGCACTTTTTTTCACAAATGGCTTCAACACACACTTTATATTCCAAATTCAAATGGTACTGCTTAATTGCAATTGGTTAGATAAGTAATATTCTTACTGCTGGTGCACTGAACTGCTTCTGGAGTGCTATGATATGCTTGCAGTGTGTAAATTAGCTAAGGGGAGTACAGACAATACATGTGAATGTCCTCAAAATCTTTAAATGAGACCAAGAGAGAAATTGTGTTTATATGTGGGTTGTCCAGGAGGAAAAATGAGATAAAGGCAAAATCAGGGCTACCTTCTCATCCTGACATCACATTTTCAAAATTTTCTTCTCTGCCATCTTCCTGGTACTTTGTTTTTTTTAGTCTAAATGCTAACTGTTTGAAATTCATGACAAATACCTCCCAGCCAATTCCCTATTCTGTTTCCAAAGACCATAATATCTGATATTCTCAACAGTCTGGCAAGGGAAAACTTTTGAAAGGGGTGAATGCCATTCAGATGAAATATTTTTTTATTAACTTTTTCCATTCCAAACACATTGCAAAACTTTTTATCAAAAATTCCTCTAATAAATTGTTTTGGTTAAAAAAACTCAACAAACTAAAGAAGCCAAACAATAAACCACCACCATGTTATAGTAAAAATAATTTGCAGAAATTTTGAATAATTTTCATTGTCACTTTTACCATGAATCAGTTACATGTTTAATTTTAGTCAGGTAAGAATATGTACCAGTTTGTGTTCCATTTTAAAAGCTGAAATATTTTGAGTCATTTAGAAGTTGAGATGATAAAGAAATGTAGTGTTTCAGAATCTCAGAAATTAAACGTCTCTACGATGTCAAAAGAAAACCTTCCCATATGCCTAAATATTTCTCTCATAAAAAATATAGGGATTTCATCTTTTTTTCCATCTGCTTTTCAGGGAGAAAAAAAAAAAAAAGTTTGTAAGTCTTAACACTTCCAAGTGGGATGAAACTCTGTTTTGACAAACTCCTGAAAACAGGCCTATAAATGTAGTTCAGACATTCCCTCCTGTTGTGGCAATTACTGACAAGACTACTTCAAAGAATCTGTCTCATGGAAACATGTGTATAATCTGCTCCATCAAAGCACACTCCTCCTTTAAGGTGCCACTGCACTGCTTTGTCTGAGCATCCAGCAGAATGGGGGAGTCACACCTTAGTAGTGTGATACCCAAATCATTGCCCTAAAGTTATCTGGAGACACGACAGCTTCACATCGGGAAGAGGGACAGCCTAACCACGTCCATTTTGCCTCAAGGAAGTGGAATGCAAAGACCTTGTGGAAAAGTGGATGGAGATACATACAGGGAGAGCAGAATGTCGAGGAGAAAAGTGGAGAAAAGAGGTTATTATGACAAAAGCACAGTGCAGAAAACAGTGAGTATGTGCAGGTACGCAGGCATGGTAAACTGATAAACTGTTTTCAGCTTCATTTTCCCCAGAAATCCTACACTGATCCCAAAGATGGTGAGACCCCACCTTTCCTGTTCATTACTATGCTTAGTTTGAGTTCTTAAATTTTTTGATCTCTTTGACCAAGTTCCCTCCCAAGGACTAAGGAATGAAATGGCCCTTTCTAGGCTCTTCAGAAAATACACCACACAGCAGGTGGTCTTTTGAGGCATCTGACATTCAGCCCTCGCTTCTCCTCCTGTGGGAGTGAGGAAGTTTCATCTATCCTTCTCTTTCCCATGCTCCCACTCCTGCTCTCTGTGGCTCAAGCTTGTGCATGACATTGGAGGGATGGCAAATGAAAACAGCTGCCAACCTTCTCTGCTATCTCCCCGAGCTCTGCTTTGAGCAGAGTAACGTACATGGCCAGCTGCCACCTGCCCTCAGCAGGGCACTGCTGGCAGATCCAACCTTGCACTGAATCCACGTGTTTTGGTCTAAGGGGTGTCTAACCCCAGCACAGAGCTCAGCAAAGCCTGCAAAGTGCAATGGAAGAACACAGTGATTTAATTTCCAGTGCATTCCTGCTGCTGCAGCCACCAAAATGCAAACAAGGCAATTTAAACAGATCCCGGGTATCTCTGCATTGCGGCCATCACTGCTAGAAGCATCGGTACAAGTAATCCCAAAGCTTTTGAGGGGGTCACATTTGTCTCAGCACTCTGTGCTCCATGGTCACAAAGGTAACAGCACTGACAGGAAGTTTAAAAATGAGAGAAGGACTGTCAGGAGAACCTAAAAACTAAATGGACAGTGGAGACCTAACTGTCCTCCATCACCAAGAGGAGATAGGTCAACAGCAACAGATGGGTACAGCAGGCCTTATAATTTTTCTTCTCCATGAGAGAGGAGAGAATGTCATCTCCTAAACTGCCAAGACCGTATTTTTGACCAGTGTGACCTTTGCAAGGAAAACCCAGAACAGCCATGAGCTGGTCTGTGAGAGAGACAGGACATAAAATCATGGAAACCCACCAGGATGGGAGTCACACTTCAAAAATGATACCAGAGTCTCCTCCTCCAGCCTCAGAGACTAACAGTAACCTTACAGATGACCCAAGCCTGTGCGACAGAGCCCATCGTCCCCAAGACCACCCCGTGGTGGGCAGTGTTGGTCCCCTCACCTTGCACCCTTTGGTGCACTCTGATTAAGAACCTCAGCTGTCAGAAAACAAGCTGCAAGCGACAGATTGAACACACCACCATGCAAAAGCCTGTCTCGGGAGGGACAATTAAAAACACACATAGAAAAATAAATGGCTTTTCCTTCTCAATCCCTTTTCCTCTTCAACAAAGTAACAAGACAGGAGCGGGTGCCTGTATGCTAGAGTGCCCAGAAAATCAGCAATTAACAAGCGTTCCGCTCTAGCCTGTCTGCGATTTCCTCCCTGCAACTGCGGCTAAATGTTTAAACACATCACTCCCTCCTTCCATGCACTTGCTGTGGCTCTGGCTCACCTCAGCCCTTCTGGCTTTCCATATCATGCAGTCTTCCCTTTCTCGCGTGTTTATCTGAAGCTTCCTCCAAGATAAACACAGGGAGAGGGGCGCAGTGACCACCCAGCTGCCTTCAGGAGCACACACATCAGATGAACTAAGTGCCCCGAATGCACACGAGCCAAAATGCACTTAGCCCTGTGTGCCACAGAGGTGTTTTATAAGCCATCTAGTCAGCAGCATCCTCAAGAAAGACGCATTACCATATCTAGCCAACAATAACATAATCCAGAGAATTCAAATGGGATTCTTCCCTAGGAAACTAAGTGCTAACCACATTACCGTGCAGATGCTCATTAACAAGCTTGTATCAGACAAAAGCTGCAAAGGTATTTTTCTGAGGCACAGGCTTAAATAAAGGGTTTTGACTCAGGTTGGCACTCAGAATTAAATAGATCGAAAAACAGAGTCTCTCATTAAATTAATATAACAATTCAAACATGAAGGCTTAAAGTAAGATCTATGCAAACAAGCACGGGGAGTAAAACACTCCAGTAGACTCAGTGCAACACTCAGCATCATGGACACCTGTGACCTACCAGACTTCTTGGACACTCCTCAAACCCCAAGTTTCACAAAATCAACTCAGAAAAAGGTGCTGACACTGTATGCTGATATTCCTATCATGATAGGATGGTTTTCATTGTCCACTGCATAGAAACTGAGGATCAAACTTGGAAAAAATAAACCCAAACTATCAAAACAGAGTAAAATTCTATTACAGAGAAGAGACACTGAACATCCTTTAAATTATACATCGGGAGGCCTCATAATGAATTAATGAATGACTGAGCTTCAGTCTAAAAATGAAATCATGACATAAAGAATCCACTAGGTAAACACAACCCTGCAAAAAGAAAATCCTCCCCAAATACTTGCTAGCAAAATCCTTCTTGGCCAACTATATGGAAGGAAAGGCTAGGGCCCAACTTTGACAGCTGAATGGACTAATTATACTACAACTCCAGCGTGGAAACCCCCTCATCTCAAGTTTTGCAAACAAATGGCAGACATGCAATGAGCTTCAGCAATAACAGCTGCAGAACAGAACTGGCCTGATCTCCCTTGCCAATAGATCTACAGAAAACAGCAGTCAGTCCTGATGCCAGTTCAACCAACCGAGAGAATACAAGCACCACCACACAGCGCCAGAGGACCCGAAATTGAATCCATATGAAAACATGACCTATTTCTATACCTTCCCATCTATTCGTTTTATGTTGCTGCTCATCACTGAGATATCCTTTTCGTGTAAGATCAACAGCAATAACAAAGTTCTGAGCTGGCCCTGCTAGGAAATTAAACAGCACCTGGAAACATTCCACAATGCTGGAGCCACCAGCATTTCTGAACTGCTAGAGGGGCTCCTGACACAGTTTTGGCCTGTGTCAACCAACACTATGCCAAACAGTTCCCTGTTACATCTACGGGTTAGGACTCCCAACAGACCCATTCCCAACAGGAAAATCAGACACAGTCGATCTGCTTGGGAGAGTAAGAGATTTTAACAGACTCCATCACAGTTGGCCTCAGTGCCAGGGTACAGGCCAGAGCACATTTGGTTGTTATTATACACGTAGGTACAAAATTGCTGGCATTTGTCCTGTCCCAAGTTCACAGTTCCAGCTGGGGCTGGTTGCCTTCCTTGGAAATGAGATGTTCCTTTAAACTAAGATTTCCTTGAAAACTGTGTGGTACTTGAGGGTCTTGCTGCAATGGCGTAGGTACAGCTGATAAAATGGGTACAGCTGATGGAACAATGGATATGAACAAATTAATGTCTTATATTTGTTGATGGGTGACTTTGTATTCAACAGCAAGAAATTCAGGTTGGAATTTTCTTTCCTGCTGTTCTTCTTCAAATATGAAACTTTGGGGTTTATCCTCTCAGGCATCCTTCTTCAGGGAACTTATCATCAACCCCAGGAGAGATCTGGACCAGCACACAAGTGTTTCCTTCCTCCATATTCTTAGTCTAACAGTGTTGTTGTGATCTTAGCAGAAGCTCAGAATATTTTTGTGATTGTCCCTAAGTATGTAGCACTGATAAAATATAGCACTGAAAATAAAAGACAGTAGCATAAGCAACTCTTCTCATTTCACCAAAAGGTGCCTCGTGTTCTGTCAGGGCAGATGAGAGAGAGCTGAAAGAGCTAAAAGTACCAAAGCTAATTAAATTTTGTGGAAGACGGTTTTACATTTCTTTTTACACTTAATAAGAGGAGGGAATCACCTGCAGAGAGTAGAGCACAGGTATTTCAGAAATCCCGTGACCTTGTTATCCATGTCATCCGTGAAGCTCTTCACAACTGGAGGCAACTAAAATGGCTCCAAAAACTTACGTTTAGGCAACTGAATCACTGCCCTGATTCAGCAGTCTGGAGAGCAATTTTGCCAACCAAATGCAGATGTCTAGTCTATCTTGGCAGCTGACTCAAATGAACACATTGGCAGAAAAGTAGGTTATGAGAGCACAGATACTTGGATAACATATAGATATCGGCATTTAGCGGTCTACACTTTGAAGCTGAGCTCCAATCTTGATTGTAGGCAAGTAGAACAAACTTGTTTTGAGAGGTCAGAGACACACTTAAAGCATGGGTGTGAGATCTAGTACATTCCCCACTCCCTCCAAAAAAAGCCATCTTCTTTAAAGGAAGTTCTGCAAATTAATCACTTTCATTTCAAAGCAAGCTGAGAGATGAAATTTTGAAAACTCCTCTTCCCCACAGGCTGTTTCTGTGTGGCCTCACTGCTCTGAATGGTAAGAGAATTTACCCCTGTGGATGTAAGTGGTGCTGTGCCAGCTGGCTGCAGGGCATGCAAACCTTCCCTGGACTGTTTTCTTTAGGAGCACCATTGAAGCCACAGAGACCTCTTTTGGAGAACTGCAATTATCACTGTGACATGATAATACACAGTAAACTGTGGCCAAACCCACGATCAATGAGAATAAAGTCATATTCAAAACTTGGAGGTGGAAAAACATAACATTTTCTAAGGGGAAAAGAAATCCTATTCTTCTGTTTAAAACAGAAGCAGGATGAGAAATACTTTTGGTCATTTATATAGAAAAGTTAAAAGAGCTAAAAGAAAAAAAAGAATGTGGTGGAGGGGAGGGGGAGTGAGACACAACTCAACAGTTGGGAAAATAGAGATTATAATGCCAGAAGGAAAAGTGAACTTCTTTGCCAACCTCTTGAATAACGCAGCTTATAGGACTACCCTAAATTAATTCATGCTTGGATAGAACATATGTTCTGAAGAAACAGCTAGTATTGATTTTAAAATTGCCAGTGATAGAGAATCCACCACATTCCCATGGTAAATTGTTCCAATGTTTAATTACTTTCACTGTTGAAAAAACTTGTGCCTCATTTCTAGTGTGAAATTGCCTGGCTTCAGGTTCCAGCCACTAGGTCTTTTTATATGTTGTTTGCTAGTTTGAAGTGCCCTCTTATTAAAGTTTGCTTCTCTAAGTAGGTATTTACAAACTGCAACCCCTTAGGCTTCCCACTGATAAACTAAAGAGGCTCTTCTCCAGGAACCTCAGCCCGTGGAGCATGGCCCCTCACATTACCATCATTTGCATGTCTGGTTTCTGAGACTCTTCAGTTTAGCAGTAACTTTCTATAACTGGGGACACCACTCACAGGAGCGGAGCACCTCTCAAGTTCAGACATCAAACATTACTTCCTAGGTCACACCTGAGATGCCACAGTTAACTCTTTAAAGCCTCCAAATTATGTCTTCCAGCATAATTTTGAACAAGGATTTACTTTCAGCTAACTACTAGCATACTTTTTTTTTTTTTTTCTTCAAAATTGCTGCTTCTCAGAAAATGATCCTTCAGGTTAAAAGCATGGCTAACTACTAGTATCTTTTTGCATGCCTTTATACAGTACTCGTAATTGCGCATATTAAAACACACACTGCTTTCTTAAGCCAAGTTTAACAAGGAATCTGCAATTGCCTTGCATCTGTGACCTTGTCCTATTTCACGGTTTGTCTGCAGAATTTTATCATTTTTGTCACCAATAAACTTTCCTTCAGGTGGTTTTACATCTTATTCCCCAGTATGGATAAAAATAATGCATATGACAAGGAGCAAGAAGCAGTGTGCACAGCATTCTGATATGATGTGTTTGTGGTAATAATTCCCTGTTTGTGTCCGTATTTTCAGCATGGCATTTAACCAGTGTTTAATTTAATACACAGAGACTTATTTTATGTTATTCTTGATCAAGACCCTATGAGGTATAACAACAAATGCTTTCAAAAGCCTAACCACATCTGCACTACCTTTAGCAACAAATTTTATAATCTCATCAAAAAGATATCAGATTTGTTTGACAGGATTTATTTCCCATAAATCCATTTTGATTGGCATTAATTATATTTCCCTTCTTTAATTTTTTATTAATCTAATCCCATATCAGTTTTTCTATTATTTCACCTCAAAACAGTACCAGAATGACAGGACTATAATTATCTTAGGTTGTCCCATACATACCTTTAAATTTGAAATTGTACTCAAACACAAGCATTTTTTCCAGACTTCTGGCACTTCAAAACAAATGTCAAGCTGTGTGGAATGCACCCAGGTCATGTCTGAAACTTTTGCAGACATATTACCCGCATTTTCTAACTGGCCTTAAGAAAGGCTGTATTGATTCAGGAGCCATCTGTTTTGGCATCCTGCCTCCAGGATGCCATGGATGACATGGAGGAAAGAGTAAGAAGCCTGTACCCAAAGGACCTTGCCCAACCTGCTCTCCCAGCCCGCAGTAATTTGTGGCTCTGGGAGCTCCTCTGGCAGGCACTGCACCTGCATCCTTCTGTGTACAGCCCCAGGGTTTGTCCTTCTGTGAGTCAGTCAAATTACTTGCTGCAAGAGTTATTATTTCTAATCACCTCACCGTTCTGTGGCAGTGAAGTCCCTGCAATAACTACACCTTGCATACCTCCTTATTTTAAACCTACTGCCTGAAAATACCCTTTGACGACCTGCTCTCACACTGTAAGCAGCAGGTAACAGCTGCTCTGTGATCACCTTCACCATTCCAGTGGTGATTATGCAGACCTGGGCCTTCTCTCAAGAGCCAAAGGCAACTCACTGTCTTTTCCCAGGGAAGTGTCTCCATGCCTATCAGTGCCAGTGCCTTTTGCCTTGGACACCTCTCACCTCTTTTAGATGGGCACCAAAACAGTGTTTGGTTTGTAAGATGTAGACTGGTCAGAGATTTGCAGTGACAGACATACACGTTCCTTTGTGCCTGGTTGTACAGTTTCCCAATTAATCGTTAGGTCTTCATCTTTTGTAATGCCTCTGAATGCTAATCTGACATCTCAACAGAGGTAGATATGTTTTCTCTCGATTTACTATTTTGGAAGCAGCTCCTTTATCTTCTTGAGCTATTCCTGCGCTGCATTGTTTAGCTGATTGTCACTACATCTGGAATTGGCACTGCTGCCAGCTCAAATTACAGTCATCGTGCTTATGAAATGACTCAAGACTTCAAACCCATTACCAGTCTCTTCCCTGGGCAAACCCTACCTGCCTCTAATACAGCCTCGAGATACGCTGTCTTTATTCACTTCAGTCAATGCTGGTTAAATTTGCCATCACAACAAAAACAACAGTTGAATTGGAGTTGTGCACGACTCCTCCACCATTTGGAATAGGTGTGTCTTTGTGTATTCCCTCCGTTTTCAGTGCAGCATCTCCTAAAAGATGTGCACAGACCTGACAATGGAGGCAACAGCCATTCCAGTAAGGAAATTTAAACCAGACCGAACTCCTGCAGTAATGACGCATGGGCAAGGACTTTGCTCATAAGATGGAGAAAGGCAAAGCCGTTTATTGCGCAGTCAGAATTCCCTAAATACCAGCACCCAACAGGATACAACATCATAGAAACAGCAAAGATGTACACCACAGTGTCCCCCAATCACCTGGGGCATTGCACAGATTTTACCTAGTATAGTAATAGGTAAACAATACCTTATAAGGCCACAAACTACAATTAACACTTCTCATAGGCCCAGTCTGTCCATAAACACACAATCCTCTCTCAGTCCATCCCCGGTGACCTGGATGCACTCCCAGGGCCACCTCCGGGCCCAGGACAGAGGCCCTCTCTCTGATCCTCAGGGCCTATCTCTCCACCACCACCCAGTGCACTCCAACAAACTCCCTTACTGGAACGGGTGTTTTCAGCTGCACTCACAAACACTTCTGCCTACACAGCAGCCTTCTGGGGCTTGCACATACTGTCTAGGGCCTTAAGGCCTGGATGAATGCCGAACTGCCCGTGTGCACAAATGATCCATGTGTAGTTTTATCCCTATGGACCTGTGGTATTGTTGTTCTGTTTGCCTGTGCCTGTAGTGCAACAGAAAGAGTGACTGCCACACTGACTTAACCGAGCTGATTTTGATGCTAAACATTAAGCCAGAGGCCAGCAGCTGAGGAAGGTGAATGCAGGATGAGAGGTAGATCTTAGCTGATCCCCTGGCTGCTCCCATCCATCACATTTACTCCTACTGGAAAGGATATGAGCAGATCTTTGTTCATGAACAGCTCTTTTTTAAATTTCTGGCAATTAGAGTGCATCAGGCAGTGGATGTGCCATAATAGAGAGAGAAGAACCTTCTGTTTTTCTCTCTGTCTTAATTGCCTGTGTATTTATGGGCTTTGGTAATGTTGGTGAAAAACTTCCTGGCACTGTATGAATGCTTTTGCCTTCCTTCTCTCAATGACTGGCTTGTTCTTTCTATTCTGTTTCCTTCCTCTGTGAAGGCACTTGGCTGTCTGTGACCAGACAACTGCCCTCCCTTGCTGCACAACCTCTCGCTGCCACCTGGAATGCCATTCTGCAGATGGTCAAAGGAAACAAGTCCTATTAACTTTACATTTCCTTATAGAAAACTATCTCTGAGAGAAGGGAAAGGATCTAGTTCTACTCCCTGAGGGAGCATCTTTGCCTTGGGGGCAAACAGCACATCCCAAGGCAAAGGGAGTCCCATTGAACAACAAGGCACCACTCAAAGTCATCCCCATTTACAGCTGTGTCTGCCTCCAGCCTATTTCCCCAAGGGTCTTCATTTAGCTGCAGTTCATTGAGAGGGTCAGGCAGGGATGGCTGCCCAACTGGTGCACTGCCTCCTTGCTGGCCAGTCCTGTAGTCTGATTAGACTCAGCCCAACACAGGCTGAAGAAAAGAAGAGCTGGGCTTGGTGCAAGGCAATACCAAGCTACATAAACTCTCGGCAGGGTCTGGGGAAGCCACTGGCAAAAATCCCACAAACTCAAATGCTGCCAGGACATGCCTCTTGCCCTTAGCTCCTTATACATCAGGCTCCTAAGCACATTTGTTTGCAGTAAAGTCAGAGGAACCCTTTTGTCCTGCTCAATAGGAAGCTGCGGAATTCGGAAAAATAGCCAAAGACTTGTACCAACTGATCCCTTAAATCCTTCCTGATAAACAAAAGTAACAGCAGGATCTCAATACTGCAGCCGTGACAAAAGCTCTGAAATAGAGATACTTTCCTGGACAGAATTCAATTACAGACTTAACACTGGTTTTAATTACCTTGACCCAACTCCTCCATGGCACAACAGGCCAGCACACGCAGCCAGCACCTTGCTGCTCAAGGCACTCAGCAGAGAGGCAACTTGCTCTCTTTTTTAGTGAATCTTGTAGCAATTTAAACTATATCAAATCTATACTTTGCATACCATGACACATCACTAGTCCCAAAAGGCATCTGTACTTCCTGTCATGCAAACAGTTTGAAAGCCATCAGGAAGAAGTTTTCAGAAAGTTTTCCTGAAACTAATCAGGAAATTATCAATAAAGCGTTACTTTAATCTCTCTTATTTGAAAGTTGTTAAAGAGCCGTATCTGAATGAATTAAATACAGAGCACAGGAAAATAATGGAGCAATCATAAACAAAAAATCTTTTTTTCCCTGCTAATCTTTTTTTTGTTAAGGCAAGATATATTTTCTTTGGCACATAAAATCTTCAAAAGTCTCAATTTTAAACTGGAAATTGTTTTTGTCAGCAACTCACTAAGAGCACATATCATTGAAAAGCTATTAAAATTTCTATTTTTAAATAAAAATTTCAATCAGTTTTAGGTGTAGAGATCTTCTAAAGTAAGTATTTCACTCAGTGCAGCACATAAGCGTATTTAGGAACCAAAAGGCTGTCTCCTAATCTGCTGTTTTCAAAAAGAGAAGCCTCGATTCAGTGCTGCTTCCCCTCTCAGGCCTATGGCCATACAATACAGATTTGTTTGCTAAAGGCAGCTTAGTGAAGATAACTTTATTCCCTTGCACTGAAGGTTTGAGTGCGATGCAGCACCTTAGCTGTAAACAGCGTCTACTACAATTCGATGATTCACAGCCGTCCCATCATTTTCTACCTCTGAATCTCAGAAACTAGTTCAGTCATACACATCCTGCATACCACGGCCATTTGTAGCCTCCCAGCCAAGTCCAAAGTGAGAAAATATGTGAATAAAATGCCCCTTCTTTTCCAAAAACCATGACAGACTTACCATCACCCCCTTTCCGTAGTTACCATGCCGCCCTACTCCCTGAAATGAGCAGTTCTAGATGGGTCTGCTGTATTTCTATTCCTTGTGGGAAATAGAATGTTGGGAGGCTATCTGTCCCAGGAGGAGTTAAAAGCACTATCTAGGATGCTTGGAAGATTTCTAGGGATTACAAACAATAGTGAGTGGAGCGTTATGACTGCTCTAACTTTTAATTCCTATGCTTTTAAAGTTATATGTATTCTATTATAGGCATGCTACACTCGGCTGACAGATACTGGAGAAGTTCCCTGTATGAAATTCCTACAAGAAGGCCACAGGTATAACAATTGTGGGGTTTACAATCTAATCATGAGGAAAATTTTCAGCTTTTCTAAGGTTTCTAAGGTTCTCTAAGATCCTGCAGCCCCTAAAAGTAGTCCTTGCTTTGTCTCTGGTTCCCTGGAACTAAAAAAACGTATGCTGACAAGAAAAACAAAGCTTTTTCATTCCCTCCCCTCCCAACTCCTAACTATCAAACTTAAACAAGGGAGCATAAGTATTTCAGAACTTATTTCTCTCCAACAGCTCTCCATAATCTTAATGATCATTGCAAAACTGAATATTAACCGCTGTTTTCTTAGTATTTCATAGCTGGGAACAAAAAGTGAAAAAGACAGGTTTGATGATGTGGAGTCAAAATTTGTACTAATTAAAAAAGACGTTTACCTCAGTCCTTCACCATTTCTTAAAGAAACCTGAATTCACTTCCATGCGACCAAGATTGTGAAGTCTTTTCCAACTCTGACAGCCGCCACTTTTGAGTCTCTTGGAAATCAACTGAGGTATCAGTCTCAGCAGTGTTGTGGCTGAACAAGCAACACTGGGGTCTGCGTGCATAACTGTTCATTTAAGAGCAAGTGTCTCATCGAGAGAATTCTCAATCACAGTGAGCCCAAATTAATTTAGCAGCATTACATGGAAAACAACAACAGCACAGGGCTGGATAAGACGTCCTCCACAGGCTACCCAAAGAGGTAATGAGAGTGCAGGCTTTGGCTGGAACACCAGCCCGGGGCCATGAACATCACAGCCCTTTTATGGTGGATGTCCTTCCAGCAATGAATGAACTGCCATTATAATTTTTAAGACCAAAATGGCTCCAGCCTCCCTAATGTCGATCTGTCTCAAATGCCTCTAGAATGCTGAATGATGAGCACTGGACCCCTACAGAAAATCAGGGTTGGTTTTCTTTTTTAATCAAAACAACCAGAACTGGCTTTTCAAGCCAATGTAAAACTGTCTCTCCCTCCAAAACAGTCATGTTTGATATCATCCCTTAAAAAGCTGCAGAGAAGCACAGTGACCAACATGACCCTGGAGACTCACACAGAGGACAAAGATACTTTGTAAAGTTTTTAAACGAGGATTCTGCACTGATGTCAGGAGGGTGGGTCATTCTCCATATTTACTTCCCACTTTTGCCTCCTGCATGGCAAAGATGCAAGGACACCCTCACCCAAGCCTGCTACTCCAGCCCCAGTGGGGCTACAACCTTTCAACTTCCACCCTATGTAGGAACCCAAACTCACCCAGTATCTCCCAAACCCCTTCAAAATATGAAAGGGGCACAGAGGTCCTATTTCATAACCACAGCTGACTTCCTTTGTAAAGCATGCCTTGAAGTCTCAAGGTACTTTTCATTCTTTGGGAGAGGAGAAACAGGCACAGAGGTATGGAAGCTAAGATTAGAGGTGACCTCTGACAGCTGTGACTCACCCAACATCCCTGAAAAAACCTACAGGAAAGCTAATGATGTAAACAAGTTTCCAAGTATTGGACTGCCCTGTTTCACTCGTGAGGTCATGTTTTTTGAAGCTGAGCTAGAGAAAAGCAACTGTCTTGTTTCTTTCTCATGAATTATATGAGCAAGGCAGTAAACAACTACCTCTGCTAGACCAGCTCACCTACACTCTTCCTGAAGCAGGTTTGCAGAAGCAGCTCTTCATGAGAAGCCCACACACATCTGTGCAACCTCTCTAAAAGAGCAAATTCAATGCACGTAAATCACTGCAGGCTCCATGGCATGGGAAACACAGCAAATTCTTCACTATTTTGGGAGAGATTCCCAAGAGAAGGCAAAATTTGATGCGAACCGAAAATAAACAACAGCTTGAAATAAAACCCTTATCTGTCAAGACAAACATTAACCCCACTATTAGTGACACAGCAGCGAGGGTTGATCCTGGGCCCTAAACCCGGTCCACAGGTAGGCATTCTAAGCTGCATTAGGCACTTAGTTGTTAGCACAGGAGGCCAGGAATAAGCATTTGGGGGGGGGGGGGGGGGGGGGGGGGGGGCCGGTTTGGTTTGGTTTTGTTTTGCTTCCCTTTAAAATGCAGTGTGTGCTTAATGCTAGCTGGGCCTTTTTAAAACCTGGCAATGGNGGGGGGGGGGGGTGGTGGGGAGGAGGAGGCAGGTGTTGCTGGCTGAGCAGTGAGCAGGAGTACCAAAAGGGCAATGTCACCATGTGCAGAAGAGGTGAACCTTGCTGTTGGCTCTGCAAGCAGTGCTCTGCCTTAAACTGCTCACTTGGCCTCTAGGAGTGAGAGGCAGGGATGGTGTGGAAAAGCCTTGGGTAATAACAGGCATTACGCGAGGCACAAGAAGGGCAACACCAATTCAGTGTAAGAGGTGTGTCTAGAGTTGCTCATCCCTTGTCTCACAGACTGGTAAATTTCCTCAGAAATCAGGAAGATTTTTGTGGCCCAGTGCAGTCTGGCTAACAAAACCATGAGCTAACTCTGCCACATCCCACTCTCCAGCTCCCCAAATTAAGTCTAACAATCTTCTACATTTCTGATGTGTGACCATCTGTTTCCAACCTTGTGCTAGACCTCACTGAGGCCATCCTAGGGATATGATTTTCAAAACCCACTTGTCTTTCCTCCCTGTTCGTTAAACAAGCAATTAAAAGTTTTTAAAGTATTTGTACCCCCCCCAAAAAATGGCAAGATGCTTATCTAGGTTACTTCCCACTCACAAGTATCTTAAGTTACATCTTACACACTCTAATACATCAATTTGAAAATCTGTCTACGTACCACAAAGCAAATGACACGGCTTTTCCAGAGTCCGTCTCACTGACTGGAAAATTTCACACCCAGCCCATTGGCCAGCCTTACTTCAGCCCCTCCATATAGGCATGAATATTAAAATAGAAGTAAACTGTAAAGAACACATTACACAAAACACCTTATATTGCAAATAAGTACAGTCTATTCAAAACTTCCGAGTCTTGAATTAACAGGTCAGCTCATGCCTGGGTCTATGTTCTCCATCAACACCACCACCAACGCACATGTAGCTTTAAAAACACAAGAGGTATTGTGAAATGAGAAGTAAATGCTGAGTGGGGAAGAAGATGTGCTTTTTGAGAGAATGTACTTCCCTGCTTGCCTGTGCAGGTTTGAGGACCACAAAATTATTTCATTTTCAAAAGGAACAAAAAATTCTCTTTTCTCCAGAAACCGTAAAGTTAAGTAAAACACCAAATGTTACGAGAATTACAAATAATTCAGCAGTTGGCAAAACTGGATGGAGCACGACTGACACAGATGGAAGATTTAGTGGCCAAACTCTAACAAGTCTCTGCTGAGTATGTATGCACTGAGATTTTTTAGAAGCTTGCAATTTGGCCACATCTAGGTGGATATGAACTGAGGTGGCAAAAGGTAAATCCCTGACACTGAGGTTACTTTACCTGCCAAATTCCAGTCTCTGCTCCAAACCATATAAATGGTGAATTTTCATTCAAAACAGAAACGTGAACTTTTTGTTTTTAATGAGCAAGACAACATATGTTTTGCTAATCTCTGGATTTTTTTAGCTGAAATTTTCGCAAATATTCAGCCCTTGGCTAATACTCAGCACAAACTACTTCAAACCAAACAGATGCAGTTTGGCAAACTGATAAGCAACGTAAAATTACTTTGGGTAATGAAAAATGTTAGGCAGCGTAGTGATAAGTAACTGTACCAGCTTTGCATAGGACGCACCTCTCTCCAGCTGTCTCTCTTCAGACCAAATTCAAACACACACAGGCAGGTACAGTTCATCTGTAATTTCCTTTTTTTCCCAGTCATTTGCAGCAGATGGGAACGCAGCTTACCGTGTGTGTTGACTGCGTGTGCGCAGCATGCACTGGTATTGTGCAGTAAAGTCAGACAGAAAGCCAAAGCATTTATTCTTGCTGCTGCTGTCCCTGCTTTGTAAGCTGTATTTTTGCAGAGCAGTGAAAGGTAATGGGAAAGGTGCAGAACAGAGGATTGCAAGGGCTGGGCAGTGCAGTCTCCTGGCCTATTTTGGCTGCTTCTATTTTGGGTTCTTGGCCATGGGAATTTCTCTTCCTCCACTGACAGACTGGCAGCAGAATCCCAGGCTCCCTCACCTCATTCTGACAGTGACTGCTGATGCTGTGACCCACCTCCCAGGATGCTGTCTGTGAGGGGGTGGTGCATCAGAGAGAAGAAGAATTTAGGTAGACAAAGGTCGTAATTTAGAAATGGGGGGGACTGAGGCCAGTCTTCCTGAGTAAGACTGTGATAAGGCCCTCATAGAAAGCAGCTTTGCCCAAGACCTTCCAGGGAGAATTGGAAGCTGGGAGACCTGGTTTCCCTTTCCTGCTCAGCCAGTGATGTGCTGTGTGACAAGTCATAACTTCACTGCTCTCAGATAAAACTGGGAATGGGAGCAACCCCCAAAATGAGCATGCATGCATGTATGTGCAAGAGGGGGAAAAAAATCTACTGAATCCCTGTAAATGTGCTTATTTCTTCCAAAGGGGATCTTCCAAAAAAAGAGCAACACTAACAGTATATTCTGTCTGCTTTACCCACTGCCCTGTAGAAAATATATGATCAAACGTTTTCCACATTTCATATGCTTCAATTCACAGAGAATGTCCATTCCCTGCAATCCCTCGGCTGGTGCCCACAGGCCAGTCTCAGTCCCCGATCACCCCTCTGCAGTCCTCAGACTCAGTGATTTACTCTCACTGTCTCCTATACTGATCCCTGCCTTCTGTGCATGCCCAGCATCACACTCCTGCTTGCCGCCTCTCCCCAGCACTCTCCATGTGCTGCAGTCTCTCTCCTTGCACACCGTGCTGCCCTTCCCCCCTGGTCCCAGCAGCACACTCATACAAAGCTCCTTCTGCCTATTAAGCACTTCCATTCTGCAAAACCTCACAATTAAAACTAATCCTTATCCTGCAAATAGGCTGAAAACTAAAGCAGTGCCTTAGAAAGCCTTCTATTTAATGAGCATCTTTGCTGTGGCCCTCGCCATTCCCCATCTTCTCTGAGCTCTCCTCCAAATGAAATAAAGATCAGCCCCCCTGCAGCTCCTTACTGTAAACATTAATTCAGGAGGTCACTTAAATATTAATGCTGACCCTGTTTCTGTAACCTTTGCTGATACCGTGCACTCCCATTAGCGGCAAGTGTTTTAAAAGAAGCTGATTCTTAATGTGGGTATAGCTGGTGGAAGCTGACCTCCATCATTTCTCCTCCCTTCCTCGCCTACTCTCTGAATGTGACCAGTGCTCATGAGTACCAAATTACTGCATGACATGTGTGTGCCCAGGACGCATTTCTGTTTGTTTTCTTCCCCATGCAAATGCATGCCCGTGGTCAAGGGAAGCACTGTGCCCACACAAATAAGAGTGGCCTCAAAATGCAGAAAATGCCTGAAACCTGTTTTTTTTCACAAAGCACTCAGGTACCAGAATCATGGACAACAAAGCAAAACACCAGGCAGACAGACCTCTTGCAAGAACACTTGCATGGCACTTACAACACCCATGTACACATAGACATTCCCAATCCCAGACGGATGCAAATCCACCCTTCTCCTTGCCCCGTGCCTCCTCCTATGCATTTTCTAAGCCCTCACACTAGACTGCATTTGCCTGTTTCAGTGCTTCTGAGATTGACAAGTGGCCAGCAGCAGCCCTGTCCTTTTCCCTGCAGTGCCCCAGTGAGACACCTGACCATAACACTGCAGCAGACATTTCCTGAAGACGACTCTGAAATGTCAGTAGCCTTCAGTACCTAACACATCGCAGGGAAATTAATGGGAGTTCAGGACAGAGGGGAAAACTGCAAGCAGCAAGCTTGAAAAAACAACACCTGGGAAAATCCATGGGGGATGCACTTTACCTGCCAGGGCTGAACCTTACCTCCTGCACCATCATCTTTAAAAAGCTGGCAGCTGGAAAAGCAAAGCCTTTTCTCTCTGAGGAATAACACAGGGAAAGCTCACTTGAACATTAGCTACTCCACAACACTGAACTCACTTTTAAGAGTTTAGGAAACACTTGCTCTTGTAGCTAAGAGCACAAGTCCTCCTGCTACTGCCCACCTAATTCCATTTCCACTTAGGCATGCACACCCCAGCTCCTGATAAAATATTCATGGGTTGCCCTTGGCCCTAATGGGGCAAAGCACCTGGAGAACTGGAATTGATAAGTGTTCCACTTGGGGCAGGTGGGACCCACATCACTGGCCATGGCAAGGCTCAGTTAAATCAGCTGGTGGAGCAGGGTCAGAGGGCACGACTGAAGAGAGTTATGCCAAACCCACACCTCTGGGCAGTTTACACTTGCCTTTTACTCTGAAAGGCTCATATTTGTTCTTTTTCCATTTCAGGCGGAAATTACCCAGAGAGGAGCTGGACAGTTTTGTGCTCGCTGCATGGAAAACATAAGACGATGCAACTGAGGGTCATGGCAAAACTTGTAACATAGGGAGTGGCACTACCTGGGCCCATGAAGGACACCTTTGATGTTCCCTTCAGAAAGCTTCCAGGGCAAGGAGAGGTTTTGCCAGCTGTCATCCAGGCTGTGTATTTGCCACGGCTTTTGCTTTAGATTGAAGAGTTCAGACTTGCTCATTAAATATACATATGCTTACATTATATGGCAATGGGATTCTTTCTCAGATTTTAGTTGGGTTTGTAGCATAAAATGAGAATTAAACATAGAGCAGTCAAGATCCATGCCCATTTCCCCTCTAAGCAAATCAGTCCACCCTCCAATTCCTGTGACACCACACCAAAGGAGTTAATTCGTCACACACTATTACAAATCCCTGGTTAGTCACTGGCTCTTGCCCTGCAGCCCCCACACATCTTGGGGCTTCCATACCAGCTTTGCCCCTGCCTCTCAATTTTATCTCATTGTTTGTCCCAAGGACCTCACAGAACTCTGTCAACCTGTTACTATAGTCCCTTCAGCTTTTCCTCAATTAAGACAACCAGTCATGCCTAATTGTTCCTAGTTCTGTGATGGTTTAGTGATGTGAATAAATGTCCCCTCAGGACGATGTTGCAGACACTCAAATCATTCACTTGTGATCTAAATACAAAGGGCATCTGGGTCCTCTGATATGAAAGGCTGCTACATACTACAGATAATTATATTTATTTGGAAAAAAGGCAGATGAGTCACTTTAGTAACACATTTGCAACGAAAATGTGCCAAAAGCTCAGTGTTTTTTAACAGGGCCATATACGTCCGTGTGTCTCCCACACTCCCCACCAACCAGATGGATGCAGTTCAAACTGTGAATACACTCAGAAAATTGTATAGTAGCAACCAGGTCCCTGTCCCTTGGTATTAGTCATTCAGAAACATTTTCACAGATTTACCTGGGATTTGGCCCTGGTCCTCACACCTTCTTCTGCAGCATGCCTGGAGGACACCTGCCTGGGCAGAGCGTCTCCATCAGCAGAGGGCCAGCCCCGCTGCTCCTTTGTATGTGCCCCAAAAGCCCACATTTCTCACACTCTGATAGCAACCTGACCCCATGGGAAGCAATCCAAGCTGTAGCCACTGTAGCAGCTAGGGCTGCCTTCCCAAAACAGGCTGCTGGGAGCACGCAAGAGTGGAAGCACTCGGCTCAGTGACCCGAGCCACGTTTGGGGCAGCAGCACAAAGCCGATCTTCCCAGGCCGTGTGTCCCACTTGGCTGCTCAGCTCTGCAGGCAACCACGGCTCCACCCTCAGCACCTACAACACCTCTTTCTCCTTTTCTCTCTTTCCTTCACTTTCCAGTCACGGCAAAGATATCTGGGGGGCTCTACCCTTGTTCTCTGCCAAACCAGTGTCTCTAAATGACAAAGCAGCCAGTTTCTCCAGACTTCCTCTCCACAGACTTACATCCTGTTGATTTTTGGCAACACAGGTACTACCTTGCTCCAGTCTTCCACGCTTGATCCTCCTACACTCATTAATGTACAATGTTTATAATAAATAAATCAGTTTTTCCCCTTGCAAACTTGTGTATGTGAGCTTGCAGAGGGATTGCATGCAATAATGCCACCCACAAGAAGCAGGGTGTGATCGCTTTGCCTCTCTTCTCCCATCTTCTCTACCACCCAGTAGCTGGCAGGCACGAGCAGCTTTCTGAGGTTAAAAGTAGTAATGAGGCAACTTTGGCTTTCATACACTGTGATCAATATTTACTGGAGCAGTAAGAGAGTTCAGAAACTGCAGCGCTGGCATGATAGAGAAGCTGGAGAGAGGAAAACAGCATTTAAAGTCTTCAGAGGGACATGACAACCAGCTAATGATTACTTAGGGACTATCAGATTTCCTTCTTCATTTATTTTGCCAGAGTGGTATAGTAGCTAAAACACAGCATAATAAGCTGGGCCTGTCCCTAGTCTGGGGAAGCAAGTGTTTGTAACAAATACTTCCTTTTTTCCTAGCCAGGTTTGGAAGGAGAGCATTGTTTGTTAAGGTGAATAGGAGCACATCTCCCTATTCCCCAAGGTCCTCTGCCAATGTGGCATCCTGGGCAATGCACTTTGCCCTGCAGGGCTTCTGCAAGTGAACGCTTTGTCACACATTCTCCTGATAAAAGGGTCTTGCTGCCAGTAATTTGTCTGCTTTCTCAATGTTTTTTCAAGTCAGCTCATCAGCTAGCAAGCTTCTGGTGTTGTCCTACAAATACCTAAAAAATGTCCTACAAAAACCCTGGTCTCTTTTGGACTCAGCCATAGTCTGCAAGTCACAGCATCCCTGCTGCACTCCATGGCCTCTCCAAAGCGTTGTGAGGGGCCTCCAGGCAAAGATGTTTCCTCTAGTGTAATCCAGACTTCAGCAGATAAAAAAATCCAAACAGCAACAACAGCAACACACCAAGGCAGGACAATTTCTCAACAAACAACCCCTTTTGTTATCTATTTTCACATAACAGTGAGTTCTCATGCTATTCCTGAAAACAGAGGGACAGATTTTGGGGTGTAAATAACAAATCAGACAAAAGAACTGAAGTCAATAGATGAGGAGAAAGCAGAGGGGCAGAAGAGGCACAGGATTTGCATGGTCCTGGCTCACAGAAAATGCTCACAGCTCCTTATAGTGCAACACAATCCCTTGCATCAGAGTACAGGATTAAGACCTGACATTTCCACATTTGTTGGATAACCTCAAAGTTCCCATGATAGTTTAGCTCTTAGAAAACAAACCAAATGCGTTAAGGATCTTTGCAAGGTCCTTTGAGTTACACATCATCTGCTTCCTCCTACATAAATTACACTGCTATTAGTATTGCTCAATGAAGAGCATGAAACAAATTGAGCCTCTAGCCACTTCTAATAGATAAGGGTAGTTAACCCGTATCTAAGCTGCATGGATGTCTTTTGCAATGAAAATTAAATTCTTGGAACTCATCTGGAAGCCCGGGCCTTGCATTGATCACATTTTCACTCTCCCATCTGTCGACCTCCAGCTGAGGCCAGCCATTCCTGCAGGCAGTGGGGGAATCCTGGGAAAGAAGCCGGGCACACAAAAATGTTATGAGGAAGGGAGAAAGTCAAGAATCTTTAGAGGCGAATCCACTTCTTACAAAAAACAATAAAACTCTCTGTCTTCTTTACAGAACCACAGTGGTCTGAGGAATAGAAAAAGACCAGAAATGTTTCCAATGTCCATTCCTGACAGCTGAGTGGAGCAAAGCTAACAACCAGCATACTGGCTTGGAAGGGGAGATGGGGAATAAAAATCAGGTATTTGTCATCCAGGGTACACCTTTTTGGAAGGGTGCTCTAAAAAGAAAAGTACTCGGACTAGGATGATCCAAGAAAGAAGCTGCCAAACAAGAAAGAACTGAGAGCCACTGGTGGGAAAGATACGGTACTGAGAATGAAAAACAATTGGAGCGGAAGAAGAGACAGAGGCACGAAAGGCTCTTGCAGTAATCCCCCTCTTCTCCCCTGTGTTTTCTGTCTGATCAAATCCCAGCACAGCGGCAAAAANNNNTTTTTTGTCTGATAAAACCCCAACACAAGGGCAAAAAAAAAAAAAAAAAATTGCATAGATCTGCAGATATAGAAAAGAGCACACAGGCACCGGCTTCTCCAGTATCTTAAGAAACTTAGGCTGCACATAATCCCCCTGCAGATACAACCCCCCCTCAACACACACACAGACACCACATTCTCCCCCTCGCTGCACAAATGACACCAAAGTACGTGGCTGCAGTGCTCCTTCCCCACCATGAGCTGCAGCTGCCCTAGCCTGGGCACCCCTCTTCCCACCCCACACCTCCTCCCACTCACCCCCCGCACTGCTTTTTTCTGTTTCATTGCACTGCTATCTTTGATCCTTTCCATGTGTCCATCTCCTTTCATGTAATTTCCTGCTCTCTCCACGCAAGCTCTCTCTGCTTCTCACAGGATCTGGCATGTCTGTGTCAGGTACCATTGTGACTTCAAACAACTGGATGGAATGGAAAAGTAACGAAGGTGAGATCCCTGTCTTGCAGAGATTAACCACTGCAATGATGTGGAAAAACAGCATTGATCAGGTTTGCTGCCAGACATGGGGCTTAGGACATGGTTGCAGGAGTTCCAGCTTCCTCAGTGATTCTGAATCAATTGATTTTTGCCTCAGTTTCCCCATTTGCAAAAAGAAGATATTAATAGTAGCTACACTAATGATAGAAGATGAGGTGGAAAAGAATGGAGTGCAGACATCCATAGATACAGACAAAAAGAGGGATAGTGGGAAATAGAAAGAAGTCAGAAGTTGACTGAAAAAAAACAGGTAGACAGGCAGGAGGAAGACAAGATGCCTGGACTAACTGAAGTCATGATGAAGACATGATGGAAATCAGCCACAACAATTCTTGCCAGTTTTGTGCTGTGGCTCTGGCTGTTCAGTCTCAACATACAAGCTCATTTCTGTACTGCACATTCCCCCTCCCTTTTAAACCCTGATTAACACCCATCCATGCAAAAAACCCAGTAGTGCCTTGTGATCATCACCAATTCCCAGATGGAAGGGGATGCTGACCCAAGCAATTCACAATCCCAGAACCTCCAACAAATCCAACCTAAACTCTAGCACAGCAACTTCTCATAGTTTGTGTCCTGAGCTCTCCAGAAAGGTCACTGGCTGTGTCCTTGCAGCTCCACTCCAGGCATCCCACTGGCAAACTGCGCTCTCCTGTACAAAAGCTGCCAGCAAGAGTCAGTGAGCAGAGGTGGCTGTGCTTCCCAAGGGGCAAATGGTAATGCCATGCTGAAGATAGTAGAAAGGGGAACTTATATCCAAGTCAATTAGGATTAATGCAATGTGGGAAAGTATTAGTTCTGGAGCTGTAAGTTTCTCCATTAAAGATTGAAGGCAGATTGGAAGGGGGGGGAGGAAAGCAAAGACAAGCTAGTAAAGACTTTTCTTGGCTCCACAGCCCTTCACTTCCTTTCTCTGTTTTTTTGGGAAGTGATGAGGTGTGGATCTAAGACATTAGACTCGGGAGATAGTCAGTGGCTCCCAACCCCATTAAGGCAGAATTTTTTTTGCTCTTCTTTCCATCTCCTTTGCTGAACGCCGTTACGCACTGATGGTGGCTTGGCCTGTTATCAATGGAAAACTAAAGACATTCTCCAAAAAGAAACATCATGGCATCAAAACCTTTACATTCGACTTCTTTGGCCTGAAGAGAGCTCACTTTTAGCGGTGAGGATGACAAGAACAACAGTGAGGTTAAGTGCCAAGTAACCCTGTGAGAAGGGCAAGCAAACAGGTAGGAAGGGCAGGTAAACTGGATACGTTAAGCATGCAGTGGGGATGTGCTCTCAGCTGTGTCCCCAGCACACTATAACCAGCTTCCAGACTTTCCAAAAGTAGCACAAGTAGAGGAGCTGGAGTCCACAACCGCACCATCAGCTTCTCTTCAGAGTAGTGTCATTTGAATGGTAGAGCTGGCTGAAGCATTCCTAAACCTGAGAAGCTGAAGGTCTCTGCTGTTCCTTTCAGCGCTGAACCCTAAGGGCGCAGAAGCAGATCAATCTTCCCTGGCTGCCTACTCATACACCTGTACTAAGAGGTTCCCAAATCCCTTGTGCCTCCTGGAGGCAATGTCCCAGCTAGGTCAGTACGCAATGGTGCTGCAGCGCTGCAGGCTGGTATGAAATAGGCACAACGGAGTGCTCAGCCTGCAGTAAAGAAAGACCTGTCAATATTATTTGCCTGTAAAGTGCCACACATGCTTTATAAATAAGTCAATAAACAAACAGCATCAAATTACAAAGAAGAATGAGTGATGAACCCTCTTTCCTCTTTCTAAAGAAATAAATTAGGGTCAGAAAAAGAAGTTATACATAGTTCAACATTCACAAGGAAGCTGGATTTTGACAATCAGGTGATGTAGAGGAAGTTTCAAAGCAATCCTCTCCCTCCGAATAACAATGGGTAGCAGAGCACATTGAGGATGCTGGCAAATTCATGATTTTAAGTATCCAGTTATATTTACAGCAGTTATGCTAATTGCTAAATCACCCAATTATGAACACATACATCTAATATGGCAGCAGATCCCTTCTCATTCCAGCTGTGACCTGCTGCAGTTGGCAATTCCCTCAGACCCTTACCATGCGCTGTTTAAATTTAAGCATAATAGGTAGTCCTATAGAAAGGACTATCTAAAACTAGATAGATACATGTACCACGGGACTGGTGCTTCAAAGAGAAGCAAAAAAAAAAAAAAATCCAGAGCTCTGCATGGCTTTGTCAATGCCAGGAAGCACAGCATGCTGCCATGCAGCCCTGTCTTCTGAAATAAGGACCAAGTCCCCTAGCAAAACGAGGGATGTCACAGGCTTTAAATCTTTAACTAACATTGCTACATCAGCTCCACATTGAAAAAGACAAGGCAGAGAATGGAAAGATGTATCAGGGTTAGAAAATTCCCTGGATTATTTTTTTTTGTTATTATTATTGCAATGGAAAAATAATTGTTGTGGTTCGAAATTCATTATTTCCCTGCAGTGTTTGCAACTCCAATAGAGCAGTCCCAGCTGTTCCCTTAATGCTTGCATGGAAACTACAGGTGTGCCTGAACATAAACAAAACAGGAAACGGATGGAAAGCTAAATAGTAGCAGGGAAAAAAATGGGGATAAGGAGCCTGCACACACAACAGCCAGGGACTCTTGACATTTTGCAGCACTCAGCCCCAGCAGTGAGCTGCCATAGCACCACCCTGGTGCAGCATCTGCAAAACCTGGGGCTGCAATGAGGTTCAGGCACCTGGTTAATCCAGGGAAGGCTCCTTTCCCAGCCCAGGCTGCCTCCCTGGTGAAGGCACAATCAGCATCCACCCTCCTTTTGGCATTGGCTTCTGGGAGGAGGGCATTTCCAGCATTCTTCTCTGTGCATGGTTTAGGAACTGCTGATCTTTTTCTTTTAAATCTGCTTTGGGGGTCTAGAATATGCTTTTTTTTTTTTTTTTCCCTTAAAAAGCTTCAAAAGACCCCAGCTCAAGCAGACTGGGAAAGCAGGGCTTGCTATTGTTAAAACTGTCAGGAAACTCAGCCTGCTTGTGGGAAGGACCAGTCTTGGAATTAAGACAAGACCATCAGAGGTGCCAACGAGGGAAGTACAGGAAGCATACCACAGCACAGCCAGCTATAAAGCTTAAGTGTGACTATCCTGAATTCCGCTTCAAGGGAGTGAAAAGTGGAAGCACTGTGTCTTGCTTTATGGTGCACACCCTGCAAAATGCACGTTGTAAACCTTCCCACCAAGAGCATTAACCAGAGAAAATACTGGGGATTTACACAGTACTTTTACTTTGTAAAATCTAGGATGCCAGCAATAGACAAAGGAATCTTAAAATGTAAGTGTATAATGTGGTGGTACACGCACAATCACAGTGACCATGGAGGTATGAATGAATGCAGATTGCTAACAGCAGACCAGATAGTGTGCATTAACCAAAAGAAAATAATACTGTCTCTTCTCATACTATTATTTATGTACATGTTCATGTAGTTAAATTGCAAAAGCCTTCCTTTAAGGAAAATGACACACTAAGGATGTTTACTCTGGTTTTGTTATTACTTTAAATGCATTTCTGTTTGATTTCATTATTCAATATATATTTTCTTTTCCCAGTTACACTTGGGAGACAGGTACAAAGTACACGCATTCGTACTTTAGTGTTGTGACAACCAACATCAGAGTAGTTGAAATATCCATTTCAAAACCTACCTTAGTGCAATCAATCAAATCCTTTGCTGCAATATAGGGAAAATAAACAAGGCTATCGGACTGCAACTCCTGGTTGGGCAAATGGAG
The DNA here is from genome assembly GCA_013397865.1 of Struthidea cinerea. Classification (NCBI taxonomy): domain Eukaryota; kingdom Metazoa; phylum Chordata; class Aves; order Passeriformes; family Corcoracidae; genus Struthidea; species Struthidea cinerea. The sequence continues at coordinate 1,448,020 of VZTI01003809.1, forward strand.
TGCAAAGCATGGAAGACTAATGGGGAGGGAAGAGAGAAAGAGGAATGCCAGAAAGAAAGATTATTTCAATGGCTCAAAGAGCTTAAAGAGTCTTAGAAGGGATTAAAGAATAAAACAATATATTAAAATTGCAAGGAAGCACAATCAGAAACTCAGTCATCTCGGTAGCCATAAGAACGCGTGGGCCATGTAGCATGAAAGCCTTAAGCGTCGTACTTAGGAGGAAAGATAGAGAGAGCAGGAAAACTGCTATATTACTGCATAGTCCTTCTGACCCTGAGAAGATGGAATGCTCAGCCCCTTTACCTCTAACCCCTCTGTTCTAGTTATAAGATTGCCACCAATAAAAATGTTCAAGCTCAAAGATCTGCCCCTCCACCCCTTCCTCTTGGGATGCACTTATTTCCACAAAGGTTTCAAAATTGCTCGGAGGTCAGTGTGCAGAGTCATTGATTCCTACTCAGGTAGTAGAGGTGCTCCAAATGCTTGCTTTCAAGCCCTTGATTTTTCTAGTGACACATTTCCAGGCAGCTGCACCCCGTCCTGGCTTCCAAAGGCCCCTAGTTAGAGGACGCGTGTTTGTGTGAGTGTGTGTGTGCAACAGACGCATGAGCCGGGGGAACCCTGCTCTGCATATGCTGGCACCAACTGTATTCTTTAAAAGTGTCTGCATTCCTGGTTAGCCAGAAACAGACCCCGAATCCCTCCAAGCAAGACTCAGCGAGAGCATATGTTCAGAAGCACACTGACAATTAAATGAGAATTTCATGTCATCTCAGTACAACAGAAGCAACTGAAAACTATTTGCCTGGTTCAAGCAGGGAAAAACTAGCACCACCAAAACTACATAAAACTCTATCGCTGAAATTCTGACAAAACTTCCCATTTACAGCAGCACTGTGCATGTGTATTTTATATACATGCTTCTTTACTTCAAGCATGGAAAATGTCAGCCCAGAGGGAACTGTCTGAGAAAGTTACAAGCAGGAATTGAGCTTGGTACTCAGTTGCTTATTGTGTTCAGATTTTCCTTTTTTATATATTTTTGATGGAAGTATTGCAGCTTTTTGCTTTCATTTAGAAGGAAAATGTGTAGCAGACATTTTGACGTACCAGTGCTTGAGTTTTCAAGGGAGACTGAAGCAATACCTAAAGACAAATCATTCTGTTCTACTGCTCCTTGCTTACCACCCCAACTCTTTCACCAGCTCCTTTCCTGCTTTCGTGTCTAAGCCTATTGCCTGTGCTGCTCATGAAAGCAGCTGGGAATTCTGTTCCCTCTCTTCCATTCCAGATCTCCTTAGCTAGAGCTTACAGCTCTTGAAGTCACTGTGAACAACTCCAGATCATGAGTGTCCTTAAGAAATTGTTGCAGAAAGAAAGAGGCTGTGATGACTCTGGAGAAACCTAGAGAAAGGTGTTCAATAGGCAGGTGAGGTTTGGAACCTCTCCTGAGGTAAAGGGATCATGTGGCACTTTCACAACAGGAGGACTGAGAAAACCATGTGGGACCATCACTGACCAAGCTACAGACCCCCGCAATACAAATGCAGCCTGAAAGCAAAGTACTTTAACACAGCATTTCAAAACCCGTTTAAAAAGCAACATATCTTACTATATATACCTGTTGCACACAAAATTCTGATATTCTGTAACCTTCTAAATGCATTTTCTATATTGCAAAAATTAGATCAAGCACAAGAGATAAATACATGAAAAATATCTGGTTTGCCTTGCCCTCTCCCTTGTCTCTACTTTCCCTGCTTTTCCTCCTTTTTTCCAAGTGAGCTGGCCACTAGAATTCTTGCCCTGGCATTCTCACCCAGAGGGTATCCAGGCAGCTGGGTGAGCTTATCGTTCCTAATGCTTGCTCATGGGGATATAGTAATGACACTTCAGTCTTCTCCTTTCTGTGCCCTACAGCCCCCATACATTAGTGTAGAAAACAAGTTTACAAAGCAGAAGACAACAGTCTGTCAATAACATTAAACAAGCTGTTACTTCTCCAGTTAGTGCCAGAGGAGGGTAGAGAGAAGGGTGGGCGAAAAGGAAGGGACAAATTGTTTTATGACTCAAACATGAATCCTCTGTCTAATGCCTGTATGCACGTTTGCTTCCTTTTTTCATTTTCTTCCCTTCCTCCCTCCCATTTTTTCTCTTTGTGGATGTCAAATGTAAATCTGGGGTTTATCCTGCTTTGCCACAGCATGAGACACATGCATAATCCTATTCTGTAGAGGACAGTATGTCCTCTGCAACTCATACAAGAGGTGGTCCTCCAAGACTCCTTGGTCACCTGTCTGATGCCCTGGCTTGAAGCTCCACTTTGGAATTATCTCCTGTCTCCTTAAATTCCCTCTGCAGAGCATTTAGCAGAGTTGTAGACATAACCACCCTGGGAGGGAGATGCTGGCTGAGGTTGAATTCACTCTGAGATTGAATCTCCCACGGGTAAATGCTGCGTGGTCTAACTTCCCACCACAGCTAATGAAGACTTGGTCCTTACAGGCAGTGAAGTCAAAAGGTTAATTCAGATGATCAGGAGGTGTCTGCTCTAGGATGAGCTGAATTAAGTTCCTAGCCTCAGGTGACTGCACTGAATCTCTATCAGCTATAATGAGTGTTTAGACACCAACTCACATCTAGATACTTACAGGAAGACTCCTAAATTTAGACATTTTACTCTGGAGCTGAATCTCCTAATTCTAGAAGTCAAGAAAATCTTTCACTCATTTCCAGCTTCCTTGTGAACATAAAGAAGAGATTTATGCCTCAGATTCTCTCTTCTTTTGAAACAGGACTGAGTTTACATGTATTGTGTGCTCCAAGAAATACATAACACCACAGAAGAACTCAGCAAAAGTTGTGCCCACGTAATGGTGGGCTATCACAGAAAAAGGGATGGAGCACACCTAGAAGCCGTCAAACCATGATACCTGGCAGAACAATTCTCCTCCTTGCAGAGCATCAAGGACACAAACACAGTGACTGACACAAATGGCATTCCCAGCACCACCACTTGAGCTGTGATGTGCAAGTAGAATTATGGAGTTAGCACAGGCCTGTGTTCAAGCAAGCCCTGCTGAGAGGCAGAGTTTGTCAGCTCACAGACAGTACCTTGCTATCACAGCATTATCTGATTTCCAAGACAGCAAACCCTTCCCTGAACGATGGCATCTTCGTGTCATGTTGGGCTACTGTGCAACATAGCCATGCCTCTAAAACACTGGTTGAGAAAGCTCACTAGATTTGGAGCTCCTCCTTCAGTGTTTGCATGAGGCTTTGATGGTCTTGTGTTCCTGCTTTTTTGTTGGTTTGGAGTTTTTTTTAAACAAAATCAAGCTGGTTAAAGGAAGCTGTAGGCCATGCTTAGACAATAGCCTGGAAATGTTTGTTATACTGAAAATAAACTACTCCTTCAGATCTGGAAACACAGAGGACAAACTTACGCTTTTCTATCCCAGAGCCCAGATAGAACACTGAAGCTCAAAGGCACATTAAAATGAAATAGCAACATACAACACTTACCTCTTTTCCTCTCCAAAGTACTTCACAAGCTTTTATTAAATTAAGTCTCATCACACCCTTGGGACATAGGTGCAGTAAATACCTTCATGATAGGTGAGTGAGTAAAACACAGAAAACTCTCCACAAATACTCCTCTGACTGACTGTATGAATTGATTCATTTCAGTGGCACACTTGTGCTGTCATTTCCCACTGAGTTTCAAGCAATCAAATTTTACTGCCACAAAGGGCTTGCAGGAAATGAACTGCAAAGTTGTACACAAGAGAATCTGCTTATGAAAAGCACATGAGCAGATCCCAGCAAAGAACCAGAGCAGCAGCTAAGACTGCAACTCTCTGCGTTTGGGGCAATAATCCAAATATTAAGCTACGTGTTGTCAGCATGAGCCTGACTTACGCATTTTTAATCTATTTGTGTATTTTAATTAAGCAGCTACATGAAACAGGGAAACCTCTAGCAAGGAGGTCCACAAGGGTTGTAAGCCAGTTTGCTTTCCACCACGTAAGTAATCCCCTTCTGTGGGCATACTGACCCAGTGTGTCAAGGACACACAGAGTAAGGGATGGACTTGACGGTTGTAGATCAGACAAAAGGATGCTGACAACTCACAAAGCAGTGCTTTCTGTTTGGTGTCCAAGACAATTCATTTCCTGGCAGGAACAGTCATAGAGACAGGAGTAAATACCTTAGCACCTAATTTTAATTCAGAAAGTCTTCATGCAAAAATGTACAAAGCAGACATGTAAACACGTAAAAAGCAAGATGGAAGAAAAATGTTGCTCCAAGGAACTGAAAAATACATGTCTTCAAAAAAAAAATATTGGG
>VZTI01003809.1:1454260-1480227 GCA_013397865.1 Struthidea cinerea
GGAATTATTTTTCCCTGGAAACTAGATTGGAGAAGGAGGGTGGTAGAATATTGATTAACAAAGTTCTCCACTCTGTCCTTAATGAAATCAAAAAGTGCTTGAACAAGCACAGTTCATTCTCCTTTCCTGCTTTATAAGGAGTTCAAGATCTGCTATCCTGCTCGAGGGCAAAGCAATAGGTGCTGGCAAATCTTGCAGCAGGTATTAGAAATCGACCACGTCACGTACCTCTTCTTCTTCCCTCAAGCCACGTTTACCATGAGCACCATGTCCTGCTCCATTCTCTGAATTCTCACTCTCTCCCAGCCAGGTATAGAAATCATTACAATACAGCCTCTTCCCCTCTGCTGTGACCAGTTTTACCAGCAGAATACACAAATCAGCCGGGGAAGAGAAAAAAGAGCAGTCCTCACACTGCAGCAATGAGACCTTCTAGCAAAGAAAAGAGAGAAGTCAGGATGTTTCCAACAGCGTGACTGAGTTTGAGATCACCCTGTGGGGTTCACCAGTGAGCCCAAACAATCAAGACACTGCCTTTCTTGGGAAGCAAGCACCAGCCTCTCTCTTAGTAATGTCCTCCTAAAGCAGACCCCTCCCTCTGTGCCTGATGCTCAAGAGAAACCTCTCACTCTCACTGCTGCTGGACCAGCACCACACAATCACACACTCGTCTCCAAGTGCAGCTATCCCAGATGGAGCTATGTGCTCTTCAAAGATAAAATGTGGCCTCAGTTGCTTTGCTGGATCCAAATCTTAAAAGTGGGAAGACTGACTCCTCAAAACTCATGTCCTCTGTACTTTCCAAAATAGAAGGAAAAGCTTGTGCAGATGGAAGAAAATACAAAATTAAAGCAATTTCCAACTGCTACTACATGACCTCGGACAGATTGCACACCTCTTGGTATTTTGTTCTTCCTTCTTCCCCTCTAAGCACATTCCCACATCCACTGCTGTGAAACTCAGATTGTAACACCTATGTCAATGACTGCATGAGAACCAATTTAATTGATGTTTGCCAAGTGTAAAACAATCCTCAGGCAGAAAAACACTTCATAATACAATGCAGCCGTCCAGTAAGTTTTATGTAAGTAAGCACCATGCCATGGTCATGGGGAAAAAGACCACTGACAAGGAAGGGAGAAGAGAAATCCACGCCAAGCTTTCAGCAAGTGTGTGTTAAAGAGGAGCCTGTGCCAGCATTTGAAAACCAAGCAGACAGCAGAGCAGAAGGCTAATAAAGAGATTCAGCTGATAACAGCTTAGCTAAAATACCTATAGATGAACCAGTTGGCACAGGAATCTAAGTGTATTCAAGTAGGGAAAGGATTTGTTTTATTTTTTCTTATGCTGTATTTAAAATTTCAAAATCTTCCCTAAGGCACTATGATAAAAAAGAAAGAAAAAACCCCACTTATTTGGGCTAGTTTAAGTGTTCCATCTCCCCAGATGAAAACAAACAACCAAGACCCTCCCTCTCTATTGTGAAAATATCACAATTTTACATTCTGTTTCAATCTGAATTTTGTCAACATCAACTTGACTTCAAAAGTCCTTGATTTTGCTGATAGAGTGTCTCCCGACAGAAAAATTTTCTATTGATATTTTCTAATCATACCCTCTAGTTTAGAGCTGAAGGTGAATGGAAGACTAGTGGGGTTGAATTTTTACTACTGTAAGGCTGTAATACTTTTCCTCCCTCTCTCTGAAGATGAGAGATTTCCTTCTACATACTCAGAGTATGCTGAGAGAGCCTTAACATGAGGCTTAAATCCACAACTTGCTCTGTGCTGCTAACCTTAGAAAAGGACAGAGCTTGTGTCTGTCTTTGGTGGAAACAGGTTCATACTGCATGATGGCCTCTGAAGGATTTGGTCAGTATCTTGCAAATCCTGCCCCAAACATCTTCCATTCTCACAGCACTATCCAGCTTGCTCTGTTCTGGTAAACTGCTGCCATCCATCCATCTATCCCAGAGGAGGCAGTTTACCATCAATGTTGTTTCGAGAGATGATTTTTTTTCTTTTTTTTTTTTTTCTGGTGATTTATGTAGAAAGAAAAGCTATAGAAATGAGAACCCCATGAATATTCCAACATTTTGTATTACTACGTATTAATCACTCTTCTCTCCGGAGATGCCATTGCTGATTTAAAAGACTCTCTTTTTTTTTTTTTCTTTAAAGGTATCTCCAGACAGTCTTAAAGAGCTGAGCAGACTTGGAGAGATAAGAAGGAAAATATGCCTGTAAAGATGCTTAATGCTCAATTCTGAGCTTGTAGAGATGCTCACAAACTCTAAGCTCCCCAAAGGACTGAGTGGTTCAGTTCCATTCAGTGTGTGTATATATTTACCCTTATTCACAGCATTACAGAGTTTCCACTGCAGTCCTTCCAAAAGAGATATAATAAGTAGGAAAGCTTTCTGTGACAGAGTGCTCTGGCACATTCATCCAACAGTTTAGCAGAACAATGCGGAGATGGAGTCTGTAGCTAAAGAAAACAGAGCTGTCACTTAAAAGCTCTAATGTTAATAGCTGTTCTGCAAACCCCATCACAATGGAAAAAAAAAAGGAGAATACTGAGGAAAAAGGGAATAGGACAGCATGAGGGCCACAGAACTGGCTGAGACATTCAAACAATAGATGCAGTACTAGAAGACAATCACAGGAGCGCTAATTTGGGGTATTTCCCTGCAGTGAAGAAGGACATTGCATCTAGGATCTCAAGGAATGGCTGTGCAAATCTCCCCAAGAGCTGCCTGAGCTGCTGACCTCCTCACTGTCCACCTTTGCTCTGACATCACTGCAGCAAAATCTGTGGGGCACTCAGGTCTGCTGCAGCCCCAGTTCTGCGTGCAGGGCCACCATAATCTTATTACCCATGGAAATACAGTCTCAAGAGGGGCAGCCTGGGAATGAGGCAGCAGAGCCACGCTCCTCCTGGCCCCAAGGGAAAGAGGAAAACCGCAGGCGTACATCAACGGAGTTGGTAATAAATGCAGGTGCATGTAAGGAGCCTTACCAACCCTGGATTTAATCTAGCAGAGATGCCACATTTACTCTAGAGCCCACGCCGTTCTGCTCTCCGGGTTGCTCGTTACCCATACTAACACTGTACTAATTAACCCTGGCACTGCTGCAGGCACAGCCATCCCTCTCCTCCCAGGGAGAGCAGAGGAAACAGAATGAAGGACTGACAATGCTGAAGAGAAGAACAGCTTGCAGTAGCCAAGCTGAAACAAAAGGAAATGGTGAATGTGTTTCAGGTAAATGAAGTAGAAGAGACAAAGCTGCTTGCACCAGGTATGACTTAGATACATCATGTATAATGTGGTGGAAAGATCCCTCCCTGCGTTACCGAATCAGATTTGACAAGAAAACCAGTGAAATGTTGGGACTGAGCCATTTGGGATGTCAGGTTAGATTCTGCCAGCTGGTAGATAATGCCTAACATATCCAGAAAAATTTTAAAACTTTTATTGTTTGACACTGTTAAAGGCTGCATTCCCCCCAGGCACCTAGGGTATGGTCCTGGTCTTCCCACTTAGTTATATTTTAAACTATTTATCAAATATGGCTAGTGGCTCTCCTCAGCTTAATTTATTCTCCTCCATTTTTTCTTTTTTGACACTCCCGGCTCTGCACATGGACAGCCACTGCTGGGATCCCTCCAACACAATCCATTTCTGTAGGCAGAAGGGCCAATAACACCTCTGTGGAAAGCCTTAAGTGTATTACCCTTAAATCAATGCATCCCCCCAGCTGACAGTTTATGCAGAAAATGAGCAGGTAGTAATAGCAGATGTTTCTTCAACCTTCCCAGACTGATAGTGAGCTCTTGCAGGCGATACCCCATGGAGAAGACCACCTTTTTCCCCCCCATCCCCGTCTCCCTTCAGCACGGCACTACGATCAGGATGCAGACCCAAGTGCATTAGCCAGAGTCCCCGTGGGGCTGCTGCCCCACACCCAGCTAAATCGACTGCTGAGAGCACTTCCAGGATTACAGGGCAGCAGACAACTTGAAAAGGACTATCACAAACTAATGTTTACGTTATGAACCCCATGTTCCCACCTTCTTAAGGCTCCCTACCATCTCCCTGTTTGTAAGCAACCAGAATTTGGGTTTCTTTGAACTGAGCTAACAGAACTCATACATAGCCATTCCAGCAGCAGAATATGTAACAAATGCCATCAGCACAAACAGGAGAACAAGCAAAGGAAACAATTGAATTAATGGCTGATATTTTTGCGTCCCTGTAATCTTCCTCACTCCTTCCCCACAGAAGCCTCTGAAGGGAGCTGACAGAGCCCTGACTGCAAGGGAGATGTTACATGGATGAGGAGCCACTTCAGAATGACACAAACCTGTTTTATCTGTCAGTCAGGATGGGGGATGAACAGTCGTTTAGCAACAGTGTCACTGAAATTATATTGCTTTTCTTTCGAAATACATAAATATTTGATTCTCTCTTCCTCAACTTTCTGCCTCTCCCCTTGTTTTAAAACAGAATCTCATAGATTTTAAAATAGAACCATAGTTTGTTTTTTTTTTTTTTCTCAGTCACATTCAGCTGGTTTGAAAAATATCTGAGTCTCTGCGTGTAAGAGAACTGGCATATATCCTGCCTATGGCTGATAAGGAGAATAAAGAAAAAACAGGGAGCTGCAGAGTATATTGCCACTGGAATATAGCAGGTTTCTGTCCCCTTTCAGCTGTGGATTTTTTCCTTTAAAATCTGATGAGACCAATTTCAGGGGAAGGTCGGCAAGCCCCAAGCTCTCACCACTTGCCATATGCCAAATGTCCTGTGTGATAGTAGATGATAGGACATGGGCCTGCTCTACCTGACCCACAGGTCGGTGCCCTGAACTTGAGTTTCCTCCATCTCTGAAGTACAAAGGCTGTTCTCAGCAAGAGTTCTAGCCCTTCAGAAGTCCCAGGGGGTCAGTAAGCTAGCCTGGGGAGGAAAATCACAAATATGTAAGTAATTTTAACCTAGCCAGGTGGACCTTTGACACAGGAGGATGGACAAGGCCCTGAAAATGTGTCCCAACCGGAGCACAAACCCCCCCATTTTGTTTTAAAATCTTTCCTAGTCACGTACAGAAAACACCACTGGGTATGTTTGTCTGATTGAGACAAAGAGCATAGATCAGTTTTTTACACGGCACTCAGCTTTCCACATTTTGGAGGCTGGCTAAATACAAAATAACTCTCTTTTCTGCCCAGTCTGCATGGCAGAGAGTAGCCTATTGTCCCTGCTGCTGCCTTAACTCAGGTGCTGGAGACAAATTCTTTTGCTGCCTAGAGTTGTGCATGACTCCTGTCCCCAAACTGGTGAGGGGGAACGCATCATTACACAGGTTATTTTTGTACGAAAGCAAATCCTGTCAGTGCCATGTCCTTAGGGATAACATAACATTCTTGAGCTGCATTAGCAAAATCTCAGATCTATGTAAAGGATTTGTAAATGTTAACCCAGGATTGTGAGGGACTTCTGAATAAAACAGATGCTAGATGGTATCCATGGTCACGCTAACAATGAAGCAGGGTTTGTCACTTAAGAGTTTGCCCTCAAGAGCACACAATTATTTAATGCTTTAGAGGAAGAAAACAAATATGAGCAGAGTCTTGACCAAACCAGAGGATTTCTGTTTTGTGGGAATATCTGCTTCAGGAAATTTTGCAGAAATTGCCTACTGAGGAATGTGGGGAATTTATTACCACGTAAGAAGGATGTGCAACACGAACACACAGCAAGGCCTCTTCAGGCTCCTGTTCCACTATGGGTTTACCATTGCTGCAGCACTGCCTTTGTTCCAGCTCTAGACAGACAGGCTTATCTGCCCCCTTTTCCAGCCCATTCCTGGGCAGGAATAGGAATTGATTAGCTCTGGCTTACATCAGTTAAAACTATTGTGGAGCAGCATCTTCAGGGACCATGGTGATCCAAAAAATGTACTTCTGAACAGCTCACCCCAAGAACCGGCTTCTGACAGCCCTTGTGTGGTGGAGGATCATAAGTCTGCTGAAACCAGTAAGTTTCTGCAAAGTGTTTTGATTTCAACAAAACGATATTTGCTAATGAGAACCTGAATCAGTAGAACAGTCTCAGCTGCTCCTCTCTCTGGAAAAAGAAATGGGAAAGGAAAAAAAAAAAAAAAAAAGAAAAACAACTAATGCTTTTGTATATAAAAAGACATTTCCAGCTAGAGGAAAAAAATTAATGTTTGTTCTTTTAACAGTGGAGACTTGGAGCAGAGAGGAACAAGGTAATTTCACATGTTCCTGTGAACAAGCTGCTGCAGATAGCTTCCCTAGATAATAAGTAGAAATGAGTGAGAAGAAATGGATAGGGGAAGATCTATAATAGTGCAGAGAAATGTGTGATCAGCTAGGGAATTCCTTTTAGGAGCCGTGTAGAGAATATTGTATTTGCCAGACCAGATCAGACCACTGGGCCAATCAAGTGCAATTTAAGCATTAAGTGTAACAGCTTGATAAATCTAGGTCAATGCACCTACATGCAGGTACAAGTTTAATACCACTTCATTAGCAGGACTGCAGCACCAAACATGGAGCATATCTACAGGTCCTGGAAGAGAGAAACTATTGGCATTTATGAGATTGCACAATTAAATCAATGAGTTTCTCTTAACGAGTGACCAGAGATTAGTCCCGCTTTACAATTTCTAGTCTGCAGCAGCAGACGGTGCTGATGCTTCAAATATAAGTGGAAAACAGTACTGCAATGCTTCTCTGGCCAGTGTGTAACACCCTGCAGGAGGCTGGAGAGGGAAGAACTCTGCCTTTTTGAGCCCATGCATTCAATCAGCCTTCACTGGAAATGTATTATCTTAGCATGCAGCAGACCCACTATTACTATTAAACGTTCATGAAAACCAGCGCTGACCCGTTTCAATCCATCTTGGCACCTTGTCTCAGCCACAACCCGGTACAAGGGGGATTTTATCTTCGCACTTGCTTCAGGTTACTACAGAGGGACTTCTGGGGCTTGCTCAATAGCAGAGAAATCTCAGAATTTTTAGGTGTACTTCTAGGATCTCATCTCTGCAGGGGCCTGAGGAAAACAGCAAAATTCCTGACTGCCCTGGCCAGCAGGTAGGAGAGGGAGAGAGATGACAGGGAAGGGCTCTGCTCTCTTGATTCTATGAAGAGATGAAAAGACTCTATTATTAAAAGATAAAATTGGCAGTGGTAGATCAACAGCATTGGATCCCCTGTTCCTTCTCCCACAAATGAGAATAGTACAGTTTTCTTCTCCTCCTTCCCTGACCACCCCTCATGACTCTGAGACTGGTCCAGGCTTCTCGCTTGCATTAGCCCCAGGGACACTCAACTATTTCAGTAAAGAACCCTCTCTATACCACAACCTTCAGTGTCTGAGTAAAGCTGATAGTTACTCATCTCAGCTGCAAGCCAGCTTGTTCAGGTATGACTGTAGCACACAAGGACCTCTGCCAGGGCTACAGTACAGTCATATGGCAGACCAGGACTAATGGCAGCCTGTTGGATACTTCCAGCACAAAAAGTTGTGCACCTCCCTTCCAGATGAGCCATCACACTCACAGAACTGCAGTACACTTCTCTTTTAGCAGCCACCCGAGGCATACAGAGAACAGTAACACAGGTGCACAAAAAGCACACCATGCTGTCAGACCTCACAAGGTCAGGGCAAAACCTGCTCGCATTCAGGGGTGGATGGGGCATTGAGCAAACTGACCTAGTGGGGGTGGCATCCCTGCCCATGGTGGGTGGGTTGGAACAAGATGATCTTTAAGGTTCCTTCCAACCCATGCCATTCTGTGACCCAAGCCAAAATCTGTCTCTGCAGTTGCCCTGTGATAGATCTACCTGTTCTTTTCTTAGAAACAACTTTCAAGGGCTGCTAACACAAACCAAGACTTAATATAAGTGCAGAAAGCTCCACAGGCATGCAATACGTCTTTTGGAAATGAAAAGTGGTCCAAGAGATCTAATCAGGTGAAAGGCAATTCTTTACTGTGGCTGTCAGATGCAGATGAACTCTGCAGGGCTTGCTGGCTCCTGAAATGCCCATCTAATCTACCCAGCGCTGCCAAAGTATCATCAGACCAGGCCTCCTAAAATCCTGGCTAGCAGCCCTTCCACCTATTCCTTAAGTGCTCTACTTTGGGGGTTTTTGACCTGATCATTATTATCCAAAACACACCGTTCACTTGAGTTAGCCCTTATGGCCCTTTGGAGACACCTTTGTTTACACAATTGCCCTTTTTGTTGGACGAAATCTATCTGTAGAATATGGGGTTCAAAAGCCTCCATGTGCTTTGCCCTAACATACACGACGGTGTTCTGGAAATTAATCTGTGTTGGAAAAGTATCTGACTCTGCCATAGAAACAGTTGATAAAAGGAGAGAATGCTTCCTACTTCTCCTGCAATAATAATGACAACATTTAACCCCAGGGAAACACTACACCAGAGAAAGATGGTCTTGGCAATAATCAGATCAATAATTTGCAGGCTAAAATTGCCATCTTTCACACACTTCTTCCAGGAAGCAGGACTAGAGGATTTTGCAGAGTGAATATGACACACGACTGGGGGTCAAAGAGCTTGGAGGGAGCTGCAGCAGGAGTCATGGTAGGTGTGGAAATAGAAGCAAGGATGGAGTCCAAGCACAAACACTCTTGTTTCTCAGCTCTGCCCCCCTAAACAGAATATCCCCACAGCACTTCCACCAGCCAGGTTTCTTACGTAAGTCAGATATCCTGGACTCAGTAGTATGAAGGCTTTCACGTGCACACACGTGTGTTCATGCATGGGCTGGGACGTGCTAAGAAGTGGCCAGAGGCAGCACTAGGCTTTGAGTCCAAGGAGTGGCAGCGAGAGCAGGACAGGGTGGAGAGCATGAGTCTAGCATGAGCTAGCACAGCACAGGGGACCTGCAAACAGGTTAGGGTGACACAAAATAGTGTAAGGGTAATATTGAACATAGGGAGAAGCTTGCAGCTTGTTTCATCTTAGCTTCACCCCCATCCTTGTTCTTTTCCCCTTTTTCTTACTGTTTTTTCTGCTTTCACCTTGCATATCTCCTCAAACTGTGTGGTAAACAGTGCTGCATCCCCACACCTGTGCCTCACTCCCTTAATTCAAAGCCACCTTCATCATCATGCCATGCTGATCCCAGACAAGCCCTGAAAGGCACCGATCTTTCAACTCTCATGTGGATGTCACCTAATGAAGACATCTATAAATATGGGCACATTAGAGCTCACCATCTGGCTGTGCCTCTTGGATGGCTCTGCTCCCCACAGATCAGTGGGCATGGAGATGGCTGCAGCCAACCAATTATTCCTCTAGCTGCTGCTCCAGCCCTGGCGGGCACGGATGCCCTCAGCGATGCCGCTGGCTGCCGAGAGCACACGGGAGCAGGGCCATTCCAAGTGGAGCGGTGAGCTGATCCCGGCTGGCAGCGCTCCCCAGCCCCTGTCCCTCTGCAGGGCCAGCTCTCATTCAGCACCCCCAGCAGCACTGCAAGGGCGACAAGCCCCCTCCTTCCCTCCGTGTCTGCATAGCACCAGCTTCAGCCTTTCTATCAATCTCAACCACATTCTTCTTCTTTCTCATCTGCCTCTGACACACCTTTTCTTCAGCACTAGGCACAATTTTTCTGTCCACTGGTCAAAATGATAAATTGGAAATATTTCTTTCCGGGAAGACTCAAGACCTATCATTTAATTTTTGCTTGCTTGTTTGTTTTATTTTAGAAAACACTCTTTTCAGATTGGCTGAAACATTTTATTTGACCTATATGGAAAAAAGAAAAAAAAGCCTTTTCCTTACAATTTCCTTTTTTTTTTTATATTACAGAAATTTTCCAAAACAAAACTCACTTCAAAATCAGAAATGGTTCATCTTCTCCAAATAATTTCTCCCTTTTTCCCTGCCCAAAACTAAGCATGATGCACAAAGAGTGCAAGCCCTCCCCCCAGACTGTGCTTAGGGAGGTAAAATAGCACTCTTGCTGACATTTTTTCTGCCGTCCTACTCTTTTTCCCTATTTTTCCCTGAAATCATCTGCCTGTTCCCAAATGCCATCACGGTTGCCGGACCAAGCTCTCAGAGCAGAACTCGCACACAGAAAAGTTCACTGAACTGCCATGGCACGTTTTGCTCCCTGAATATCCTGTAGCCACAGGACACCTAAGATGATTGTATTTTCTTTGAGGTACATGAACATTTTATATTCTCCCTCCCTTTCTTTCCCCTCGTCTTAATTATTCTTATTTTGAAACACCAGCTTGCATGCAGTATTTAAATAAAGCTGTTTTCAGAGTCACAAGCAGCTTGAAACACTCAAACCTCTCAAAATATATATTGCAAGTGAGGTACATCCTCCTGTTCTGTGCATAAGCGGCAGAGAGCAAGGCACAACCTGGGGAATCCATACAGGACATTAGGGAAGCAACCTTTCCCTTCTGAAAGCTTGGGCTCCCTCAGCAAAGAAATCTGGGCATGTGAGTTGAGACGCAGAGTCAGAGCTGTTCCTGTGCAAGTCACTGGAAGGTCTGGCACAGCAAACTGTACTCAGGAAGGCGTCTGAAAATGCAGCGGATCAAAATTGAAGCAGGGAATGGGAGGGAAATACTGAAAGTAGCAATCTGGAAAAATAGCTGCTTCAGGGTAAGAGAGAGAATGAAAACACGGAGAACTTGTTATACATATGGCTATATTAGGTAATTACATCTGTACGAAAGGGTTCAGAGGGTTTGGGTGACTCAGCACTCTACAGACCTACATGGCACGATCACACAGACCTTTGCCAAGGCCCACAGGCTGCAAGGATCTGGCTTTGCTGGATTTTGAGAAGCCTGTTTTATGGGACATGTTTGAGAGGATGCCCAGAAGCCCATTTGCTTTGAGTCATGGCATTTTTACACCAAAACATCAGTTGATCCAAAGAACCACTGAACAGCTGGATGTGCAGAGATCCAGGTGGCTCTAACTGCAAGCCAGGAGGTGGGATGCTCCATGTCTCAAGCAAGTGGAAGTGCTGCTTCAGGTTCACAGCTGACAAGACACTCAGGGCTGGGGCTAGGTTGCTCTGCATAGAATCATTAAGGTTGGAAAAGACCTTCAAGATGGAGCCAACTGTTTTGGACAGCTACTGTATCCCCACAAAGTTGTCTATTACATGAAGGAATGGACATTATTGGAGATAACCACTTGCACCAGGTGAGGGTGCTACAGACCTGGCAGTTGTTCCAGCTGCTTGAGTGATGTGTCCTGGCTTACCTGGAGGTGTTTCCCTGAACAGCTGAGAGAATAAGAAACGAAGCATGCCTCTGCACAGGTCAGGGGAGGCCACGCACCATAAATGTTTGTGCAGGCGGATGAATAGCTGTGCCCACAGATGCTCACAAGTAGGGCAAGGAGTAAACATGCATATTTGAAAACTCATCCATCTCTATTACAAAAATGAGTCATCTCCTCCCAATACCACTTTTTAACTTTGCAGAGGCTTATATCAGACACAGCAGGTAGCTGGGAGGTTGGCAAAGGACTGCCTGCAAATCTCAGGGCTGAGTGCACTGAGGTTTGACTGAGGCCTCCCAGTTGAGGCAGCACTCTGCTGGGAACGTGCACACGAGCAGAACAGGGGCATTTGGCAACTTCCCAAATTTGCCTGTGGGAGAAAATTATGCTCCTCTGCGCTTATCTGATGCTGTGTCTCCGAATCAGTCCTTCATTATCAATCATCTGCAGAAGATTTTGTGCTCCTATCTCAAAAAATCTCCCTGCACTGTCCACATCCCTTGCTTATAAAACTCCAGCAAAGGTGAGAGCTGCTGTGAGGAAGAAACGTTATCCTAATGGAGAGATGCTTTTAAAGAACTGAAAAAGTTACAAACATCTCCTTGCTCTTGAACACATTTCCTGTTTTGCAATGAAGATTTCTAACACCATGTGTCTCAGCCAATGCTGTTCAGTCATGCTGGGTGAGAAGAGGTGGAATTTTTACTGGGTTCTACTCATCGGACAGGGGAGCACATTTTTAAACTCAAGGAGATAGCCAAGTGCAAACCTTTCAAAGGCAAGATGAAAGAGATGCTTAAACAAGATCCATGTGCAGAAAAACCCACCCTACAAACATTGCAAAGACGCAGCACACTCAAGTTGCCCCACGAGACAAAGGGATTGCAAGTTCCATGCTTTAACATTGTACAGCCAAGGTGGCCCTCTCCTCCCTCCCATGCATGAGCCAAGAGACAGGACTAACTGGATACACATGCCAGCAGCTACAGAAAGCAGAGCAGACTACAGCACAGCCAGCACTCTGACAGAAGCACAAAGCATGATATTTATTTACTGCCTGTCAATGTCTAGCCTGGATGTGCTGCTGCATCTCTATAGCCATTATAACTGCTCATTAGACATTAACAGGATGGGATTTTGTTGCATTCAGGTCATCTGAGTCGATAGGACAGGGGACAGCAAACAGCAGTGGAGAAATCCAAAGTGAAAGGGAAGGAACAACAATCATCTGCTGCAATGGTTACAGTCAGTAATGAGTTGGCTGGCTACTGTGCATCACTACTGCTTTCTAGTAAGTGGAATTAGGAGCAGAGCCATGTGTCAGGGGCTCCATACTGTCAGTTGTTAGCAGGGAGATTGATTTAACACAAGTGAAAGTGGCACAAGCTTTGTCAAAGGAGAAATTCCCCTCCTAGCTGCCAGGCAACCACAACGTAAGACAGTGGTACCAGTGACCAAACAGCCAGCATGGCTACTGACCCCTTGGCAAGACCCATGTTGAAATGTGGCTTTATTAAACTTAATATACTTAGCACTGTGGAAGATTTTGAAACCATCATGTATATTATGCACATGCGAAAACATTCAGAAATAATCCACTACCAATGAGGAGACGAAGCAGAGCATCCCAGACACAACGTAAACCCTGCCCAGGAGCATGGGCAACAACACAGCTCCAAATAAACTGTGCAGTCCTGTTTTACCTGGGGGGGCTTCCCTGGGGGGAGGGAGGGGAGGAAAATTTGGAGTGGGCAGGTCCCTCTCCCAACAAATACAGTCTGTGGGTGAGAAAAGAGATCATCTGTCTGACAGACCAGAATGAGGATAGCAAAGAGAAAACCTTCAGGGAAAATTGCAGTGTTTCCTCCCAGAATGAGCCTGGACTCTGAAATCAGCACACAATACACAAGATTGAACACTTGCAGGCCTGGGGCTGTTATTGAAGTAATCTTGGGGAGAAAACAGAAACCACAGAGTGAATTTCTTGTTTACCTTAAGAAATAGATTACGGTTATTCTCCAACTTAGTTGACTGAAATTACGTAGAGAAGTTCAGTCACAAAAGTCTTCTCTGAAAAGTGAAAAGCTGTAGAATACCTTTTCTCAGAGTTTGTTCTTCTCTTCATCCATCCTGTCTACTCAGCAGATTAACATGATCATTCACTACATTTTAGCAGAGCTAAAAGACACACTGTTTTTTCAACTATGACCATTTTGCTGTGTCTTCCCTTTTGTGTACATATGATTTACAAAGGAGGAAGCTCAGCTTCCAGGTCCTAAGATACACTATTGATCTGGAAGCGAAGGAGAAAGAAAAACTCCTCTATCTTCTAGATATGCAAAGCGACTTTCCTAAAGTAAGTCAGGTCCAAGCAACCAGTCCCAGGGACTCTGTGTACTTAAGACTCTATGCAAAACTAAATTATATATAAAAACATCTGCAACTACATTTTGTTTCCAGGAAGCCTCGTGACTATCCTTGGGAACCTGAAGCTGGACAGGTAAAGACTGGAATTATATATAGGGAGCATGACCAGAAACAGCACTGGGGACAGAAGAAAAAGATTTCCCAAAATGTATCACTTTTTCTTATCTCCAGGAGTATGTTCCCTGAGATTTCCTCAGCTCAGAACACCAGCCTAATTCACACAGAGAAAGAGTAATGGAGGAGGCAATTCCAAGAAGCTGCTGCGTGGTTGCGGAGGTAGGTGTTAAAACACATACACCCATGTGTCAAACTCACATTCTGATCTTGCCAGACTTGTGTGGCATGAAACTCCCACAGAGGAGGGGGAAGAAAAAAAATCAAGACAGACACACCAGGATCCTTACAGCATGTGCTTCGTCAGGGGTGGTATTTCAGGCTCCTTTGCCTCTCTCAATGAAGAGGGTCTGGATTTTTTCCCATGGCCAGAGTTGGGAGGGAGCACTGAGGGACACGCAGACATGCCTGTGCCTTTGTACAAGGTCTTGGAGAAAGGGGGAAGTAGCCAACTTATCCTGCCTGTTGTCAAACAGTTAATTGTTCTAAAACAGCTGGGGCAGACAATAGCATTTTTAATGGCCCAGCTTAAGCACGGTCGTGACAGAAATCATAATATTTTTTAATCTCCCTTTCCCAGCCTTCCTGGAAATTCATTTTTAATGACTGCAGTTGGCTTTCATTTTTGCTCTTGTTTTTAATTCAGATAACTTCCTGAGTCGTGCAACTTCTCTCTTCCACCCCCTAACACTCCCTGTAATGAAAGGCTGCAATATTTTAAATGAAAATCTGATACCAGATGCTAACAGAACCAATAGGATAGTCTGGTTCACCGGTTCTTGCCACCTTGTTCAGGACCTGATCCAATATCCCACGTGCCCAACACGTAAGGACTGTGGACAAGGTTTGTTACACCCCCAAGACACTTCATAATATAAATTCTCCCTTACAACTAAGACCCAAGAACACAGGTCTCCCCATCAACCTCCCCATATGGCCCAACTTCAAATGTTTTGATCCAAAGTAATA
The DNA here is from genome assembly GCA_013397865.1 of Struthidea cinerea. Lineage (NCBI taxonomy): Eukaryota > Metazoa > Chordata > Aves > Passeriformes > Corcoracidae > Struthidea > Struthidea cinerea. Next base: position 1,469,089 of record VZTI01003809.1, read on the forward strand.
AAATGAGATCGTGGCAATCTCTGAGACTCATTGTTCCCACATGGTATCACACCTGCATGGTTATTGTCTGTTGCTGCATGTTTAAACAACAGTAGAAAAAAATCATTGTGTTTTCTCCAGAGTTTCAAAACTGCAAAATTTATATTTTGTTCATTTTTTGGCACTTCCCATGTAAGTGTTAGAAAATATTTATCATTGAAATTTCTGTGCTTTAAAATATCTACAACTTTTCAGTAAAGACCTAAATATACAACAAAGCTCCCCCAATGCTTCCCCTCCACCCTACAGCATCCCATGATCTCCCAGTCTAGGGCTCCCCTTATGCATGCAATTCCAGATTCTCATCCCCGACACGACATGGTCATCATCACAGTCCTCTGATATAAGTTTGTCCATTTCTTAGCACTCAGTTTTGTTTGCATCTATAACTTCACACCTCAATACTCTGCTTCATTTTAGACAACCAAATAAAAATGCTATAAAGCTTAATTTATTTTCATTGTTCCATAGAAAGCTAAATTTGGTTCTTGGGTCCAATGCCTCCTTTTTTTGGTTATGAATTTAATATTGAAGAAAGCAAAATTCATACCTTCTCAATGAAATTTTCATGAACTATGCATTGCGCGGTGCTATATATTCAGCAATATTAACTGCTGAAGCTGTTTACATTCAGAAGGCTTCCCTCAGCCCCAGAAAGGGCAACATTTATTTTTATGTACTAAAAGAATTTCAATTTCCAGAAAATGCCATGGTCACCTCAAAATATGACTCAGTAACCCAGATGGAGGTCACGATCCTAGAGCAGGAGAAACATATCCATCATGCATGAATCAACTGCGTTGCTCAGCTCTTAGGCAAGACATTATTTAAGTGAGCCCCACAAAAACTGAACTCCTTGTTGCTAAACACCTAAATGATCAGTCTTATAGATTCAGCCTAAGTGCTTGACTGGCTGTTGCTGGGGCCACACGATGAAGGATCCCACCCTCACACGTCCGTTCAGTGCTCAGCATCCCACTGTGTGAGTGGGACTTTGCAACTCCATCTCCAGCATGAATTTGCTCAGAGGAGGAATGGCTGGGGGAGATGGAAGCAGCAAGGGTGAACTTAAAATTCAACTGTACTTTAAAATATGATGGGCTGGAACCTGGGGTGCTGAACACCATCCTATACACTTCCAGGGACAAATCAGGATCCAGGATGTGGACAAATTAAAGAGATAATTCAGCAATAAAGGGGGAGGGGGAGGAGAGAATTGAGTTTCTGAAAAATAACCTGTGTTTTTACTACTGGGTTCACCTATGTAGTACCTAAAAATAGTTATCTATTACAAAGCCTCCAATTTCAATGACTTAGGCCAGGTTTAGCAAGAGTTCGGGGCCATGTCCATATAAGCTTGATTGGGCTTAAGTCAAAACAGGATCTCCTGAAAATGGGTAGCCGTAGCAAGTTACTTACTACCTGTTAAAAAAAATCTTTCTAAAGCTCACATCATCCAAATTGTCGCTTTGTCAGGAATCACAGGAAGAGAAAATTTGAAAAATCCCAAAACAAACAACCCATTATGGGCATACTGCTATAAATTTGTCAATGCAAATTATGGTTTAATAAAGATCTTTCATCAAGTCACAAAAAACAGACAAAAGAAGCCAAGTTCAGTGATCCTTTGGAGAGGAGCATGGCTGGTAGTTGATGCCCTTTAGTGAAGGTGGCTCTCTGGCACAGAAGCAGGCAACCCACTTAAAAAGATGCAACATGTCTTCAGTGATCCACATCCTGGATATCAGCTTGGATGTTGAGGTTTTCTTTACAAAACCTCAAGGTGGAACTTTTATGAGTCCTGAAGCATGGAGAGCACATATAACTTATTTTTCCTTTTCTGTTAGTACCCAGGAGGCTCCTTGTAAGAGCTTCCTGTTGCATTTCCCCTACATATGGTCAGATACAGACTGTCTGAAAAAAAGAGTGGCTTAGATGGGCAAAGCTGCCAGGAAGTAGAAAAAGAATAAAACATAATTCCCTACTTTATAGGCAGGAAAACAAGGCATGAAAGATCACACTGGAAATTTGGGGCAGAACTCACAACTACAGACAGCAAATCCAGGACCCGTGCTAGGATAGGCATCTCTGGCAATGAATGCACAGGGTGCTGAGTAGGGAGAGGACCCAAGCAAGGTGAGAGCTTTGTGAAAGCAGCTCTTCTGAAAAGCCCTAACTGTATTGATTCACAAAAATGCATGCCAAAGGGCAAGCTACAGCTGCCAACAGAAGTGTAGGCGTCAAACCTGAGGGGACCAAGAGGTGATTAAATTAGGAGGCAGCTGATTTGGAAAAAAAAAAAAAAAAAGCAATTCTCCCTCCCATTGTGATGGAGATCCTGTGGGATCCGCAGCCGCAGGAAGCTGTCAACTCAGATACTGTGACTGGGTAATTTTAGGAAAAATAACAACACTTAAAGTTACGCTGAACAACTGTGAAGGGGAATTCAGGGCATCAGGGCCTGGAAAGGGAAGCAAAGAATTGCTTTCCCTGTTCTTGTATGGTGTCATTACAACTGGGCATATATACACATTCTCCTTTGAAACACACAGGGTGGGGTGTAGCATCCACTGCTGTGCAGGATAGATGGGCCAAAGGGATCTCATCTGCAAAGGGAAATCCTACTCTCCCTCCCCATCAAGAGGGAATAAATGAGAAGGGAGGAAAAAGAAGGGGAAGAGCATAAGGAAGATAAAGAGAGAGCAAGGGAAGGGAAAGGAGAGAAAGGAAATTTTCACAAGGCAGAAGAGAAAGCTAGGATAATCAGAGGGAAAAGACAGATCCCTAAAGGATTTGATTTTAAAAGCCACAATGCTTTTGTTCACTCAGCAGCAGCACTGCGGACTGCGTGTCTGTATCCAAATGCCTAAAAGCAAACGTCAGGTCATGCAGCAAATGCCTGTGCCTCTCGGGGGGCACTGCCTGCCCCCCTGCCCACCCCAAACGCAATAGATGTCAGCTCTCCACCGCCGCTTGCCCCAGCGGGCAAGGCAGGGACTAGTGCGTGGTGCCACCAGGGTGGCCTCCCATCAGTCAGCACTGCCACCTCCCGCACCTCGGGGGCTCCAGCCCCATCCACTACAGCACGGCTTCCTCTGCTCCCGGCCTTCCCTCCACCGCCTGAAAGGGACCGTGGCATCAGGGGGAAGACAGCAAGGAAAACAAAATAAGTTAAGAGGAAGCTGGTGTTTTCATACAGGATTTGTGGAGTGGATTCCAGTCACTGCACACGGGCAGTAAGCAAAGTAAGGAAAGGAAAAGAGCAAGAGATTAAAGCAACCCAGCTACACACATGCGAGCTGTTCGCATGGTTGAATGAAACAAGCAGAATTAAGACCAGCTTGCCCAGTCCTAGAAGGCTGCACAGGCTTCTATACAAGGAGAAAGCAGGGGCTGAGTCCACCACAATTCTGTCCTACGTTGCTCACAGAAAACAAAGCTTGATTCCCCACCTTACAGAAAGTCTGGTTTCAAAATACGGAAATGGGACCCACTTGGCTCACTCTCAAAGAGATGCAGGAACTCCCTTGAACAGCGCAGGAGAAGGGCTGGAAGGGAAGACTGTCCTCCAACAGAAAGCAGAGGCAGAATTCAGCTCTGCACCATGAAAATTGAATTGCCTTGTTTAGACCTTGGAAAGCCTGGTGACTTCAAGTAACCTGTATTTACTGCAAGCATCACAGGAACTGAAATTTAAGGTTTTAAATGGATCCATATGGGAAAATGCTCCCAACACCTATGAAATCTTTTTGCTACACAGGAATATCATTACAGGACTAGATAAAAAGGAGAAGCGCAACCTGCTGTATCACCACTTCTTTGTGATTCTGTCTTTTCTTACAATTTTTCCTCTGCTGAGGCCCAACAGTGCATGCACAGTGGAAAAAAATGGGATCACACAACAGAGCGAGATGCTTCCAAGCATCTCCCACAGCCAATCCTTTCCTTAAAGTAATAACTGTTCAGAGATAGCAGATCTCTTTACAGTTCTGCAGCTCTCTTCCCTAGCAGGCCTTTCATGCAAAGAAATATCTGATCAAATATATTCCTCTATCATGGCTTTGGAAATATTAGCAAGATTTAATTTATATATAATCATATCAGCAGAAAAGAGTTAATTGAAATATTGAATAACTACAACTTTAACAGGATTGGAACATAATGCTTCAGACGTACTAAGCAGATGATTTATCCACCATGCTATACAAATTTTAGTTAACAGTTAGGCAAAGATTTTAGAGCTATTATTTTTAGCAATAGAAGGGTATTCCCTAGGTTGTGCCAAGGCCTGTGTGCTGAAAAGCATTGTGAAAGTTCAGCTTATTGTGCATTTTCTTCTCCTATTAGAAGAAAAGGAGACAAATGTGTCTGACATTGTTAATTGGGATCTTGTGATAATGCAGCAGTATGTGCACAGACAAATGAAATTTCAGTGTAAATTCACTGACCTTATCCAAGATATATCCAGGGAAGAAAATGGCTAAATGAATTGAATTCTGTGACATGAAGCATGTATTACATTCCCAGGTGTCATATTAATTGTGCATGTTACCAGCAGGACAGTTGTAAGATAGGTACAATATGCCTAAAATCACTGTTGAGGTTAACTACATAGCGAAGAGATTAGCCAGGAAACAGGCCTGAATTACAAGACACCATCTCCACCTTCAGACTTTGCAGAAACTTGTTTACAGGCCTGAATTCTGAATACAGGTTTTCCTTCCTGCAGCCGTGGGCCAAAGTCTCAAATGTCAATAAAAATCAAGAAAATTGGGGAAAAAAGTTGACTCTGACTACAATTACCCAGATGTGGACAATCTCCAGTCAATCAAATCAGCGACTTTGCAGAGATGCACTTATGTTAAATCACTGTTCTGGCAGAGGCTGGTGTTTATCGCCAGATTGCAAGTGGAAAACGAACTGACAAATCTCCGATGAGATCCCAGGGAGCAGGACTCACGTTATAAAATCAGCCGCTCAGTAAGGCAGCATGCAGTACCAAACTCGTGCTTCCTGCAGTTTTCTCTAGACACTGCTTTCAATTAATTCCCTTGCGACCTCGCATTAGTCACATGGTTGCGTGGCATCTCTCTCCCCTTCTGTGAAACGGGAAGAGTAACACTGCCTTTCCACCAGGGACATATGCAGATAATCATCTCAACAGTTGTGATTAGACACAGCGATAATAGGGGCACAAAAGTACTGGGGAGACTGAGGAAGACTGAACTACTCGCTGCAAAAGGAGAAAATTGCTCTAGCTAAAGTAAGTGACGTGCCTGACTTGGTCTCCAGGAGCAAATTTCAAGCCCCTGAAAAAGGCAAGGATGAAATACTCTGCTGCAGAAAAACATATATCCAGAATACACGCCCAATGCTTACCACATCTTCCATTTAAGTTTAGATATGGACATTTACTTTAAAATTACCACCAGTGTGTGCAGGTGCACAGAAACACAGAGTGAATTTGTCTGGCTACACTCATCCCAGAACTTTTTTTCTATGTTTTCACAGTCAGTTCTCTGGAATAATGGTGTCTCCATAGAATGATGACTGAAAATCCTGTTGAAATAAAGATTGACCTAAAATTCTGAATTAAAAACAAACACAGCACCTTCGGTATTAAGCAAAAAAAAAGTTTGCAAAGGACTCTTACTAACTTGGTATTTGCTATTAGAAGCATTCTACCTCCAACGTGTAAAAGACACATGAGTATCCCACTACAGTCATTACATATGTTCTTTTTGATTTTTTTTCCTGGCTCAAAATATTTGGTTGCAAAGTCTAGGGAAGCTTCTGTATTTTCCATGCTGATTCAAACCAGACCTACAACATTCTTGAAGGATTTTCAGGAAGTGGTAGAAGGTATGAAATCACCCAAGTGTGTACAAAGTCCTGAAATGATAAGGCAGAGCTGTAGGATACCACAATTTTTGCAAGTTACTGAAGCTTCATCTTCTCTCATTTGCCCTGCACAGGCCAAAGCAAGCAGAAGACCGGACACGTCTTTGAAGCTTTTCCTCATATGTTTCCAAAAAACCATCATGGTAAGGCTCTTGTCAGGGAAATCTCTGCAATGTCCAAATGCCAGCTCATGAAACAATGCTTTGCTTTCCCTGTTTGTTTTCTGTGCCAGTAGAAATTCTGACCCCACATCCCCATGCTACACACACAGGCAAGGCTTCAAGACGGTGCCCTCACAACCATGGTGGGGCCCAGTGCTTAGAAGAGACTACTTGCATGTAAGGAAGTGAGGCAGCATCTCCGAAGGAAGATAATTTTATTTTAAATGTAAGATAGTCAAGAAAAAACAGTTGAAACATTCCTGTGTAGCTTAAGATACCAAAGAGATGCAGAAAACCAGTGGAGGTGGCAGAGGTGCAGGTATGGGAGAGGGAAGAAATTCAGAACTAGTCTAGATCCCAACTCTCCTAGATGGGAATGCTGGGAAAGCAGCACCAGAGCACAGAGGGTGCAAAGCTTTGTCCAGCTGGAAACAGTGTAATAGCATGAGAAGACTTGTATCATTAAATTCTATAAAATAATTTAATATTAACTACTTATGAATTACCTAATTACTTATCTCAGTTCCACAACATATTGCATTACTATTTATTAAAAGAGAGCCTAATTTTAACAGAAGTGAATGGTCAGTGCCTCCCTTGGGCTATCGTTAAAGGCTGCTTTCATTTTTAACTGTGAAGATTATTCATAAATATACCATCAAAGCCCCTACTGGAAGATGAAAAATCTGTTACGGATCCAAATTTCCCCAGCTGATCTTGTGTGCTGTCACCAGCAATAGGAACGGAGAGAGGATCAGTCCCAGGCACAAATCTCTCCAGATATGTTTTTTTTTTTTTTGCTAAACAGATTCAGAGTAGCCCCAGCCTTTGAGACGGCAGCAGGAACACTTCACCAGCTTGCTCTTCTTGTGCAGACACAATCAGAAAAACAACTACTGGCTTGGGCATGCCCGTCCCACCGTGTGGTTTTCACAGCTTTAGTAACAAACCTGAGAACTAAAACCAATAATTTCACAACTGCAAGCAACACTGGAGCTTCTGCCAATGTTCCCAGCTTAGCCAGGTCTCCCTACCTCTGCTATGCTGGCATTGATATAGTCATTACTCCCAGTAATTCTTCATGCCACTGATTACAATTTCTAGGGAGCAAACTGGAAGTCTTTTTCCCAAGTCACTCAAAATGCAGCACATTTAGTAGAAAAGGAACAACAAATCCCAAGATGAACGCTACAGGACATCTGTATTCAGGATGGATGTACATATTCAGACCACTGAAGCCATACCTTACTCTCTTGCCCTTAAACCCTGGGGGTTCATTAAGCCTAAGCCTGACAGTATTTACATGTGGCGTGTCAACTCTGCAAAGTCTTCGAGGGATGAAGGGTAGGGATTTGGGGAGGCGAGATGGGCAGCCAACATTCCTGCTTCTTTGAATGAGATCCCAGGAAGCAGTTGTGCCCCTAGTTTTCTCCTGTCCCTCTTTTCTCTCACATGGCTGATCCTTCCTACCAGGAAGGTCCTAGAAATAAGGTCTTGCAACATCTGAAACCAGCAGTTGCACCTTGTCAACAAAATGCCTTTAAAGCACTTCCACTTCCCTCAGATTATGGTATGGAGCTTCTTCCTATTTCTCCACCTGTAAGTCACACATGCAGGAGTTGTTGGGGAAGCTGGCTTTGACTGCTGAGCACAGTTGCAGGCTGGGAACAGGACTTTCCAGACTCTCCTCTCCGTGGGACAATAATCCAGTCTAACCAATATGCCTTCTCCAACTTCATCACAGTGCAGTCCCACTGGTCATATCAGAGACCCGTAGCACTGAAGCGGGGTCTGTGAATGAGTCCTGCATTTAGGGTAGCAAACAGCAGCTTCCTCTAAATTCTCAGCATTCTCACTGCTAAAGATATCAGCCCATCAAATGACTCCCCGCAACCTCTGCCCTGTCCTCATCTCCCATCCCAAGGAGAGCAACCTCCCCGCTCCCACTCTTCTGGCAAAGGAGAAAGCCCCTGGGACTGAAATGTCACAGATTCTGAGGACATGATTAATTATTTAAATCGACAAAATTACATTCCACTGGTGACATTCAGCTCTACATCTACTCTGCCTCTGCCTGTGCCTCTCCCCTTCCCTCCCTGCTAAAACCCAGCAGTTCTTCCCCCTGTGGACATGTGCCAGCAAGGGATCTGTTCCTTTCACTCCATTCTCTGCTAAATGTTTTTTATTCTCAACCACCTGCCCCAGGCCCTCTCATCAATTATTAATCAAGTGATCCATGAATATGCAAATCAACCCACGCACTCATTTTATTAAATTAAATTAAAAAAAAAAGGAGACATGGCATGTACAGCAGCAGAATAGATGATGGCGTGGACTGCTCCAGGGAAGTGGGGATAGGTGCTGTGTAACAGAGAAGGAAGGAGTAGGATGAGAGGGAATATGAACTATACACAGCTAGCAACAAGATTACTTCTAGAACCATTCACATCTTAAAGTGATGTTCTGCAGGAAGGTAGGGGCTGAAAGATGAGTACACACACATAAAGGAGGGGGCTTTATCCTGCAGCAAATGAACAGGTGAAGAATCCAGTTCCTTTCTAATAATCCAGGTCAAGAGGGGCACTGTGGAGCAGGGCAGGCATGTATGAGACTGGAGTGGTCCAGCTGGCCACATACAAGGCATTTCCACCTGGACCACAGCATCCACCTCAGCAAAAATGCAGCTGGGCTGCATCCATGTGAACAGATAAGGGTAAGCCAAGGACACTGCCTCTAGATAGATCTTCTGAGAGGGAACCTTTCTGGATCACAAGGGAGAGGAATGAGGGAGGAATTCCTTGAAAATAATATCTTCTCCCAGCTGATAACATGCTGACCCATTCTGTGTTAGATGATGAAAAGAACTCTCTTACATCAAGTTTTCTACTTGTGTAGCTTCCTGTCGCACCTTCACCCTTCCCAACACTCTCTCCACAACTTTACACACCAAACAATTTTTTTGCATCTCCTAAAATCTTTCTCTGGTGGACAGGGTTTGAGCCATGACACTGGCCTGTCATTTCCATCAAATGCAATGAGTGCTGATGACAGATCTGCACAAACAAAAAACCAAAAACTCAAATTCCCTTCCAAAACAGGGAAAGAATGCTGCCACCCACAATGCTTACAAGTCCTTTAGGCCTGTAAGAAAAGAGAGAAAACCATCTGGTCTGCTTTCCTGGTCCCCAGTGTTGTGGTGAGCACAGCAGAGTAGCTTTAGGATCACTCTCATTCCTAGTTCCCAACACTTTTGCACAAGCATCCCCTTGGATGTAGGTGAGACTGTTCCTGCCCCATGAAGAGACCATACTCCATGTAAACAGCTTGGCTTTTTCCCTTTCTGCCAGCTTCACTGAGCTCCATGCCACTGGTTAACTCATGTCAGGTATTGACCTTCATGAGGGTTTGAGGGAGTTCAGTGCCGGCAGGCACAAGGGAACACCCTTCTTACCCAGGGAGAAGATGGTACATGGGCAATCACAGGGCATATGCTTTCTCCCCCAAGAGAGATCAGTAGGTTGTCCTGACTTGTTCTAAGCATTCCTACTCGATGATTATATGTTGGGAAGACATTTTTCCTTGTTCAGTAAACCAAGAAAGCACTGATGGCAAAGGCCACACCATTCTTTCAAGGCAGCCAACTTGTGACTCCTGAGACCATCACACCAAGCTTCTCTGCAGAGGCTGGGACACATGTTCTGTCAGATCATGGCCACATAAGCCATGTGAACACTGAAAAGTGTTAGCAGAGAAATTTTCCAGCTTTCTGCAGCACTCTGTGAAAGCTCTGTTTCTCACAGAAACTATGAAAAAGTGCTACAGTTTTGTAAGCAAACTTTCTCTATCTTGCACCTGCAGTTGTTGTGTAGTATTGTTATGATATTGTCTGGGAAAAATATTCTGAAAGGTTTCAGCCAACCGGTACGGGAGGCGGATGGTCGGTGACCAGTGACCTTGTGCCATGCTGGCGACCCAAGTCATATAAACTGATTTATAATTAAATAAACAAGTTATTATTTCTCTTGAACTTGTCATGCCATTCCTCGCCGTTAGTGCCGCTCACAGCGACAAAGCCAAATGGATGCTGGAGCAGGCCCAATCCTTCCCCAAGCAGACCTTCAAAAAGGTGCTACGGTCGTTGGATTGGGAGACTCCCATGTAGCTTTATCTCCCCATAAGGTTGTGAGATTTAGGAGATGAGTTTTCTACCTCCTGAGAGTGTCATGATTTTGAAGAGCAATTTGCAGAATCAGGAGAATCTGTTACCTGCAGTACAGCTTGCAGCCACATACACTTTATGGAATTGCTGAAGAGAGGCCAGAAAAAAGGTGAATGCACCAGCAGCTGGAGATTACGTGCTCACATGATTCCTTGGCCACTGCTATACGTATGGGGGTACCAGAGGTGGATGGGAGGAGAGGAACAACTTTCTCACCCACTGATCCAAGACTGTTGCTTCATGTTGAGGAGTAACTCTGGTTATAATCCTCCTTCTCCATAAAACAGCTAACAATCCTGCTGGCAAAAACTCAGGGCTTAAAAAGCATGAGGCCTAGCCTTAGTGGCACTAATTTTTTAGTAATATCTATACTAAAATGATGTGAAAAGATGCTGCAACGTCAATCACAATATCAGCACTGGTGCAAAAAACTCCCGTATGGGGGATTTCAATATTTCAGAGTAATGCCTGCACCTGAATGGAAATGCACAAGGATCAAGACGGCAGGAGCGAGTTCAAACATGCCCTGCACTTTCTACATGTGCAGCTGCATCTCCCCACAGAAGCACCCGTACTGGGATACCTGAGGTACTGACATGCCAAGAGGGCCAGATGCTCTGTGCTAACAACCTGTCCCCAACATGCACCCATGGGATTCAGCACCCATAAATGCCTTGCAGGGGTCAGCTTCTTCATTCCTTCAGGGCACCTCACACCCCGCCTTTCTAGGAAGCATGCTCCTCTGATCCATTCAGGGAGCAAGAAGGATCCTGCTTTTTAACTTCTGAATGGGAGGGAAAAGGAGAAAAAAAAAAAAAA
>VZTI01003809.1:1480325-1525300 GCA_013397865.1 Struthidea cinerea
GTATTTTGAAATTTTTTTTTTTTTTTTTTTTTTTTTTTTGTTTTCTAAATTGCTCTTAACTGCATGCCAGCACACAGGTAAATTGTTCTCGGCTGAGAAAATGGCCTGTCTCTCTTCTCAGAGATTAACAGAGAAGACAGTGAATGGAGCAGCAAACAAGAAAACCATGCTCCTTTTACAAATCATTCAGTGGTTTCCTGACCTATTTTCTATATATTTTTCAGCTGTAAATGAGTTTCTACTGCTCACTCTAGCTGAAGGCCGTGCTTGCCATTGTTACTCCCCATTTTCTTTTTAAACAAGGTGGAGGAAGGAACGAGAAGTAATTTGCTGCCATGGTGACTCCAAGTGAAATGAAATTGCTGTACTTCCCTCCTGGCCCTCTGAAAGCTTCCTCTAGCCACCCTCCCCAAGAACACTACTCATCTACCGTAGGAATGCCCATGCTTATCTGGCTCAAGGCAAGCCTGGCTCCTCAAATGGCAGGCCGCCCTTTTTCTATTGTTTGGAAGAATTAAGGATATCTCACTTAGCTCTCTGTCTAGAAAAAAAGCTGGAAGCAGCCTACAAGGAGGTCTTAAGGCACCCATCCAAAACTTAGTAGAAGTAGTGCCAGAACTGTAACCAGGGAGAATGAACCTGTAGTGACAAAAGTCACTACACTTTTGCCCATCAGTAGTTAATAACACTGGCAGCAGAGGTCAGAAGATGGATATGTGGTCCAGCTACTTGCACATTCTTCTCCTGCAAAGCCATGCCAAGAAAAAAAAACAGTAGCTAGTAGCTAAGACTACAAACCCTGCTTCTTTCCCCAGACAAAAACACCACAAGCTATCAGTGTCCATCTCTCCCATGGAGCAACTGCTTCCCTAAACCCATCACCTACACTGCTCTCACTGAATAAGTATTTCCCACAAGTCTGCAATGCAGGTCTTGGTTTCAGCTTTGAGTGGTGGTAACTGTTCATAACAGTTGGGTTGTTTCAGTTATATAACCAGTCTATTGCATTTTTCCTAAGCTTTCCTCTATTGCTCCTCTGCCCTATTAGAGCATTTCCCCATTTTCTACTTTAAAAATCTGACTCAACTCTTCTTTCCCAGTCTTATGAGAATTTCCAAATTATGGTGCCAAAATGAGAATGGAAATCCTAAATGTAATGCTGTAGAAACAGAGTCCTCGTATACCAATTGGATTCAAAAGAGCTTCCCTTTATCTCAAAAATCACCATTAAGATCTTGTGCTTTTTGAAGCACAAAACTCATTTGCATTTTGAAGGTTATTCCTCATGCTGAAGGAGTGGGAACATGGTTTTTGCCTGGAATTAACACAGACTGTCATGTTCTCTTAAATATACAAAGACTTCACCTGCAGTGGAGGATAATCCACCGATATAATTAATAATCATGTGACAGATGAAAATATCTATTTGCTTGATTCATGGATCTTGGGTGAATATGAGAAATGAGAGACTTACGCCTGCCTGCTTTACATTGGAAGTTTAATTTACTGCCTCTGTAGAGAAATAGCACTCATTTCTCCCTCTCCAAGATTCTTGCAGCTTATCTCAGAGGATATGCACACAGTCCCTTATGGAAACTGATTCAAGTCTTGAAAACTTGAAAGCATGCTTGCTTTTCCAGATGCCCAACTTGAAAACACACTGAAACCTTCATCCATAGAAAGCACAGCAAGAACTGCCAAGAGGAAACACTGCTTTCTTAACTTTCAAGTGTGGGTCTCTAGAAATGGGGGCATCAAGAACAACCAGCACTATAAATCCCAGCCTTTAGTTCGTTGATGATTTCCCCCACCCCCCATAGGAATTATGGTTTATCCATATTCTTATAGCACAACAGAATTGCATTTCAGAAGAGTTAACTATACTGTTACTTGCACAGAGAAACATCCAACAGCCCAAAACAATACATTTGTGACTGATGTGTGCTCTGACTGGAGTACAAATCCAAGCAAAATGCATGGTTGTGGGAAACCCTTTTATGTAGGTACATCACTCTCACACCCCAACAACTCACATCTCTCTCATGAACAAGTTAAAAAAGGTGAAAGGAATTAATTTGGGACACCTAGTCCCAAATAATCAGTTCTAAAATTCAGCTAGCTGGATGGGAAAGGAGAGTTCATTAAGACCACCATCATTTAAGGCACTCAGGACAGATGAGGGAAGTCCCTGAAGGAAGGGTGCCTGAACCATGTGGGAATGGTCTGCTGGAATGGGATCTGAGGAGATGCTCTTAAACAGGGAGCAGAGTTTCTGGCTTTCTGCAGTACCTGTCCTTCACATCATACCGGCACATCAGGAACTTCGGCTGGAAAGGAATATCCATACATCTTTGGAATATAGATTTCAGGGGCCGAGTTTTCAAAGTAACCCAAGAACACATCCAAGATAACAGATTTACTCACATATCCCTTTTCCATCTCTAATTTCTAGAGATGAAGAACCTGAATTGGACTTCAGTGTCCGTGGAACGGGCATTATGCAGAAACCTTTCCAGTAAAAGATTAGTTCCCTTTTTTTTTATTTTAATTTTCATTTCTTTCAGTCCTGAAAGTAATTAAGTTTCAATGGCAGCTAATTATAAGGAAAGAGAAATCAGAGGCTGCATGGATGTCTGTTCAGTGCAAGCTCGGCAAAGTGGTTTTTAATTGGTAACCCTTTGCTGTGTGCATTTCAATCCATTTTGCACTGTGTTTATCGTTCCAGATTCATATTATATCCATGACCTTTCATCTAATGACAGAAGCTCATGCAGAGAAAAAAAGATTATTTTAACAAACAGACATTAGAGCTATGAAAGAGAAAGCAAAAAACAGGCAGGAGGAGAAAGCAGGAATGGCACAAGACACGACTGAAGCACACCTTAAAACGCTAAATGCTGATCTCTCTCCCTCCTTTTCCTCTGATATGTGACCTGTGCAGGAGCCCTCCAACCCACAGCTACAGCATCACTTGGCTGATGCCAGGTACTAAGGAATAGCAGCCACTGCAAGCCTTAGAATAACTTCCTCTGCCCATGGTCATTTACTGGGAAGAGACACTCAGAGGTGCATCCTGAACACAGCTTTTTTGTGCAGCCAGTGCCATCTTTGGAGTTGTGGGCCAAGCCTTCTGTGATTCTGAAGTTTGCCTTGATTGCAAGTCAGAGTTTAGTACGCCCTCCAAGGCATGCTCAGGTGAGAGCTCAGAAACGTGAAGCTGAGAATCATTACAGACAATGCACAGCTTGAACTGCGGGGCATGAACTGGGGATAAATGGGAAAGCAGACCCTAATTCCATGCACGTCGTGGTGTCATCCCAAATATATGCAAGTTCACCTTCCTGTACTTCAACTGAGTGGAAGATGAAGAAGCGTCAATAAAACCCTATTTCTTACATTTTGGCCAAAGCATCAGCCCTAGGATGAAGCCTCAGCCACCGCCCCTGACACTGCCAGTGTTTTCTTACTCACTACTGTATGTAGCTGCTAAAACACCAAAGTCTGTGACCTCAAGTGGCAAGGAAATGCCTCAGAGCCCTCAGGCCGCTGTGGTGGTGGAACAACATCTGTATACAAACAGCAGCGGCAGCTCTGTCGGCGCTGGGGTGGTTGGTGGGTTGCATGTGATCCAGTCTGAACTGGCATTTCCTCCTGTTAATGCACAGCTCTTGCCAAGTGCCCACCTGGCTTCTGCAGGAAACAGCTTACCAGGCACTAGATACTTGGCAAAAGACTCTGCAGATTAATCTCAGTAAATTTATATGATACACTGAGCACCAACGGCCCGATCTACGCTTACCAGCAGCAGGGATGATCCAGTAATGAAGGGCCAGGGATATTCAGCAACTCACCCCAGAAATACTCTGATACCGGAACACCTAGTAACACATTTTTACTCCCACCCTTAAGGAAATTATCCAGCACGCATCCCATTGTCTGCCATAAGCAAAACTCGGAGGTGTAATTCATCCCGCAGAGCAGATTATTGATTACTACCTCACACCATGACGCTCCCGTTCAGGACTGTATCACTCCACAAACTGTCAGAAAGAACATAGGTATTTCTTTCCCGAGTCCCTGTGCTGAAATTAATTTTTCTGCTTGTGCAATCACTTTTCTATAGGTTCACACAACTTTCACAGAAAAGAGTATAAGAAACAGAATGCACGGATACCAGTGCTATGTTTGAATACCATGATCATATGTAAACTTAAGAAGGAAATAAAAGCAGTATAAAAAAAAATTAGTAAGATTGCCTGCAAATAAGGCAATAAACGAAGATACTACAGGAGCCATTTGTTGATGTTGATGGTCAGGAAATAGTTGCCTTAAGTCTTGAATAAAAGCAACTATGCAAAACTCAGTGATACTTCCAGAAGTGTGGCAGTGCCTAAGACACAAGAAATTCAGTGAAACTCATACCCTACCTCAGGCCTTGCATACCACCTGTTTAGAAAACTTCCTTCAAAGGTACAAAATAAACCAGAGCACTGACGCTCAAGATTCATGAGCTCTTTTAAGGCACAACCAGGTACCACACTTTGCATATTTTTTGGAATCCATCTTCACATCAGATGCCGACATATGGTCATAAAGTGACTGAAGGGCTCTGGACAGGCATCTACTGAACCCCCCAAACAAAACTCATCCCTGAAAGGTTTACAAAGAACTTCTTTATGGGGGAGATTTCCAGAAGTGCAAATGGCCCTTAGGCACACCCCTTCCATCAACCTGCAAACCCTAAAATACTAAGCAGGTAATTTAGAAGCCAAAGAGGAAAAAATACATTTGCAGAGCAATCACTTATAACTATACATCCAGTCCCAGTGCCTCTTTGTGATTCATTAATAAAGAAAATTCACAGACTAGCAGCTGTGTTCAAGAAACATTGCAGCAAAGTCCATCTGAGCACCAGCACTAAATATGCCATCAGATGTCACTGCACAGATTTGGGGGCCCTCATATTGCTAGGTTGACATCCATCTGGCCACTTTAGCACTGTTGTAGCAGCACAGAGTTGCAGTTTTTATAGCCCAGTTCTCCCATATAAACTCGATACATTGGGCTGTTTGAGGTGAAGATTTGTTCACAGCTGCATCATGGGTGCCTCAGACCTTGTCAAGACAGTGTTGCATCAGCTCAGCTGATCTCGTGGAGTCCCTTCCCTTTTCCTCTGAGAACACACTGGAAGTCGGGGGGAAAAAAAGGTAGCAAGAGAGTGGAGAGGTATGCAATTAGAAACTATAAATTCATCAGATGGTTAAGCATCGGGGAGGAAAGAGAGCTCTTTAAACTAAGAGATCATGTTGACATAAGAACATATGGATGTTAACTGGCCATGAATACACTGAGACTGGAAATTAAAGAGGGGCTTTTAAAACTTCAGAGAAGTAAAATTAGACAGGGATCACCAACTTCACTGTTAGGGAAAAGCCACCCCAATCACAGTGGAAATTTATGAAGGGATATTTAACAAAAGCTGGATCAGATATTTCAGAGGTTTCCACATATCCTATGTTGTATTAGGACTATCCCCACACACTTACATGGCAAAGTTACCCGTACCAGTGTCTTAGAGTTTTTCCCTTGATAATGGTTATGTACAAATAGTAACAAACCACAGTACCCTGAACATCAAAACAACCACAACTCTTTTTATAAGTCTGTTCAATAGGTCCAGAACAACCTATTCTAAATGTGTAAGGTATGTTTCCAAAAAAGTAGCTTTCAAAAAAACAAGACCCATTTAAAAAAAAACAAAAAAACTCAAAGGCCCTGAGTCCTTTGATTTTCAGGAAGACAAGGTCATGAGCAGCTGAGCTGCTTTTAAGAGTTTTGTCCCTCGTCTTCAGTGCCATTTTAGGAGCTTTGACTTACTCTCCCTTTGCTGTCGCTCAACATACTTTTGTCCTATGCCTATACATTGGAAACTGTCTCTACCCTTTTGATTCTAACGAAGCTTGAAATTCTAGGATAGATAAACTTTGCTCAGTTTTATCTACTCCTTTCTCTAGACATGAGGATCATGGACCTTGTAACAATGTAGAAAGATACCAACTAAAAAAGAGAAAGATTTGCTCTTGACTTCAGCACCATACCTAACATATGAATTACACACTTTATGAAAAACCCAAACCACAACACAGTTTTTTAGAGGATCTGAATAACCCACATACCCACCTAGTCTCTTCAAACACTAAATGAAATACCTACCTGAGTAAAAGAGGGTTTTTTAATTGCAATAAGGCTTTTTCAAAAATTATTTTTAGGCCATACTCATGTTGTCAGATCATGCCTGGATTACAAACATCTTGTCATTGCCAACATGCCGGGTAGCAAATCTTTACTGCTAAGTTAGTAATTTGAATATCTAATCAGAAACCAGAAACTTCAACTGATGCAAGTGAAATTGTTGGTGAGGTACATATCCAATGGAGTGGCTGGCATGAAAAGTAAACTATTAATTCTGCAAACTTAACTTTTTTGTTTAATCTGAGTATGTGACTAACATTTTAGACCTACTCCATTTGTACATTTTATCACATAAGGCAGACATTGAGAGGCAGTCTATGACGTTTACTTGTAAAACAAAGACTTTTACCCCAAAAGCAGCAAGCAATTCTGAAAATGCCCCACACTGGTTGCTTAAGTCTGAACAAGGCTCAAGACATGGATCGAAAGCTTCTTCTAAAGAAAATGCCTGCTTACCCATCTTATACCACATATCTCAACACCAGCTGAGATACCTGTGCCCTGCCTTCCATCACCCTTTTGGGGTCAGTAGGCTGACCTGAGCATGGTGCATGCTTGCCATCCAGTCCAGACTGAATGCTGGTCTTGTAATTTTACTCTGACTTACCAGACCTTCAGCAGAACTCAGCTGTCGCAGTAAAGGGCAGCTGCTGTGTGGAACATACTAAGTTTCTGACACACAAAAAACCCCAGTGACTTCACTAATAGCCTATCCTATATGAACATATCATTTTCCTTGCCACCCAACAACAGTTTCTGAATGTTTTGCAACATATACATTCTACCAAAACTGTAACAAAAAGCATTGCTCTGCCAGGATCTTATTAATACAACCCTCCTAGAAAAAAAATAACCGTTCCTTCAGCTCCAGCACATATATTGCTTGCTGCCTTCTCTGGTAGCCATAGAAGCAGTAGCCAATACCATTTGGATGACAGGATGTTCTGATACTTGGGCACAACTTGACGAATGCTAATTACAGTGAGATACTGGTATTTATCACAGCTATACTCAATGGCATCAAGATGTTTAACAGTGACTAGAACTCAGAACAAGCTGTGCATATCTACTCCTCTCTCTTTTCCCCTCCCAACTTTAGCACATGCAAGCACACAACACAGCAGTTTTGTTGCCAATCCAAATTACATAGCGATGTTATTGCAAAAAAGCACTCAAATCAAATTAAGTAACTTACCGTTACTTTAAAGACAATCAGGGGAGGATTAGAAAGCCCAAAGACTTACCTATTAAGAAAAGAAAAAGAAGCAAAATTATGGTCTGAACAAAAGCAAGAACAGAAAGTCTTCCAACAATTTGAGCTCAGAAATATCACAAAAGTCTTGCCAGAATACCAAGAAAAGTAGATCTAGTTCCTTGCAGGGACAGCCCTATGAATTAGAGAGGACCGACTTACCAGATAACACTAAAACAATGGCTATTTTAATCACACTTACAGGCAGGCTCAAAACAAAAGTATAATTTCCTACCCCAAGGAACTTACGTTCTCATTCAAGAGTGCATCAGAAAATGATCATCTGGGGAGCAGGAAAAAAATACTACTGTCCTATTTGGCTGAGAGAGCATCAGACAAGTCTTAAGGATTATGTGCAACACTTGTGTTAGATGTCACGGGGGAGCAATTAAAAAATAAACATAATAAATTAGTTCTGAATTGGCTCTAAAATGTGAAGGGGTCTTATTTCCCAGTGTTATTTTGCATGCAGAAAAAAAAAAAAAATAGTTGAAGTTTTGCGAGATTTTTCACTTTACAGAGTGGGCAAGGTTGGAAGGGACCACAATGGGTTATATGGTCCAACATCCCTAATCAAGCAGGGTCATCCTAGATCATATTGTACAGGATTGTACCCAGGTGTTTCTGGAATATCTCCAGTGAGGGAGACTCCACAGGCTCTCTGGGCAACCGGTTCCAATGCTGGGTCACCTGCAAGGTAAAGTTCTTCCTCAGGTTCAGGTGGAACTTCCTGTGTTCCAGTTTCTGCCCATTGCCTCTGGTCCCATTCAGTTCTTTTCTTGCCATTTAACCTGACAGACTGGCAGTATTAAGGAGAAAATCACCTGTGCACCCAGATCCTTGACAAACACCCACAGAGCTTTGAAATCAAGCTTGATGGTTACCAATTTACCCTTGGTATCATTATTGCTGATGGGAAAGACCGACAGGGAGTAACAGTCACATGTGTTGACAAGCCTTGGACAGCCTTTCCATGAAATCTCTGATTCAAGCCCCAGGCAGGCAACAAACTTCTCTGAATAACTGGTTGGGGGGCAACATGGGTGCCTCTCTCCCCTGGAGTAGGGAGTCACCCATTACAACTGCTCGCCACTTCACCCAGGTGATCCTCTGTGGCTCAGGTCTGGGGGACTCATTTGCTTCACTTAAAGCCTTACCCACCATCTCCTCCTCAGCTTGGAGGGCACTAAACCCATTTGCTAACATCAAGTCACCAGGAGGAACAGGAGTTATATGGAAAGTGACTGTTTTCCTCTCTAATTGACTTCTGACTTGTTGAGAGATGCAGTGCAGAGCCCACCTGCACCTCCTGTGTCTGTATAGTCTCTGAGATTATCCACTATATTTCTTTCTAATCCTCACAAATGCTGCACAACCTGCTCATTGCCTTGCATAACCCCTTGACATGGTCACATAGCTCCTTGACAAGGACACCCCTTCTGCAGAGATGACTCTCTCCTGGACAGGCACTGGGCACTGTACAACCAGGAGCCTGCAGAGCCACGCCTACTGTTGTGAGGTCTGTGGGTGGAAGCCTCAGACATCACTGGTGCAGCAGCTTCCACAGACACTGCGGAACAAGTTCTACAGCACCTAGTAACCACAGCGCTGGGAGCTCAGACTACTGAGGCTGGGGAGAAGGGGCCTCTTCTCTCCACTCAGCGTTAGCTGCTGCTCCCTGTCCGCTACTCTCTGGTTCTGCTCTGTGTTGGCCCTCCTGTGGGCAGGAGCCCTTTGTGCCCCCTGCACACCCATACTCATGACTAATGTCATGTTGTACACGCTGCCGTGCCCTGCTGAGGTGTCCCACTGCTCCCTGTGCTCCTGGGCACTCATGCTTCCCTGGAACTGTTTAAATCTGCTGCAGCTGCCCTGACAATGCCCTCACCTAGTCAACGAGGGCTGCTGAATCCTGGCTGGTCTCTCAGTTGTTACGTGGGCTTCCTTGTGTCTGGGAACCCTCTGCCCCACTCGTTCTAGTGCACAGCCCCCAGAACTTGCCATAGCCATCTGACCGAGGCTTTTGGTTTCAGTGTGTTCAAATCTCCTGTGGTTGCTGCTGGCAACGCCTATCACCCTTTCGTGATTACCCTTATTAACCATGCAGTTCTTTGTGGTACAAAGGAACTGCTGCTACGAGCCATGGATCCATGGTGCTAGGTACATCCAGAAAAACAAAGACTGCTTTGTTTGAAGGAGCTGGGGTGCATCCATTAATTTTTTCATGATTTTTCACCAGAAAATGGGAAAACTTGATGGTGAAGCTACAAGCATCAGACACAGCTGAAAAATGTTGTATTAACTGGGCTCCCCACACAGGCTCGCTCTCTCATCCTGTCGCTGCAACCCACTTTTTAATTTTCATATGGTGAATTTGACTCCTTCCCCAGGCCTATCCCTCCCATTCAATGAAATGCCACTGCTGTCCTTCAGACAATCATGCCAGAAAGAGCCATGCCGAGCAGGAGTTTCAGCTGCTGCACAGAAAATTTACAAATGGTAACACAGCTCTGTAAGGATGAGTATCATGGCTTCACTAAGACTTCTAAACAGAATGTAGAAAATAAAAACTCACAATATGAGGAAGCACTCATAATAAATTTATTTTGCTTAAAAAGCCTTATTTACAGGGGGCCAGATCTAAAGACTCCTGATGTTAATAGCCCAGAGAAGAAAGGAGCGACATTATAGTGAAGAGACTATTCAGGAAGGAAACAACTTTTGGGGGATATATGAACCTACATCATCAAGCTTTGACCCTTGCTTGCCAACTACTGCCTCAGCTTAAAAATATCTGAGCAAGCTTGCCCACGTGGGCTCTCCTGCCTATACATTTGCACAGGAACTACACCACGATGCACCAGCTCAGTTGTCTTACCTACAGTTCCAACTATGAGGATGTGATTGCCACTAGTGGGGCCAACAAGGTGGTTCACAAATAATATTCACCCAGGACACTTGCACGCTTTGTGCTTTCTCCATTAGTCATCAACAGAGCTTCATTTTACAGCATGCCCTCCGCACAGTCAGCACCACGCACCTCAATGGGATGAAACTCATTTAATGGAGAGAAAAAAAAGGTGTCTCAATAAAAAGGAGCATGATCAGGTGGTTTCTTTCAAAAAGACGGGATCATTCTTTTTTGCAGTGAATTGTATGCAAGATTGAAGAAAATTGTATGCAAAGACAGAAAGGATGGACATGGTTATTTAGAGATGGAAAAACAGATAACACTAAAAAGCTTGTGAACACCCTAAACCCAGTCATATCTCAATGCACACATTCTCTTCAGAAATGGCCTTGCAGATATCTGGAACAGTCCTCAGTGTGCAAGGCATACCAGAGTCATTGAATACTTACAGATAAATATTCATAGACAACTTGTGAACAGGCAAAAGGATGAAACCTCTTGTAGTGTGCTTAGACTCACTGATATAGGAATAGGACTAATGTCATACAGCATCATCGATCCATCAAATGGCATGGGAAATTAGGAGCAGATACTCAGTTAAAAGACATCCTCAAATAAACCAGAGGCTAAAATTCAATCACACAAACTATCTGACAACTGAGAATAATGAACGAATTAGTACAAAACCATTCTGCTCCCACATAACTTAAACAGAGTGGTGAGAATATGTTTTAATAACACATTGCTGCGTGCCAACAGTTCACCCTGCTCGGTTACAAATGGAGTAGACTGACAAGAACCAGGAGTAGCTGATAGGGGGAAAAAAAAAAAAAAAAAAAGAGCAAGTTTGAGCAGCAGTAGAGAACAAAACACAAATGGTGATGGAAAAACACCAGTTCCTCCTTACAGAAAAAAGAAATGAGGGGAACAAATCCTTTCCCTGCTTACAGTGCTCAAGCTCCTACCTGCTTCAGTCAGGTTACAGCAGATTTGGCCCTCATTGCATACAAAGAGCACAACCACCCATGACAAGCAACACTGGATAAAATGAACAAAAACCCCACAGCACAACTTTTAACACTTTCTCCTCCTTGTCACGGGACACCTAACTCTCCTTCCTCCCACCACCTCTTCCTCCTAACTAAACTCTCCTGCCTTCCAGATAGCTCTACTCGTCAGTCAATCAAGACACTTGGTTCAGCTTCTGTCTTAAGGACACTCAACAATAGGAAAATAGAAGAGCAGCTTAGCCAGCTCTGCACAGGAGATTATTCAAAAGGTTAATTACTGAATGAAACAGAAATAGGAAATGGAAGGGGCAAAGGGAAAGGGGATGGAGGAGGAAGGGAGGGAGCAAATTACTTTCAGCTGCTAAATCTGGCTTCCCAAATCCTTAAAGTCCTTTACAATACAGACCGAAGAAGGAGGGAACAGGATGGGGTTGGGCTGTGTTGTTCACTTACATGTTCGATAAAGCCTCAATAATGTTCCTCTTCTAATCCTGTGTCATTAGGAACAAAATGGTGCATCAGGAGACTATTTAGATATGAACGCCTGCAACTTCACCATCTGACCTGCTGACTTCTCCTTTCTTCTTTCTGCTCTCTCTTTTTGTTGCTGGAGCCAATTATTTTTAGAGATGTGATTTTTTTGGCTAGGCACTTGGCCTCCAGCACCAGGGGTTCCAAAATGACCTGGCTGGAGATCCTTATAGCCTTTTTTTTTTTTTTTTTTTTTCAGTGTAAAGGTCGTTATTACTATAATAGCTGGGAATTAATCAGTCTATTCAGAAATTTTTTAGAAAGAAAACAAAAACGCCAAAACAAAACAAAGAGGCATTTGCTATGGTGCCTCCAAACCCATTTCTCACTAGAGTAGGAGGAGTCTGGCTGCTGGCTTCAACAGGAGAGGAAGACTGAACTCAAAAGGAGAAATCTACAATATTAAAACAAAAGCCTCAGAGAGCAACCAAAATAATCAAAAAATAAAACTGGCATATCTTTTCTCCCTGCTGCTGGAAGGAAACAAAACTAAAAGGAGCAACTATCTGTATAATCCTCCCTTCATCCTTAGCTTTATATCAAACCCAGCCCTCACCCTGAACACATTCAGATGCAATGGAAAATCTTGTGTCAGGAACAAGCAATGCCATATGGAAAAGCCTAGCATGGAGGCCAGAGGACAGTGGCAATGTCATTGTGCCACCTCTTTCTTACCCCAAATCCATGCCTGTGGCAGAAGATCACCAGCGACGGCCGTATATCAATGACATGAACCAACCCATACCTCACTTATATGGCTTAAGAGATCAACACAGGTATCTCTTCTCATTATACCATAATGCACAATGGGTGCAGTCACTTGCCTTGAGTCACTTGCCAGTACATGACATAACGAGCCCTGCTTTTTGTCCTCTGGACACTATTGTACAAAGGCACTATGAGATTTCACAGGCAATCAACTCAGTATTTAATTTAGAGAAGAAGCACCAGAGTGAAGGAGGCAAATAAATGTTTTCTCAGCTCTTGCCTAACATTAGCTTTGCAGGCTGCTTTTGATACAACTGGGGGAAAAAAATAATAATCAGAGCATGCTTGGAGCCTCCACAACTTTCTAGAGAGTCATAATGTTATAGAGCCTTCTGAAACTGAAGAACCTACCTCATTGCTTATTAAAATTTAGGCAAATCATGAGGTGAAGGGGGTAATAAATAACCTTGAGGGAGAAACACTTGACAAGACTAAGTTCCAAAACATCATGGGCAAAAGAGCCTTGACTTTGGGAATTTCACTTAATTTGATTTATTGCCAATTAACATAAACTTTTATTTACTCTTTCAGGCATTGGAAAACAGAGATGACAAACAATTAAACAGACACTTAGGCAAACCTCTTTCTTTGCAGTTCCCCAGGGTCCACTGCAGTACAACACATCTTCCCACACACAAGCCAGCCAGTCTCCCCTTCCCTTATCATGGGCACACATTACCCTTACTCACAGCAAGCCCCTTGGGTGAGGTGACAGACAGCTCAGGAGACAGGGTTGGTAGATGATGCTCTCTTACTGCAGCTTGTTTCTTACTGTTTTCTTTCTCTCTTCCTTTCTGCTTGTTTGCTCTTCTCCTGCCCAGGTCCCTCCACAGGCTGCAGTCCCTTTTGGGTATCCCTGCTCCAGTGTGGGTCACCCATAGGATGCAACACCTTCCCCACCAAAGCATCTTCAGCCCCATCTCTGACAATGTTCTCTTCCAAGTGCCTCCTCCTCCTATACCTGCTTATGTACCCCTTTCTCACTCATCCTCACATCTCTTCCTGTTCTAGTTTGTTTTCCCCTCTCATCTCCCCACACGATCCCTGAAGAAGCTGGGACAGCTCTGACTGGCCACTTTCCAATTGAGGAAAAGCTTCCATCAAGGATTATGCTGGAGTGGGCAGAAGGTTTGCCCTCCAACTGCACAAGCAGTTGCTGTCTATCTGCACAGAGCTATCCACCTTTATGGTGGTCACTCCAGGACCTTGCACCAGTACAAAATGCCGTGTTAGAAAGACCAGAACCAAAGAGGCACGTGCTTCATTGGGAGTGACCCTAAGGCCCAGCTAACCAGATCCTTGCCACACCACCTTCCAACTGAGGTTCTGCAGCCACTGGAGCTATTTCATGCTGAGACAGTGGAAAAGATATTTTCAGAGACTGGGTGATGCTCAATATTTCTTCCTTGTTTATCTCCCTCCCCTCCATTCCCTCCAAAAATTCAGGCTGCAATTAAAGTAGTAGATGGCCGTATCCCTCAGCACAGCTTCCCTGAGTTAGAATCTGCCACCACAAACTGAAGCTCTTTTAATAGCACTGTCAATGAGAGATTGCATATCTTGTTAAGTGCTATTCAGATGCACCCACAGACGCTCACTGCTTCAGAAACACATCTCTTCCTAATAATGTAGTTGCCTACATTATCTTATTTGACACTAAAAACTTGAGATGATTGATGGTAGCTTAAATTCTGAATAGACAAAAATTATAGAGCAGCTTTATAATCTTTTGCATTAGTGCCCTGGGGAAATGGCTGAAGTCTTTATCACATTCAAAGGACAGCATGACTGATGCTAAACCTCTACCCTTCCAGCCAGACCAGCCTTCCATGAAGGTCTCAGGCAGCCTGGTCGGGAGTCTGCCCATAAGAATGACTCTGAGGGCCAAGCATTTGATCATAGGTGCCACACTTTTCATCATCCCTAACTACTGCTTTGCAGTATTTCTAACATACGTGCAACTAAGGATCAAGGAACAAAGAGAGAGGAAGGATGATGAAGGGAAAAGAACAGAGCAAGAAAATTCCCTTTGCCTTGGGTATAAATGGTGATCCTGCTGAGAAGTAACATGGTATTTGCTTCCTGGACACACCAGTACCACAAAAGATCAGAGGAATTACATTCTAACAGCTATGGAAGAGTGGTTCAAGAACCTGCCCCAAGAGAAAGAGAGAATATACTGGCAGCCATGAAGGGTAGGTTTGGGAGGGACTGGGCTCCTGTAACATCCCCGGAAAGAGCGAGGCTCATTACTTTGAGAATCACAGATTCAAAAAAAGTGGAGTAGAAATTTACTCGATCCTAAATCTCTCTTACCAATTTGAAAAAGCAGTCCAAACTAAAGCTCTCTTTATTAAGAAAAATAAATAAATAAATAAATAAATAAATAAATAAATGTGTGGAACAAAAGGAGCCTCTCAGCAAGAGAAACAGAAAGGCCAATGAAGGCTCAGACCCCTGAAACAGCTCATAGCATTTTAATAAAAGCATGGATAACCATATAGAGCCCATGTGAGCATAGGAGACACACAGGGACAGAGAGCTGGTCACAAAACTGCAAACTGTAAGCTTCCTGAAGTTTTTTTGCCAGAGGAGAGTGTCCCCACTGTTCCTTTTACTCAACTGATGGTCTTTTATCCAAAATGATGACTTGTCTCAGCCCCAACCCCCAAATTTTTATGCCCATAAACAACTCCACAGAAAGCTCTCCTTTGCCTCCCTGAAGAACTTTAACATACATCAGTCAGTGAGGAAGGAAGGTATCTCTGAAGCAATGCTCCCTTCAGTCAATGAGCATCACTGTTGCATCAACTCTGTTTCTTGTCCTCCCTTTGTATCCAGCACACTTCTATTAATCCACACAACAATCTTTTTAGACTGAGATCCCATTTACAAAGAGAGGAGGCAACTGCTGCAGTCTTTTTTGAACACTGCAAGCCTCCTTCCTAGGTCCAAGCCCATCCCGGGACAGAGATATCAAGAAGACTCTCCAAAGTAAATTCTAGCCTTCATGCTAAGACCACTAAATGACCTAGGAATACACACTAAAATTTCACAACCGTTCACTTGAGTCTGTCCAGCTAAACCTCAGTGTCCCATGTTTCTCCATAAAAGGAGCTGCCCAGCATGCTGGGAGGGCTTTTTACCCCATGGTTTCACAGTACTGCTGCAGCCCTGTGCCAGAGCATGCTGAACAAAGTGAACAAGCTCTGATTTGCATGAAATATAACAATTATTAGTAAGGTGATGCTGAAAGGAAAATGCAGGAATCCATTCTTTATCAGAACTGCTGGACTCTGCTGCAACCACACAGCTTGTCCAGCTCAGCCGAGCAGTAGCTGATGGCTTTAGGTGAGGTCACTACACATGATGTCCCTTATCTCACAGCCTGGACAATGCTGTCACAAGAGAAGCTACAGATCGCTAATTTAGTCAGTCCTCTGAGAAAAAGCACAGCTTGAGGAGTAAATATTTTAAAAAAGCTTCCTTATAACCTGCTAGCCAGAGATCTGTGGGCAAAGAGTAAACCATGGCCTCACTGGTGCAAGTCACATGAATATAAATAATGTTGTTCAGTGACATCACCAACAGCAAAGGCAATACAAAATGCACTACTCTGCCTACATAGTTTTCAGCAAGCTTGACAGTGCACAGAACATTTTTCCTCCCACATCCAGAGGAAAATATAATCTCCTTGTCTGTCTTTATTCATCTGGTGTCTTGCCTTTTAATTAGCCTATGAACGTTTTGGAAGGGAGAACCATCATTCTGATTCTGCACTGGTGCAGAGCAGAGGGTCTTTTTTAATTGCAAGGCCACTTTAATGCTGCTGAGATGAGAGCCATCACCAGCCAGTCCCAGTCTAGGCAGCTTTGCCATTACTTGGTTTTGCCGGGCTGCACCTCCCTTGCCTTTGCAGTCGGCCTGTGTGGCTTCCATGTGCGATCTCCACGCGTGCTGGGGCTTGAGGAGTGCATCCGCTGCAGCATCTTTCCCCACCCACTTGGCTGCTCTCCTGCGCCAGTGCACATCTCTTCCCCCCTGCTATCTCACCCCCGATTAGTTGCTTACTTGTGATTAAGTTCCTTTTAATAAATGACTCCCATTAAACTGCATTCCTCTGTCACTGTGAGAGACATAAAATTAAAAACTGACTGTCTTTAATCACATCAGGCTTCATCTCCATCTCTCAGGCTCCACTTATCAATAATTAATATAAAAAAGACTGAAATCCATTTCAATTTCAAAGACTCGAATGTTACAATTTTTAATAAAAAAAGAGAAAGAAAAGAAAGAAAGAAGCCACCATCACTCTGAGAAACAGAAGCAGCCAGACTCACACAGAGGAAAAAAGAACCTGGCAGCACTGCATCAGCCTCCAAAAGGAGAGCAGGGGCTTGAATGTGACAATCAGCTCTCCTCGTTGCTTTGTAACTGGAGATTTTTCCTCTCAAATACTCCAACACAGAGGAAGAACCCCAGTGGTCCCAGGGACTACAGAGATCTGCACTGTAGCTCATGGCCTTATTTCTTTTGGTTTTGCTAAGTCCCTGGAGCAATGGCAAACAGCACACTGCTCTACCCAGCCTGCTGTCTTCTTTAAAAAAGAACTTCCAGATCTCAGATGCTCCAGAGGAAAGTCACAAGCAGCACTTCCCTATAAACACAGTGGCAGTACGTGGCAGAACTTACTGGTATGAGCAAGGATGTGGGGCAAGCCACCAGCCTGGTTCTCGTTACATTGCTTTATACAGAACTAAAATTAACATAAAAACCCTTCTTTATTCAAAGTGGTGCTGCTGCTTACTCGGGCTTTTTCCCACTACACCAGATCCAGCATTTCAGCCAATTTTACTTTTGTTGCATAGAAAGTACAAGAAAGTCCAACATTAAAAATATTGAAAAATGCCACTTTTTTTTTTTTTTTTTCCAATTGGCTTTCACCCCAGAAGAGCTCAGGACTGACTCACTGTCCAGTGTGAAGGTCTGGCTGCAGCTAGCTTTAGACCAGACCTGGCTGTATGTCTGAGCACAACTACACAGTAAGGTCCTCTGCCAGCAGTGACCATGGTGATGCTGTGCCTCAAGTCACACACCCTGCAAGGGCTGTCTGGCTCCCCTCAGACTGCAATGGAGACAGGGCTTTCAGTCAGTTCAGAGCGTGAGTAGACAAACTGACATCTTCAAGAAAAACAAGATGCAGAACTGTCATGCTGTACCTGACAAGGGCTCAAGTCACATTGTATGGACACACCAGCTTAGCAGACTGGACAGCTGTGCCAGCCACAGACTTGTCAGCCACTACATAGGTAAATATGCAAGTGAAAGTGGAACAGAACACAAAACGCAGGAACTGTCCTTTCAGGAAAATCTTGCACGTGAACAAAAAAACCCTTTCCAAACCCAGGTCAGCTGGTCAACATCCAAACAACACTGAACAGAAAAACTCACAGCATGACACTGGAAATATACATGAACCTCTAAGCTGGGTATTATCCTACATAATTTCCAAGTCAGGCAGTTTGCAGCATACTCATCAGCTGAATACCCAGCCCAGCACCTCAGCAGCTACCCAGAGTACCCGGTCCATGCGGATCTCAGCACATCCACTTCCCTGCTGTCCAACCATAATTGCCATGGAACAGGGGAGTTACACACAACTGAACCCTGCTGCTAGAGGTAGCAACAATTAGGACATTACCTTCTGATTAACAGCCCGGTGCGGGGGAACACAATAAGCAGCCTGGCGTAACACCGTCACACCATAAGTCATTACTCAGTAATTACTGTGCAGCTACGTGGGGACACAAAGGCACAAGTCCCCCCTCAGAGCTACAGGGAAGAAATATCATTCAATAGCCTTTAATTACTGCAGAACCACACAGCAACAAATGATGACCTGCCCACTGGTATAAAGTGGACCTATCACTCAGGATTCATTCCCTCATAGTTACTAAGGGAACCTTTTGGTAATCCCACGGTGACTGTGGCACATTGTTGCTGTGGGATTTTTATCCCAGCATATGGCCCATTTTTAAGATTTTTGAAGGGGGGCAATATGGAGGGATCACAAAGAAACACTTCCTGAACCACTGTTATCTCCCCAATAAGCTCCCTGTTCCACACCACTGAATTGTGGCAACATTGTGGTAATGCTTTCACTGACTTAGACATGAGAGGTATAATTGCAACTTTGCCCTGCAGATCGCGTGGTACTTGTAATTATATCCCATTACCAAGGAACACAACAATTTCAAACCTATTACCCACAGGTATCATTTATTTCAGAGTTAAATTTATTACTTCAGTGCCAGCCTCGTTCATAGCTCTCCTTTATGCATTCAAACTTCCCTAGTGAACAAACATTGAAAACAGAGTGAAATGAAAAAGATGGGATATAGGGATAATAGATGGGAGCAGAAGATGCAGGGGCCTTTCTAGCCCTTGCTCTATTCTGTGTGTTGCTTTTCACTAAGTCCATGGGGGTTTCCTTAAGGACAAGGGGGCATTAGTGCAAAAGGGGAGCAACCCTTCTGCAAAAGCCTGGAGAGGCTGCAAAGTGCTGCTGCTCCCAGGGCCACCCTCATCTGTGATGGGGCTGCAGTACTGGCAGTTGTCACAGTCATCCACGATTTCCAGGCTGCTGTGTTTTGTAAACCTTCCCTCCAAGAGCCTCTGTGCCTTGTAACAACTTTGAAAAATTTAGAAAAACAGAGGTATGCTCTAGCACACAGCCAAACGCTGATGCAAAGGACTGCCAACTGGTCTGCAGCTATATAACACGCCAGAGAGAAAAATAAAGCCTGTTTACTTCTGACTATTCAATTCCCAACAAGAGTGGAGTCACAGGAGGAAGGAAGAAACTGATATTTTCCGCAAGCTATATCAAGATTTTAAAAGGAAGCAAGCAGCCAAGAATATGGATTTGTGCTGAATGCAGTGTGCCACTTCACCAGAAGAAGAAAGGAAAATACGTGCAGCCTTCCTGCAGGTTTCCCTTTCCCAGCTAGCAGAGATGCTCATGATGTTTGCCACCCCCAGTGAGCTCCTCCCAGGTTGTGTACGTTTCTGCACACAAACCAGCGTGGCCTCTGGACCATTGCAACTTCTGATGACTTTTAGTAACTTTTTAAAGGAAATTCTGGCAATCAGGTACTGCACCCTTACAACTTCTGACACTCACCTACTCTGAAGGGCTGAGAGAAGGGAAAGCCTAGTACTCCTTATCTGCCTTGGGGACCCCTAGCTTGTCCACAGGGGAATGATTTAATAGATTGTACTGATAATGCATTGATTCAGTCCTGACTCTCCTGTGCTGAAGGGACTGGAAAGCAAGGAGGACATGGCAGCAGGACCATGGGGGTCAGTCCCCCCTCCAGGAAACTGCAGAGAGAACGTGGGAGCATCCCAGGTGACACACATTTTAGCTAATGACAGCAGATTTCCGTTTTGGGGAACTCCAACAATACCAAATACTGAAAAGGCTAGAAAGAGTAGATAGAGACATTATAGACGTGTGTCTCACTTCCTGCATTATCTTTGTGATGAATAAGGCATCTCCTCAGGTAACAATAGGTGCTCCAGCTCCTGGAGAGGAGCTTGCTGCTGTTCAAATGCATCACGCTTCTATGGTAAGTCAAGCTCTAGGAGCAAGACAAAAAGATAACGCTGGAACACAAAGAGAAGACCTGAAGTTGTTATGGAAACTGGATTCTCACAAGCTCACACCACCGGATGAGGTCTCTCCCCTGATGTCTGCTTGTCAAAATGCCCAAGATGCACAGGAGTCCCTAATGACCACAGCTCCACTGCCTCACCTTGCACTCACTCCCAGACATTGCTGTCATTCTCTCTCAGTCAATCTAACGTGGCCCAGGCACCTCCAGTGATGGAAAAGGGCTCAGGACTCAAGGAACACCACAGGTCAGTCCCTTTGGCACTCTTTACTTGGAAGAGCTGGTGCTGGTAGTATCAGGTTTTAATCTAAATAAACAAAGTTCACTTCAATATGAACCACTTTTCTGTTAAAGTTTAAAAAAATAAAATCAAAACAGCACCAAAAGGGATAGTGGCACAACCATACACTAATAGGTTCAAGCCCATGTTAAGCAGTTTAGATGTACGGGATGGGGAATAGCTACTTCACTTGAGCTATGTAGTGCTGTTTTACACCCCCTGGGTTCTCTTCTCAGACTTCTGCTGGCCTTTCCAGCAGCACATACTCTTCTATAATTAACATTTGCTGTTACTGCCATGCGTTAATTAGACAGAAAAGGCAAATTCTTGTGTATGCTTATACTGAAACAAAAATTCTGCATGGCAGTGTGCTGATAACAGCACTGGGTAAAGATCATTCTCCCACAGAAACAAATCAGGGAGCTGGCTATGGCAGGCTGCTAGGCAGCAGTAGAAACACTGCCTTTCCTATCGCTGCTAAACTTTTGTTACATCAGCAGCAGTTGGGATAGATCTGGCACTTACTTTCTGCTAGGACCCTCTGCTTCCTATTGCCCTGTGCTAGCAGTCAAATTGTCTTTCCAGGGCTTCCCATGCAAGTTCTTGCCCCTTAAATTCTGTCATAAGATGAGAAAGAACTTCACCTAGGCTGTCAAAACGCTTTAAGCTGACTGATGAAATACTGCATGAATCTTTAAGTGAGTATCAATTCAGCCCTTGATCCTATCTTGTGCCTAGACCTCCTTCCAGAAAGACTTCAATTTGAATTGAAGGACTCACCGCTACCACAGTGTTCAGGATCAGACACTTCCAGACCTGAGTCTTGGGACTTGGTTTGACACAGGGCCATCCTGGCTCCCTGCTAATTCCCCCAAGCAACTTGTCTCCTTTCTACTCTACAGCTCCTAACACCAGGCCAAGCAGGAGTAAGGAGGTACACATTTACAGGGGATGACATAAGAGTGCTCAGAAACATACTTGGTGCCACCCATAAACCAACACCAGCAGGCAGAATTTAGAAAACATTCCTAACCTGTGCCTGAGGGCAGGAAGAAGAAGCAATAGGCAGTAACAGGTCTCATGCCAGCACAGTGGCCCCTACTTCTGCAGCCTGCTGTCCAGCGTGCAGGGCAACAGCAGCAACATCTGCTACAGTTAAGAATGCAAATGAGTTTCTCTGCTGATTTCAGTCAGTCATAAGTTGCCAAAATGTTCATCTTCAGAGCTGAAATTTTCTGGGCTTGGCCAGTATCCAGCAGTGATTATTTTTTGAAAGAACATGGCAGAAGTGATTTAACCACTACAGAGTGCTTAGAATGGCATTCATCGCTATTATTCAAAAGTCATGACAGACAGAATTAAGCAGCTTTAAAGTCCACAATGTTTAGGTCTCAGAGTTAAAAAGCCAGAAGCATCTGCCAGGGGATTTCAAACACGTCCCTTTCAGCAAGGGCTTGTACACCATTTAGTGTGCAAGGGCTCTGAATTAGCACTAAACCTCAAGGATCCACTAAGATGTAGTTCAGGGAGGGAGGAAGGGCTAATGATTCTGTAACCAGCTACTACCTCGTAAAAATAGTACGCAGGGCATTTTGCCAACTCTCTGCTAAATTAAATTACACAGGCAGGTAGCGTAAGAACTAGGGAAAACTTTAACAAATGCGAGTACAAGTTTCACTAATGGCTCTGTAAGACCTTTCCTCTGAAGGCATTATTTCCTGAACAGCCAAGCAGATCCAACAGGTTACTGCGCCCAAAGAGGGAATACTTACTCCCCCAATTCTTTCCTCACCCATGTTCTTAGCTGTGCAGTTCTGCCCCTTCCTTGAACCAGCTCCAGTGCCCACTGGACCCACATTTCACCCAAGGAATTTGGCTCACTAACCAACCTGAAAAACTAGATGCTTTTATTTGCCAGGTTTGAAAGGACTTGGAGAGGGACCTACTGAGCACCAAAGTAGAAGGTAAATGGCAGGAACATGCCCCTGGAAGAGCCACACTCTGTCTACTGGTGGCAGCAAGCTATTAGAGCGCTTCTCCCACCTGGAGCAACTTCACTCCAAATCTTCTCAAGCTGGAAATTTGTAAAGCACTCAAGTGCCACTGCAGGGAAAATCCAGTCTTAAAACAGAAAAGTACAGATCCCTTTCTAGTAACCAACATTAGAAGGACAGGTCTTTTCTTTGATGCATCTAACAGCATGTAAACCTCTCTGCAACAAAATGATGATATAATAGCACTACAGAAGAAGTTGCACAGGTATATATAATGCTGTGGCAATTGGAGTCTGAGGTGCAGCTTCCAGTCCCCGAGATGTGAATACCAAACATCTTTGCATTCAATCAGTGCTCACTGTCACAAGTCTGGCTACTTTGTCAGTGGTATTGTTTTGGTATGCGGAAGAGGAGGGACAAAAGGAATTGGTTTTAATTAAGTCATAGGAAGAAAAACCAGTTTTTCATCCTGGAAGACAGAAGAGGTGGGAAAGGGATGTGTAATGAATCAAGTTCATACAAATTTCCCTTGCATAAGGTCACAAACTCTACACTCTGAAGCAAGCTGTTTGTTAGTGGCAGACCACACATTCATGACGGTACAGAAAGCACAGAATGGGCGAGCAGTGGCTACTGGTTAATTTTGTTCTTTCAAAAAGTTCTGACAATTGTTCTAGACTAAAACCACAAGAGAAAGTTCAACACATCTAATGAAAAAGGCATAATACAGATGTATTTTTTCACCTAACCAAAACTTCTTTTTCCTTCAGTAGTTAATCCCATTCTACAGTGGTCAAAATGTATTTACTAAGGTAATGATCCCCACACATCAGCACCAAGTTAGCCACCTTTGCCAGGTAACTTTGACAAATAGAGAAGGGGGAAAGTTCAATAAACATACTCTGTGTTGTTGAGTGTAACTCAACAGATATGAGACTACACAGAGGTAGGCAGGCTAGCCACACTCTCGAGGATATTTCTCTTACGCTGTTGCAGTGACTCTCAGATGCACATCTCCACCAGCTTACAGCCTACAGAAACACTATCCCAAAGCATTAAGGCTGGGATTCCAGCATGCCCCAACTCTGTGCAGAACAGCACCCCAAGATCAAGCAGCAAATACATCTTGCATTTTACTGAAACACCGCCGAGTGCTACACTCCTTTTCCTTCTGCAACCACGTTATTGGGAAACAGTAGCATCGTGCAGCACAGCACAGAAGCCCTCTGAGGTTTGTCGCCTTGCTTTATATGGCCGCTCTATAACACTCCTCAAAGGAATGCATCAAGAAACCTAGTTCAGCTCTGCAAAAGTTGTAAGTTTGGCAGACGGTTCTGAAGGCAGCCTATGATACATGGAGTGTAGTCCATGCTATTTGTTTCTGTGTATGCTGGTACCAGTGATCATGTAGAGCCTTTCCTGACTTCCAGGGCTTTCCCACATGGGACAATTGGCCATGCTTTGCACAATGGCTTCATTCAGATAATCCCAAGAGTGCTCACAGTCATTTACAGCAGTGGTAATGTAAGGAATTTTGGAGTGATTTTAATTTTTAAAAATTTAGATTTGCAGAGTGATGCATAGTCAGAAAATGTCAATGTAACACCTCCTTTCATATTCTTAACCACTGTTTCCCATTCACAGCTATTTTGAGGTAGGTGTATTATACCTTTTTGACATCCCCTGCCCAGGTCCCACCATAGGATGGCTGGGACTTGCTGAATGTGTGGCTCTTCAATCTTTCTTTTTCCTTTCATTATTCATTGTATGGCCTTACATCTTATTTACCATACACTAAGCCACTCATTGAACAAGGCAGAAATCCTGCAATAAGAACAGCCTGTGAGCATTTAAAGACGGTATTGTAACTCTGGTATTTCCTGACTTCTGTACATTTCATTTCACTCTTACTTTAATCCATGTCTTTTGCGCTGAATTTCCTCTTTAAAAAAGAAAAGTGGATAAACAAAGAAATTCCTTCATGAGCAACACATTGACAGCAATAAATCCCTTGTCTCTTATAAATGGGCAATTTAGAGCTGTGAAAAGAATTGATTTTTTTTTTTTTTTGCTAGCAAATCAAACTAAGTTTGGGTTTTTTTCTGTTCTCTGTTGTTTTTTTTTTGTTATTAATTTTTTTTGTTTGGTTCTTTTTCTTTTTTTGTTTTTTTGGTTGCTCTAAAAAGCATACCAAAATAAATCTAAGTTAAAATGAAAAAAAAAAAACAAACATCAGATGAAGCCCCCAAACTAATTTGTTTAGATGAATTGAAATGTTGCATTGGAAATAGATTGCTCTGCTTCAGGATTTTTTATTTTCAAAAATAAAGTTTTCATTCCTTTGATTTTCTTAGATGACCCCCCCAAAGTTCTACTTTGATCTTCTTTCTACTTCCTTGAAGTTTTTTCATTCACGTTTCCCCAAAGATGTCATCACAACATCAGCTAGAGTTTAAGATCATAACAATTGACTTAAAGGTATAATTTTGTAAAAAGCTGTTCAGAGAAAGGGAGGAGGGAGGGTCATGTTGTCCACCTCATGCTTTAAAGCAATGGTCAGCCAGACTCTGCCACTGCTTCTGCTCTGACCTCTACATCATTATTTATAAACTAAATGCACAAGCCTGGCTGCACCTCACAAAGACTTAACAGCCTAAAGACCACGCCCAGTCCTGCTGTCACGTGATCACACAGTAAGGTAGGGCTGGGGTAGACCAGCAGCAAACCCTCAAGGATGCAGCCCTGTGTGGTTGGTGGCTCTTCTGCAGGACCAGGGCCTGATCACACAGCTACTGAGCCAAACAGGATATTGTTATTGAGGCTGCCATAACCCATTAGCCACAACTAAGGTCATGTTGTGCCACCAACTGCATGTGTATAAAATCCCCGCCTGAAAAGAGTCTGTGAGCTGTTCTGGGCAAGTCAAGGTGAGACAGATTCAGAGGCACAGACGGTGCTTGTGTGCCCATCTAGACATAAAGAACAGGTCCATGCCCCTCTACCCAATTGTTTGAGCCACCGTAAACATGGAGGGAGATTTGACAGAATAGGAAAACACATCTTTGCCTTCTTGCATGAGAGAAGTACACACTGGAGTATCTCTCTTACAAGATGTGCTGGTTTGGGCTAAGGTAGAGTTAATGTTCTTGACAATGGATGGTATGGGGCTCTGTTTTGGTTTTGTAAGGGAAGAACTTTCAGAGTTATAGCATTTGTCTTTCTAAGGAACTGTTGTGTGTGATAGCACCCTGCTCTGCTGGAGATGGTTGAACCCCTGCCTGCCCATGAGAAATAGCAAAAGAATTCCTTGCTTTGCTTGCACACATGCCTTTCCTTTACCTATTCAACTGTCTTTACGTCAGTCCACAAGTTTTATAACTTCTACTCTTCCCATTCTCTCCCCAGTCCTGCTGGTGGGAGGGTGAGCAAGCAGCTGCGTGGTGCTTGGTTGCTGGCTGAGGCTAAACCTTGACACGAGGAAAGGTTGAGGCTGCCGGGCCTGTTCAGCCTCAAGAAGAGACAACTGAGAGGGGACACCTCATCACCCTATCAGTATCTAAAGGGAGGGTGCCAAAAGGACAAAGCCAGGCTCTTCTCCGTGGTGCCAAGCAACACAACAAGAGCCAACAGATGCAGAAATTGATGCACAGGAAGTTCCACCTGAACATGAGCAAGAACTTCTGTGCTGTGCAGGTGACCAAGCACTGGAACAGGTTGCCCAGAGAGGTTGTGGAGTCTCCCTCACTGGAGATATTCCAGAACCATCTGGGTGCAATTCTGTGCAATGGGCTCTAGGATGA
Source organism: Struthidea cinerea (assembly GCA_013397865.1). Classification (NCBI taxonomy): domain Eukaryota; kingdom Metazoa; phylum Chordata; class Aves; order Passeriformes; family Corcoracidae; genus Struthidea; species Struthidea cinerea. The sequence goes on from VZTI01003809.1 coordinate 1,506,800, forward strand.
CCCTGTTTATCAGGGATATTGGACCAGATGACCCAGTGTGGTCCTTTCCAAACTTTTCCCTTTCTGTGATACAACCTTTACAATTTTTTTTGCAGTCTACTAACTACAATGTTGAACAAACAGCTGCACGGGAAAGGTGCACTGCAACTCTGATAAGCAAGTACCTGGGAACAGCCACAGTTCTACTGTCATTTACACTGACATTACTGCACCAAGATTTTCAAAGACTCATTTGTTTCCAGCAGTGTAAGTCACAGGCAAATTATAATTTCTGTGCATCTTTAAAAAGTTAGAAACTAAAGCCATTTGCTAAATAGTCAGCGAATGACAAGTTCTCATAGCTCGAATTGCTACTTTTTAATATGGCAGGGGGGGGAATGTTTATCAGTTTCCCCCAAAACCCTGTTCAGAAGCAGACAAGGATGCCCAGTTTCCCCCCTAAAAATTGCCAACATCTTAAAACAGAAATGCGTAAAAGCCATCAGTTCTCTACTGGGCATGGCACCGGGGAGCTACATCCTGGAGAGAAGTCCACACTGACAGTGTAACTACTTCCACACCGATGTTGACACGTGTGATAACTCAGATTTTTCTGCATCTTTTGTCTTCTGTCCCAGAAAGGTTTATTAACCAAGGCAGAGAGCTGAAAGGATGCCTGGAACCAGCTCAAGCCTGGAGCTAGCCTAACTACGTTCGTATGGCATTGATGGTACTAAGCTCCGTCAAACCTAAGCTGATCTGTGCAGATCCCATGTGGCTTGCCCTTGCACCCAAGCAACCTGTTTTATCTACAGGCTGTGTTGTCTGGGAATGAATTATTCAGCTTTAATCGATTTCTTTTTTTTTTTTCTTTGCCAAAGAGAAAAATCTTTTATTTTTCAGTTTATCTGAAGCACTGAATTTTCTTGCCAAGATGTTCTACCAGATATCCACAACTGTTTTAATTCAATGTCATTTTATTCTTGTTCCTTCATTATTTTCTTAGACTAATGAAAAGAATGAGATGTTAATAAAAAAGTCAAAATACTTGGAGGAAAAAAATTTTTTTTTTTCTGAAAAAAGCTAAGGCAGATTTTTTTTTTTCTTCAATTTGAGGGAGTGGGGTGGGGATAAAATACGTCCCAAATCACTTAGGTCAAAGCAACTACTCATTTTTGTTGAATGAAGTACAAAACCAAAAAATGTTATCCAGCTCCATTTGAAATTTAGCATTTAGAGTGAAAATGCATGTACAACTTCAGCTTTATGCATAGGTGCATGCTTCACCAACAATAAATTGAACAGAACAGGGCACAAAGACACTGCACTAAATTGCATACTGCAGCCTCCAATTTTGTACTTTCCGATATTTATGGATAGCTGCAGAGTTGTGGGTGCACTCATTTTTCACATGCAAATGGTCATTTGCACATACAGATATGCCTGAAAAATTAAAGACTTGTTTGAGCACTGATGAAATACAAAACTCCATGTACTGAATAAAAGCATTAAAAGCATCACAGCAAAGGGAAGGAGGAAAGGTAGAAGCACAGGAGACAAATATGTAAGAGAATAGCTGGAAGATGAAAATTAGCAGAAGCATCTCTGTGGGTCTGGAATTTTTCCTTCTGCTTTAAATAGTCTCAAAGAGAGACAAGACAACATAACTCAGTTGAAAGTCTGTCCTTGGCTTCTCACATGATCTCTTAAGAGGAGGATGAACACATGTGGTTGATTGAGTGAAGACCCTTAAACACATTATACCTTCATATTAATGACAGTTCTGAAAAACAAAACACTTGGAGGAAGCATTTCAAGTGCCCCAGCACACAAGCAGCCACCACCCCATGCTGCAGCCTGGTTTAAGGAAAGGGCGGGGGCCTCCACACATTTTCAGGGAAGCTACAGATCTGCTGGATTTATTTGATTTTGGCACCCGTCTCTTCACTCATAGACCACAGGCAGTGCAGAAGCGGGTGTCAGGCTCCATGAAACAAAGGCACTAGCATCCAAAAGAAGCAGGAAGAACTCCCACTGCAGTTTTGTCATGGGGAAGTGAAGGACCAGTGGAAATTTGAGGCCTCTTCCATCCCTGCTTGCTTCTCCAGCTCATTCACAACACACTCCCTCAAAATGTAAACGCACACGCTGCCAGCCTTAGTTCCTTCCATAGATGACATGACATCAAATTGACAGAGCTGTGACTGTTTGACATCCAAGCTGATAACACAATGGCACTTCTGAGCAACACTCAAACAATAGGCAAGAAATGTGGCTCCCATAAACGGGTGAATTTACAGCTTGCTGCTCAAGAAATAAATAAACCATTACCCACAAAGCATTGTTTCTCTTTGAAGTACGTCACCTGTCACTAAAGGTTAAATAACTGTCGACTGCTCATGTGAGGCTGGCAGGGGCTGGATGTAGCTTTGCCACTTCTTTTAGCTCTAATGGGGACTGTGCAGTTATAACCCTCCTGCTTTAAGGAACACGACATAAGTGACTGTCAGCAGTGGGAAATGGATCACCTACTACATGCCTGTTATCGGAGAATTGTTATGATTTTATGGAGGAAACAGGTCAAAATACAGTGGGCAGCAATCAGCATGAAATAATGGGCCAACTGCTGTGACTGACAGGACAAAATGCAGGAGATGCAGGCTTCAGATGTGGGAGCCAACCCATAGGAAAAGCAAAGGTCTCTTCTCTCCAAGGTACAGTCATGCCATTAGTCTGTTTCTTTGGCTCCCCATTCATGAACCAGGGACAATCACCCATCACTTTGGTGCCCAGGTTATCTTAGGGAACTAGGAAGGAAGGTTCATAGCTCAGGCAACCTGGTAAAGGGAGCAGGGGCAGGTGAATGTAAGCATGAAGAGCACTAGAGAGACCACCAGTGAAGATTCAAACCCTTGGCTGCTCAAGGAGATGGTATCTTGTCTTTTTTTCCTCCAGGTAGTAAAAAACCTGACCCTAAGTTTCACATGAAGTCACTTTTCTCCCCTCCCTGCTAGCTCTGGAAATAAAAGATCAGCTTAAACCCCTGAACCACACACAGGAGATGACAGTAAGGCGGGAGGCTTACTGATGGAATGGTAGTCATCAGAAAACACACCAGGCATCCAGATAGTGAGCTGAAAAAGTACATGCTTCTAGAAATAAGGCTTCACGTGAACTTGGTAGACCACAGAGTCTTGCGAGGACCAAGGAAGTGGGCAGCAATCACTTGTAAAGTCCCTCAGGCATTGGTGAGAAGTGATGGTAGCCTTGTCAGACAGGTGATGCTGCTTGCCTTCTCCCTTCTAGAGGAAGGAGAGGTGGATTTTCAAATGAGAAGATATTTTTACATAAGGAAAGTTTTTTTTTTATACTTGATATGAATAGAGATTTGTGCCTAGACAGCCACGCAAATCCCACAAGGCATGAGTACACATGTCCTGTAGAAGTCCCCCTGCCCTGTAGTTGGCTCCCAGGGCTCAGTCACCTGCCTTCCCCAAAATTATCCCTGGAAATAAAAGACATCAGGAAGATTTACAGCCTCATCTCTCTGCTGGATAATCATTAGTCCTAAAAACATGACAAAGTAGTCCATTACTGATTTTCTGTAATACCTGTGGATAGTACCCTCTCAGGCTGAGAAACAATCAGAAATTATTTTTCTGCCAAAACTCAACACCATTCCAGTTTGTGTCTCAGCAAGAGCTCCCTTCCCTCTCTGAAGGATGGGTGCACATCCCAGACAATTACTGGCCATTCTTCATTTCCACTTGGAAGGGAGTTACTGGAGTTGAGGGTCTGACCTACAGATAACCACAGATTGTTAACTAAGAGCCAAGAATATCAAAAACCAGAATTCCTTTTCAAAATTCTTCACTCAGCTGTTTTTAAATTCAAAGTGTCCATATGGCTAATCAGCACAAAGGGCTTGCTGTGAGAATAAAAGGATTGCCAGCATCCCAGAAGCAGACAGATATTCAGTAAGAGGAACAGCACTGATATCTAACAACTACTTAATCCATTTACCTCTCAAAACTGTACCATCTTCTCTACTCCACCAAAACTGAAAGTAGTAAAGCTGTATTCCTGATTATACCAGGGGAAGGAAAGGAGAATTCGTTCCAGTTTGCAAAAATCCCATTTGCGTGTTGCATTTCAAGTTTCACACTGGTTCTGAAAAATCCATGCCTGCTTACAGCCTTGTGCCATTCCCCATTAATCTAGGTTTAATTAAGTTGAAAGTTCTTTCAGGGAAGAGGAGTGTGATGCAAAAGGAAGCACAGGTTGTACAAATGCTACAACACCTTTTCTTACCAGGTAAAGCCAGCCTTTGTCCTTAGAGTGGGTTTTCAACCTGCTAAGAGCCTGGCAGCAAGAACTGCAGACAAATGCTGTCACACAGGTTTGCTACCCTCACCATCCCCTATTTTATCTAGGAATATTCCTAGCTGTAGACAGCTGCAGTGTGGCACTACAAAGAGTAGCACTGTGCATCTCAGAAGTCTCCTGTTCTAAACAGGAAGATTGGTAGTTAATGTACCTTCCCCCATGGAGCCATGTATGAAGCTCTCACAGTACCAAATGGAGGACCTGTCAGGAGAGGGGACTCACAGACCAATTCTTTGTCTTAAAACCTTTATCACAGTTTGTAGTGCTCTCAAGTTCAGACAAATTTGGGCAAGACCTAAGTCATTTGCCCTTAAAAGAGGAGAAATAATAAATTATTCAAGCCACAGACATCACCCAAATGCAGAGCTACTGGAATATTCTGTTCTCCATCAAATTTCATGGGCCAGTGGATGTGGCAGCACAAAAGTGTGCATCTCAATGCAACAAGCTGTATTCTCAAAGACATTTGTTCCCTTCCTTCACAAAGCCTTCCAGTACCACCCAGCTAGACAGAAGCATGCATGCAAGTATTTGGCACCTTTCCTCTCACTTGACAGCCAAGAGACAATCCAGAGGCCAGTTTCCCCAGTGCCCTGACAACCCTACAGGGATGGGATATTCAGTTCCATTCCCATGCCAATGACAAGCAAGTTATAAATTGTGTTCAGTCCTACCATCCCTTGTTTATCTACCATGACAGTCTTCCCTGGCTCTAGTGTGGCTAGGAGCCCAGAGGGCATGCATGACCTTTTTCAAGCTGTTCTAAGTTGTCATAAGCTCTTCTGCCCCCATTTTTATTTTCCATCATTTTATTCATGCCCTGCCCTTCTCTCCCTCTATCACTCCAACATTTCTTTATTGCAGTCCTCCTAGAACGTTATCTTCTCCTGTCTCCCTGTCCATGAATTACAGCCTCTCTTTCCTCTCTTTTCCTCTTCTTGTTCGCTTTGATGGCGTTTCTTATGTTTCTGTCCTCCATTTGCTGAACAGGATAAGCTTTTGCCCAGACATTTCATTAACCCACACCTCTCCTCTGACTTGCTGCAGTGCTGGAAACAGATGAAAACTGGGCTCTCCTCACTACGTTCTTTGTCTCTGCTTTCATTTATCTTTGCTCCCTCACACTTTTTACCTGTTCCAGTGTCTCTTTCCCCTTTCTCTCTTCAGGCACATCATTCTACCTGGCCCTCTTTTGATCTGCTGTCAGTTTTTGAGCTCCCTGTTTTACTCATCTTCCAATCTCCCATCAGCACTCTCTGAAAATTAAGGTCAGAGATTAGTCTTCTGCAGTTGCCCCATTGCTGAGTCAAACCAAACGTCACTTACATCAGAAATTTCCTTTCAGGGCCACCTGGCAGGGTAAACTAAGACATCCTGTGTTTATTGCCAATGATCAAGTTTCTGAACCAGTAGAGAGACAGAATTATTTATAGAGCCAGCTTATGGGGATGTCATTGAGATGATAGCTCAACACTTCAGAGCCAGCCCCTCCAATATTCCAGGTGGAAATAAATGAAAAATATGGGGACAACAGGAGTAATGACAAATACTTTAGCTGGGATTTGGTTTCAAACAACAAGATTTGGCTAATTTTCCCTCTTAAACAGATGAAAGAAAGGAATGTCAAAATCTTTGATCTTCTGAAATATGGGAAGCTGTATTTATGGCAAACATGAAACTCATCTGATTCTTCGACTTCCTAGCGTCAGAACTGTTAACTTTACACAATAGTCAGGCAACTCACCAGTGAGAGTGCCAAGATTTGCGGGTTTGTAGTTTCTCTCAATCCACAGTAAAAACAGAAGAATGGACTAATGCAAGGCTCAGGGAAGTTTGGGATTGCATTATCTCTGATAACCCTCACTGTACAGGTAGAAGGACCATTTTTGAAGTAGTAATGTGCAGATGACAACACATTAAAAAAACCATCACAAGAAAGAAAATGACTGATTCCACAGGAAGATGGTGTTGGTACTGAAAGGAGGCAGTTCCACTTTTACCCGAGCAACAGCAACACCCAGCACAAGATACAGCAGGGTTAGGGAGCCTATTGCAGCTACTTGATTTGAGGAAACACTGGGACACTGTAGGCAGTCATGACAGATACAAATCTGGGACCTGTGGATGAAGAGAGGACACTTCCTCCTGCTGCAGAGATGTAATTTCTATCATGCTCTGTATAGGATGGAGATAGTGAGCTTGATGGATGTAATTTCCAGAACAGGACTATAAATTAACAAGCTTAAAGCATGGGCAACAGAGCTGGCTCAAGCACAGCTTCTTAAAAATCTGTTTGGTCCTGGATAAAAGTATTGACTGAAGCTTTCACCAAGGCTGGGTCTTCTGCAAGAACTGTGGTACCCAAAACAACAGAGCTCACTTTGCAGCTTCTCTGTGGCATTGATTCAAATAGCTATCTCCTTGGATATTTCCTTAAAATAGAGGAAAAAACCTTTTAGTCACCTAATTTTGATACTTCTAGTTGAAAACAGATAATGTGTTCGAATAGTGAACAAGGCAAAACAAACAGGAATGGACACATGAAAAAATGGTTTCCTAAGTTTTCTTTTGTTAAGGGTCTAAAAGGAACAGTGCCAAAAATAAAATGTATGGAAGTCTAGATATTGCACCAAATTGAGAGGTTGCTCAGAATTCCTAGCAAAAGAATAGGATCATAACTCAACAGGCATTTCTGAAGGCAAAAATGCAGAGAAATGACAAAAAGGGAAATCAATGGGATATTGTATTACCTGGCTATAAAGTATTCAAGTAGGATAGATTGGGGCCAAGTTTTCTTCTAGAAAAGCTCCAATGACTTCAGTAGAGTTATGGCAATAAAGACACCAGTCCTCTGAGGCAGGGACTACTGGCATAGCAACAGATGCAGCTCCCACAGTATCCAGTGACTTGACATCACTGCAGGCACAGAGCCTTAGTTTAGCATGTCTTGACAAAAATACCACACCGTAAACATATTTTAAAGTTACAATACCCACTTTGTCTGCAACAAAAAGTGTTTATTCCACAATGAAGGCAATCAAAGGGGAAAAGAAGACTACTGTAACAGCTACCTGATCAGCAAGATGGAAGTTAAACAATTTTAGTTTAAGTGCTTCTTGAAACTGCCAGTTCTAGGGTGCAAGGAGAATTGAAAAACATTTTTGCATTAATTCAGACAAGTTAAAATAAAGGCAATTATTGATGAACTAGTGTATACCAGTGACCAGACTATCACCCAATTCACGTTTTTGAAACAGCAATCAGAACAAAATCTAGGAGTCTTTTAGATGCACAAGGTACTATCACTTAATCAGAAATCAGCAAGACAGTAAACACCAAACATCCCATTATGCCTGAAGTGCAGCATAGTATGTGATAACTTGAGAGCATTTTTTCCTGTATGTGCTAACAATTTGTAAAAACAAGTAATAAGGTGAAAAAAGTTTCACAAGTAGAAAGACTTTTCTATTTTAAACTGTAGAACAAGACAACTCTTCTAAGGTCTCTGATCAAGCTGGGAACATCTACAGCATAATAGATCAGTTCTGTTAACAAATATAAGGTAACATAGAGCAGAAAACTCAGTTTGAGCTGCCCCCACCTATATCTGCAGCCAGTATTAACTGTGATCCCTCAGGGAAGAGACCTGGGGACAGCTCAATGACAGCCTGATCAATATGCACAGGCAGTAGGAAAGGGTGAGGGGAAGCAAAGGAAATGCATGGTTGACAAATGTACCCGAGTACATTCTGGTGCTGCCATATAAATTAGGGGTATGCTCTCATTTACAATGCTACATTCAGCTCCAGCCAACAATCCCCATCCCCCCCTGTGGCACCATACAGCTAAACCATCAGGGATAGAAACAACAGACAAATATGATTACTGCCTGCATGAGGCCACAGATGCTTCCAAGGACAAAGTTAACTTTTGTTCTAGTGGGGCAGATGCCTTTACTATGGAAGATGACTTAGGGACTCCCTAAGGGTTCATCTTCAAAGGCAAGCTGAATCCTGAGTCATAACATCCCTAAAAAAGTACTAAGTTCCAACTCAAAGATGATGAAATAAGGAAGCCAAGTTATTTCAGCATTCATTAAGAGGGCTTCAAACACAAGTGATCCACTGATACAAAATCTGCACTGACCCAGAAAACTGCTCTGGTGCAGCATGTCTCTCTGCAGATCTTAATTCCTATTTGAGACACCAAGCACACCTTTATATGAACCGGCCACATGAGAGAGAGCTTCTTCTTGGTTGAGATAAACAGTTTGTGAAGGATGGGGGCAAGCACTGGCAGCTGACTGGGTGGGAGGTGCCAGTGCATTTTTTCGCACACACTGGCCAAGGTACACTGCTGGCATCTATCTGCTTTGGCAAAGACAGAGGCTCACAACTTCATACACCAGAACCAGAGCATCGTGAGCCTGCCCAAGGGCCACTATCCTTGAGCCTTGCTTGCCAGTTCATCATTCAAATGAGCCTGAACACAACATGAAATAAAGCTCTTCCTGTTCTTCAGATGTACAAAGTTACTCCTCTCCACTTGCCTCTGTAAATTCGGAGCGGAGGAGATGAAGACATCCTCCTTGGGACTGAAAATGATCTTTTGTCTTCCCGGGTGTGACACTTGTTCTTAGCACTACCACATCATCTTTTTGCTTAGTGATATCTTCAGAAGCCAGTCTGCCACCATTAAAGAAATCCCCACAGCAGTAAATAGTGATGAACATTGAATAGTCCTTACAGTTTCTGGAATCTTGTGCCACACCCATGACTGCACTCTAATTATCCAATTCAGAGGCAGGAAGAACACATAGCGTATCGTGTCCAGCCACATCTCGTATGTCACTCTAACCAAGCTGCTCACAAAGCGAGACCAAAATTATTCATAGAATTTCTTTGAATAATCCCAAATAGCCAATCAATTGAGAGAGTTCAAGAAATACAAATGATGATGATGATCTGCTTACCAGCAATTCCAAAACATGAACAGAAAGCTGAATTTGCCACACTTCTTCTAAAAGTTGTTTGAATCTTCACCATAACAAAAGTGGGAATTTGACTGAGCACTGCAGGCTACCTTTGAAGCTGAGTGAATAACAACAGGCTCAAATACAGTTAAATTTAAATAAAGATGGAATGTTTTCAAAGCTGTCATGATTTTTTTCCTCTCTCCGTTACCTATGAATTGTTTACCCAACGCTCCACACATGTTATCACTGCTGACGACAGTCAAATGCATGATACCAAAAAATAAAATGGCTTGTTCAAGACAGACTGTGATTGCACACAACTTAAAAATGTTGAGTTTACTTTCTCTTCTTCCTCTGACAAATCCACTGACCTGTGAATTTCCTCAACCATTTTTTTTGTAAGCCTTTGAAGTTTTTGGCTTTCCATTTTTGTCTAACATTTTCAAGGCATTTTTAAAAATACAGTATTTTCAAGAGAGGATAGTGAATATGCATTGAAGCCTTCAGGGGTTTTTTGGGGCCTCTTATATTAGGTGAGCATCTAAAAGTTCTGGGAAACTTTTAACTTTATGCACTCTTTTCACTAGTTTGTCTGGAATCTGTTCACAGTATTTCTCCCCATCTCTCATTCACTTCTGAAAAGAAGAAAAATTTCTTTCTGCAAGTACTACTTTTACTGGCAGGAGATCCAAGGGAAAAACAGTAATAAAATGCTGTTCCTCTTTTTCTGGGGTACGAGACAGACAAACAGAAGTTCATGACAAAGCCCTGTGATGACTAATTCCTTTTGTTGCAATAAATGCTGACAGTTCTCCACCCCCACACAGACACATACTTGATTTCATTAGATACTGCTCAGATGTATGTTCTAACTGAGTATTTCAGAAGAGATGCATGTCTTGGTTGGAAGGCTGTATGGGAGAAGGCAGAGTATTTCAGTGGCCACACACAGCGGGGACAGAGTACACGATACCATGACTGTTCCAAATGAAATTTCACTGCCACCAATTACTTGGTCAGCTCCTACTGACTACTAAAAAATGCATGGATATCACTTGTCAGTGTCCCTTTCCTCCTCATGTACATACCCAAACCCAGACTGTGACAGTGCATTCCCCATTTTATCAGCAAGTGCCTCCCATAGAGGGTACAAACCCATCTTGCACATCAAAATGAGCACCTCACGAATCATAGCATAATGCTCATTCTAAGCTAGTGATTAAAACACAGCCCACTATCCTAAGTAGGTATGCAAATTTTATAGATGACCAGGTCATTTGAGATTTGTCTCCTCGCTCCCTGCTCTTATATTTCTCAAAGTCTGCCTTGACACAAGTAAAAGGGATCCCATCTTTAAAGAATGAGGGCTCATCACCTTCTGACAATTAAGCTTCTTGAAAGGTGTCTCAAGGTGGGCAAGCAGCCTCATGAAATGGCCCATAATCACCAGCCACGACAAAAAAACCTTGCCTATATTATATGAAACATGAAATAGCTAGAGATACAAGGAATGCAACTAGGAATTCAACCCATAAAGCCTTCTTTGTGCGACTGAGAAGCCTCAGAAGTGCTTTGAGAGGCTTGAAGGAAGAAAAATTATTTTAACAAAAGAACAGAAAAAAAACGAGAACTTGAAAGAGAACAGAAGTTCTGAAGTGTGTGGGGGTGGGAGAAGTCTTCAGTGTGAGGAACACCAAAGAGATCTCTAACTCAAAGCTACCAGAATAGCTTAAACAAGCTGAGGTGGCTGTGGCTTGATATTCTTACTTCGGCAGTGACTGTAGTTTGTTGCCCAGGGCACTACAGTGCAGATCTAACTGGGCTGTGGTTTAATTGGCAGAGGACCTAGAGGATGGCTACGCTACTCCCTGTATCCCAACAAGAAGCACTTCAGCTTCCAGGAGGCTACAGAGTTGTTCTTTCATGCCATAGCTTGCTGACAAGGAAACCACATCCTACTGCTTCTCATTAGGCTGAGCACAGCAAAGGGGTGCAGAGAGGAGGAAGAGGGCCCATGTTTGCTATGCATGAGCTGCCCTCCTCTGCCAGCAGAGCAGCTCCCAGATGACCACCGTGGGGCTGAGATGAGAAAGAGGCCGGCAGTCCCTCCACCGTGACAGCACCACAGCTTGAAATTCCAATTTCCTCATGCTCCCCTGGGGTAGTTTATGAGCCATTTTGGTTAGAGAACGTTGGCTCCTAAAATTAATGAGCGTGTCTGTTTTCAACATACGGTCAATTGCTGATTGTTCTGATGTGGTGAGCTAGGCTGATGAATACATACCACCCACAGATAAAGAAAGAGCTGGGCTTTCCTGCTGAGTGCTGAGGAAAGGGAAGAGGAAAAAGAAATAACAGCAAAAAAAACCCAAATAAGCCAAGTGACAAAGGCACATCAGGGCAACCACACCCAAAAATGCACTTGGGCACCAGTGACTATGAAAAGATGTATTCTGCAGCAGCTAGGGTTTTACTGAACACTTATATCTGATTTTTTTTTTTTTAAATTTGTGTAGCCAACAACCAACCTGAGGTCCTTATAGCCCCAGCCTTAACTGAATGTCAAAGTACAGCCACAAAACGGCATCTATTTCCTCCTCACTCCGCTCACTCATTGGAATAGGTAACAACACCAAATTTTCACACATCGCTCAACTTGCCCTCTTCTACAGTAGCCCCTGGCATCTGCTTATGCCAATGAATTCCCCAAGGAGGTGCTCAGCACAGTTGGAGGCACGCATGCAAAAGGCCATTTCACAGTGACCACATGCACTACCTGCACAATCATATCAGAAAGCAGGTACAGCTAGTCAACTCAAAATGTCAAGTAATAAAAGTTCTGATTTAGAATAAAATAAAAAGGCCAAGTACCCCTCACCAGTCATAAGACATGCCACCCACCAGTAAATTAAAAATTTTATGCTATTGTATACATCACATGTACATGTGTTCACCTCATGAAAAATACATGAAGATCTAAGTGGCAGTAACAGTGTTTATGAGCCCATCACCTGGACAGACGTTCCCTTTATGGTTCTAATGCAATAACACAGAAAGACAGACATACCCAGAGTCCGTAACCTTCTCAAAAGAAAAAAAACCAAATCTGTATTCCTGAACCTCCTAACCCAAAGCCTTGATGTCCCAAAGTGAAAAGAAAATAGATTTCACCAGAATCAACATACTAGAGAGCCCCCTTCACTGAAAAGAAAAAGCATCTGCCAACCTTGTTACACACCTGTCATGTACAGATCGGGCTGGGCTCACAGGAGAGGATGAATGGGAACTGGGAGCAGCAGGGAGCTGGTAAAAGAGGAGGGGAGGGAAAGCAGATAGCACGTGAGGGTGGTGGAGCAGAGGAGAAACAGAAGAGATGGAAAAGCTGAGAGCAAGACGGAAAGTTAAAGGGAGGTTAGGGATCGATCGCGGGGTCTGTATTAACTCAGTCGCAGGCCCTGACTGTCTCTAAGTGGACTGAGCTCTGCTCTCATGGTTTATGATACCAGCAGAACCACTTGATTGAATTACGGTTCTTCAATTGATCGCTCCATATCAGTAATATGACTTCTCTACTCACCAGCCAGCTCCGCTTACAAAGGGAAGCTTTGATGGCAAGGAATGCTTTCCTGACATTTTTTATCTGGCGCAAATCAGTGTAAGAGTTGAATCGCTTTTGCTGACATTTCACAGGGAGAGCAACACGGCAGGTACCACTGCCACTCCTTGATAGCAGTGAAAAGGCAGAAAAGAAGGGACAAACACACTTGGATATACAATGTGCAACCCATTGAACTAGGCAGAGATGAAGGCTACTTCCAGATAAAACATGCCTGCATCCTCACACCATACATCCATTCTTTTCAAGCTGTCCCGCTCATATCCACCTTTACTGAGCAAGCACTGATGCTGCCAAAAGTTGCTGCCCTTTTGCATTTGACTCAGGGTCAGAGACACGCTGGCCTTGTGATTTGGTAAGGACAGAACAGAGTGCATCATTGAAAAGCATAGGAAGCCATCACAGGCAGGACCACTGTAAAAACAAAGGTAAAAGTTGGACACAGGGGTGGTAAAGTTCATAGAAAGAAAAAGAACATTTTGAGCAGTTTGACATTGGTCTGGATGAAATGTCAATCTAAACCAACCTAAAAAAAAAAAAACCAATTAAACCTTACACTCATTCCCAAACAGGAATCAAATCTGAACTGTTACTTTGATGAGTTTTAAGATCAAAGATTAAAAATTTAACTTTCTTGCATTTCTGCTTAGAATACTTGTTGCCTTACTTTTGAGTTTTCAGGTTTGGGGCTTTGCTTTTGAAAGCACCACAATAGGAGAAAATTTCAGAAGAGATTTGAAGAAAAAAAAAAATCTGTCAACTCTGCCCACATTTATAGGGAACTCAACTTCTTTCCAGAGGAGAGGATCAAAGCACAAAGAAAGACATTAAATAGTCATATATCAACACTGCAAATGCAGAATCAAACAATAGAGACTGCTTTACCTGCATCAAGGACTTCAAACAGTCTGAAGTCGGCATCTCTGAATTGACAGAGTAGGGACTATGGAGAAGGTGAGAAGTGTACTAACCATCAGCAATTCTTCACCTTACGCAATGACCCTTGATGGTTACCAGGTTGCAGAAGCTGGAACAATCCCACCATTTTTTCTGATTTAATCTAAGCCAAGCTAACCCTAGGCCATTTTCAACTTCTTTGGGCCCATTACCTTCCCATCCTTTCAAGTCGAATAGACATGACTTGTTAATCAGGCTGGAACACTGACCTTGCTGTATCTGTCTCCATTCCTAATAGCTGAAAAGTGGGCAGACAGAAAGATTGCCTCAAAAAAACCCTGATGCTTATAATGACAATTCACAAAACCAGGGTCAAATCTTGAACAACGCCATGTATCAGAGGGCAGTTCAGGCACAGGGCACTTCTTTAGGCTTGGATCTGTAGCAAAGCTACTGTACCCTGAGGCAAATACATCATTTCACTAGAAGTCAGCAGCACCTCGAGAAAGCAACACACACACAGCTAATATATTTCTAACTTCAGTAACTATCTCTTTTTTGGAACTGCCAAGACAAGTGATGCATCGATTTTCCTACAGCTCACCCTGCATGATTGGTATCAAGGCTGTGTAGGCGTCTGGTGAAGTGTTCACAAATTTCTCTGAAAAAGTAAAGACAAAGAAATCCACAACAATTCAAGGTGCCAAGACTAGTACAAAAACTTCTCCTTCAGGCAGGCTCATGCTATGCAGCCAGAATTGAAACTGAGACATTACTGAAATCTCATCTGAAGACCTTTAAAGAAAGCACCTGCAATATCATCTGCATGTACTTAGAAAGTAACCTTTGCAGAGGCAGGGCAAGGCAAATTTGCATTTTAGAACTAGATAGAGAAGCAGGCTGCAGAGACATGATGAAAAGGGAAAAGACATCTATAGGTGGCCATTGAGATTCTTGCTGCAGCATAGGACAGATGTCACTTGGGAGGCTCATCAGTGACCAATGTTTTCGATCAAAGCTTTAGTCTTCAACTGCATTGGTTTGGCTGAACAATTGCTATCAGTTCCTGCCTTCTACACCACATCAGCGTTTTGCTCCCTAGACTTAGAAACCTACACCTATCTGAGACATACCTCTGAAGATATAGGCAAGAAACACAGGTGTCCCGCCACGGGCTGACATTTGGATCCTGCTCCAAACAGCTATCCTGTTCTCCCCCTCTCTTCCCCAGGGACACACTCATTTACAGAGTGGGCTGCCCAAGGGAAAACCCACAAATTCAGAAACTGCCACCCACATATATATATATATACTAATTAATCTCCCAGAGGTACAACTACTCTTTATAAGGCATTTGGAAAATGCCAGTTTCACTGGAAAAAATCCAGGCCCAAGGGGAACTGCTTACAACCACCAATCTATACATGTAGAACTCAAGTCCTGTTATCTTCTAAACCAAGAGCTGTTTCTTCTACCTCACCGGCACAGCCTCCCAGCATATTCCTCCTCTCCTCCCATGCCAAGATGTAGCAGCTTTATAGAGGGTGCAGATGCAGATTGTTTTTGCATATAAAGTTTATCATCTAATCACTCACAGAATAAAGTGCCAAGCAACATTTGAGTAATCAGACTGAATGCATAAATATCCTGTAGTTACACAGTTGTTACAGCATATCATTTCTTAGTTAGTTTTCTGCTTTTACAGCTATCATCAGTAGTGACTTCACTCCCCTCCTAAACATTAAATGATCTCTTCAGAAATGATCTCAGGTGGGGAAGGAAGAGGGAAACATTGTACATCCCACTGCAGACACCAGCAGGCACAAATGAAGGTGATGAGCAGCCATTACTTCCCTGGACCCTTTGGGAAGCGAATTTCCCACAACCTGCTCGTGACCTCAAAGACGCAGGTCCCAACCTCTGGCACTCCCACCCGTGGCCTTCTACCTTTTACACTGTGGAAGGTGGCACATGTTAACAACAGGTCCCACATCCAAGCACGTGTGCTCCTCTCCGCAGTGCAATGACCCTCTGCAGAAGCCCCCTTTGGAGGCCTTGCTCCCCTGGCATGGGTCACATGTACAACATTTATGAGTCTTGCCACTGGTAGGGCAAAGTTGCTGCCTTCAGCAAGGTCTGGTGTTGTCCCCAGTTTCTGAACACAGCAGCTCAGGGTGTTATAGCACACCTGGAAAATTATTCCCTTTCTCACAAAAATTACAACTAGTCTAAGCCTATGCATGAATAAATAGCAAAGAATATTTCCCTATCAAATGCCACTATTTTAGTACCTACTTCCTTTTTCAATTTTGATGGAAATCCAGAAGTTGGACTTGTATAAAAGGGAACATTTTGAAAACTTTGAATCAGCACAATAAATTATTTAACACTTTCATAAATTGAAGTTAAATGCTTACACCTTCTTGAATCAAGAATTTTGTTTCCGATTCTTGAACCAATTTCCTGTTCCCACCCCAAAACAGCCATGCTCCAAGAAGGTACTGTTTACTCCAGGGTGAGTTAAGTTTATTTCACTTTCTCATTGTTTTCTATATGCAAGACTGACTGGCTCCAGATTGTGTCCCCTGACATAACACAGTTATTTAACCATCAATGCACCATCATTTCAACCAGAAAAAAAATCACGGTGTGTCATGGGAAACAAGATCCAGGAATCCTGCCTGCTTTTTAGGAGTGGGGGCAATAGGAACACATTTTCAATGGAAATTTTACTAGCCAGCTCAATCAGTAAATCCAAATGAAGATAAATACAAACATTTCTTATCAAGGAACAGTCCCTTGTACATGAGAAGTATATTGACAACAGTTCCTTCACCAGTTAATATAAATTTAGCAGAGCAAGGTAACAACTGGGACCCCAGACACATTATTGGGGTGGTGCTCATATTGAAGTGAACAGAAATGCTCTGAATACTTCTATGTTTCAGAGGCATCCGGCTCATTTCTAACAGGGCAACTAGTTCCAATAATCTGATGGTTTAGAGATCACTAGTACTCCAGTTGCCATCTAGGGTATCAGCCTCATAAACGCATATTCTGAATCAGCTTTTTGCTTGGTAAAGACCCTGTTAAGTTCATCCTGTTTTCCCTGGCATTCAAAATACCAATTAAGGGACAGATAAATGAGAAAATGGGCAAGAATTATGCAGGAATGGCCTGAAGTTGTGTCAGGGGAAGTTGAGATTGGATATTAGAAAAAGATTCTTCACCCAGAGGGTGGTTGGGCACTGAACAGGCTCCCCAGGGAAGTGGTCACAGCACCAAACCTGACAGAGTTCAGGAAGCATTTGGACAACATTCTCGTGCACATGGTGTGACTCTTCAGACATCTTCAGGTTTCCAATACTGAGAAACAAGCAAATCACAAGGAGCAATGAACCAGCAAGGTGGCAGCTTCGTAGTGTCCAAAGTTAGAACCCCTTTCTAGTAATCTCTCAGATGAAGGCACACCTGGCATATCTAGCAGCTCTAGCAAGAGGCCCTGAAACAGATATTAGCATCTGGCACCTACCACTGCAAGCACTTCCTCATGTGGAACAGAAGCAGCACTACCAGCCAATTCCCACTGGGACTAGATAGCATGCTGTCCCCAGCGGGGAAAACATACACTGATAAATTGGCTAAAAACACTGAGATTTGCTGGTTCCATGGAAAACACTGAAATATGAGCCACCTGCAAAATTTAAATAGGCCACATAAATAGGTCCTCATATCTCAGGCACAGCCGACACAAATAACTTACAGACCAAGCAGCCAGGCAGGGCTGCTGCTGCTGCCCTGCTTCGCCTGTTGTCCATCAGGAGCACAGACTCAAGCATGCATATTATAACTCACAGCATTTCTGCAAAGCCGGCAGCAAGGGAGAGGGCAGCACACCTGAAGTACTCTTCACTCTCATCAGGCCATGCTGAAGTGGCCTGGGAGGGAGGAGCTGATTGCAATCAGTCTCCTGCTGAGCCAGACAGACACTACAGAAGGCGGTATCCAGCAGGACTGGGCTAAGGTATAGTAACAGTGGCCACAAAGAATGAAGGCTCAGAAAAAAAAAAGGATTAATTTTGGGACAGCGGAGTGATGGATAGACCATCTATCTATGTTCAAATCAAAAATTACACTACATCCCAGGGCACTATATTCATATGTAGCTAGGCATAAGCACTGTGCCTCAGACCAGCTCTTTTATGAGTAAGGCACACCAGTCAAGGCCTTCAGCTCAGGATTCCCAAAAACATTCTTATTATTTTTTAAAAATCAAAGCCCCTTCATCTCCCATTCAATTCATATCAGGAGAGAAACACAGTAATTCACCATCAATTTTAATCATTAGCTCTTACTGGAAGCATCCCATTTCTGTAATGAATGAATGTCTGCTTAAGTGTTTCAGGGCTCAGACCTCCAGTCACATTTAGCTGTAGGGAGAATTGCACTGACATTCCAAACACAGATGAGGTCAAAATAAATCATTAATTTTCTCAGAAGACCTCCTTAGTGTTCCCTTGCTGCCATAAGACAAAAAAAAAAAAAAAAAAAAAAAAAACAAAAAAAAAAAAAAAAAAAAAAAAAAAAAAAAAAAAAAAAAAAAAAACCCCCCCCCAAAAAAAAAACAAAAAAACCCCCCTTTTTTAAA
>VZTI01003809.1:1525327-1583162 GCA_013397865.1 Struthidea cinerea
AAAAAAAAAAAACAAAAAAAAAAAAAAACTCAACAAGCAAACAAACCCACCCCAGTAAGAAAACACTAACCATCTCCTTATTTTAGACCAGCTTTTAGGAAAAAAGACTATTTCAGAAAAAGAAGTAGATATAGGTGAAAAATAGACATAGTTCTAGCTTATTTCATATTCTGTGCAACTTCCATATAGAGTTTCATATGCAGAAATGGCTTTAAAATTCCTTACAGATACCCTATTACTGCTTAGTATCTCCAAGGTCTGGCTGGCACAGTGCATTTCTTTGATTCATAAACGACTTGTTGATGCTTCAGAGAGTGTCTGCAAAAAGCTGTTCAGGGTTTTTGACATTCCAAGTTACCAGCCTGGCAAAAACAAATCGCTGTCTTTCACAAAGCCCCTTCTTCATTTGACAGAGCCCTTGAAGCCAGCGGGCAAAGGCCTGAGTTAAGACGCCTGCATCCATCGTCTCCTTTCCATCTGTTCTCCTTGTGCCTCCCCAAGAAGTTGGATCAAAGCATCCCCATGGGGACATCTCATTAAAAAGCAACTCCCTCCCTTGACCAGGTCACTGGCAGAGTTGCACAAGGTTGCAAGTTCTTGTCCATCAGACAATGCTTATAAATAGCACAGGGACAGCACTCTCCTTCCATTTTTAATAACAACTGTAGAAATCTCACAGAAGGACTCCAAAAGGATGGGAAGGGAGGAAGGTTGTCCCTCTAAAACACTTCTCCTTTAGACACACCTGACCACATTAAGACAAAGCAGCTCAAAGACATGCAATTTAACATTAAAGAAAAGAGAAGACACCAACAAAACCCCAAGGGAGTGCTTCGAGCAGCAGAACTAATGAAGCCTCATTTTCTACACATTTGTATCTCATGATTGATTAACTTCAGTGCATAAGAAAGAGAAAGCCCCAGCTAAAACTTTGCCTGCCCTTTGGGCATTTATAACAACTCAGTCCTGTGGATTTTTGCATGTATTAAGGTTTGAGTTCACGCTGTGGAGTCTCCTGCATTGGGGAATTCAGAAGGCCCTAGGGGAAGCATTTATCCTCAGCTTAGACCTCACTGCAAAGGGAGGCCACACCAGTACAGCAGCAGAGACAAAAAGGTGCTATTAATTTGGTGACATGTGGTAACTTGAGAGAGTCTCAGTCTATAGACAACTTCATATTGCCTGGGGTGGATTGAATTGGAGTCCAGAGAAAATTACCATTTTGTTCGGTCATGAGGCATGGAAACAAACATTTATGACCAAAGAGGTGTGTCAGATGCCCATAGGCACCATTTACATGTAAGGTTTTGCCCAAGCACTTGCTGTTGAAATAGCATTTTACACCTGAGACCAAGCTCTGACAATCCTCATACCTTCTCCGTGTGTTCAGAGCAGCCCGGGTGATAGGAGAAGCATCAACTACTAAATTCTCTCAAGCAGCACGGCTGCAAGGATGGAGACACCTCAAACTAGAGGCCAAATGCTGAAAACAGAGGCCCCATCAAGCTACCAAAAGCTCCCAGAAGGAGCCAGCAGCACAGGTTGAAGCAGAGTTATAGCTGCTGCTCCTGACAAGCACACAAAAGACTGCCAGTGCTGATCATTCATAACCGCTGCAGGAGCAAGGCTGCTGGGACCGCACCGAGCACCGGCAGCTCCACGGAATGTCAGCGCTTCAGGCTGAGCCGCCACTTCCTTGGCACACAGGAGTCCCGGGCGTTCTTTGTGCCTGAAGCAATTTTACACGAGACAGCGACAAAGTAATTAAACTTTGAATCCTCTAGAAATAGAAGGCTGCACTTGTCGTTGCCGAGTCCCTCCTGCTGACAGGGAGCATCTTGATGATGAGTGACATCACCTGGGCTCAAGGTGACAAACCAGACTTTTCTCACAAATTAGTATCCTGCTGCACCATCCAGGCAGGAGACCCCTTTTATCCTTTAAGCACTGTGCTTAAATATTAGATAGTTTTCTTACTCTGAATCTTAAGCCAGCACTGCAGGTGGACAAGAGAGGAGCAATGAGGTTTACATTGCAGAACCCCAAACAATGCCACCAAACACTTGTACCCTATAAAAAGATCAGCTAGGTAATCAAAATACTGTCTGTAAAGAAGAAGGTTTAACAAGTCTGTCAAACCCTTTAAAATCCTGTCAGTCCTGCTTCCCAATTAAAACAATCCCATCTATTTAAAGCTATTCCTGTCCTATTCTCTGCTCTCTGTATGACTGTCTCACACCATTTATTGACCCATCAATCTCTCAAATAGTGAGATTACTCCATGGCACATTACAAAACGTATGACCATTTGTTTTAGTGTAGCAGCAAACTTTACTGAGATTAGTGCCTGATTTTGTGTCCAGCTGTACAAATACACAGCAGACACTTCCTGCCCAGGTGACATAACCATATAAATACACATAAGGGAATGTGGTGTTACACGCCTTCACAGAAAGTGAATGAGAAAAATCCTGTGAACTAACCACAATCACTCAGGTAAGTCTGTGGGACTACTTAGAATTGCTTTCTTTAGTTCCAGCTCAGTGCCTTGAACTTTAATCCCTGCTTAACCAGCCCTCTCAGTTCACAAAAGAGTACCTCTACTACTAAGAGTATCTGTACTACTACAAAAGAGCATCTCTACTTCCAAGCCAGCCAGTCAGCAATATCATCCCTCTTTCACATTTTATTCCCCAGAAGGATGGGGGTTTTACATGCATGTGCAGTAACTTTTCATGAGAGACTTCCCTACTGCCAAATGTTATGTGCAATATGGAGCTATGTAAAACAAATACTGTTTTCACATATAAAAAAAGAGATTGATAGACAGGAAGCCCTCAAAAGCTAAACAGGTTAAAGTGGAGCCACTACATTCTATAAGTGAAGAGCAAGACCAGCACGTATAACACATTCAGGAACAAAATATTAAATAATTCAGATCTTATTTCACAATTACTTATGCAAAAACAAACAGTAAAAGAATATGTGAGTCAATATTCTTGTGAGAGAAGATGAATGTTAAGTGCTTGATATACACACACATTCTTAAATCATAAATGTGAAATTAAACAAGTAGCTCTGAGAGCCATAGAGCTAATGAAAACCTTTTTCCTACAGCTGTGTGTCTCATGGCTGGGCAGCTTCAGTGGCTGGGAAGGTGTGAATGCTGTAAAGGAAGCTTTACTTGGCAGAGACAATTCTGAGGGCTTTCTCTGAGGTATAATAAAGAGCTGGCCTCACACTACAATTTCTCCCTCAGGTCAAACCAAAGTGCTCCCACCTCCTATATTCGGATACTTATTTCCAGAAACCCCTTTTTCTTAAAGGCTCCAGTGTCTGAGAGCTGGAAGGACCCAGAGCTGCAATGGGTGGGGCAGGAATATAAGGGAGCTTGCACAAAGACCACAGCTGGTTTCATTTCTCTCTTTGCTGTATTTCAGTAGCAACAAGAACAACTGCTGCAGATGACACCCCAAGCCTTGCTTGCTCCAATTATGCAAGCAGGAGCACACCAATCTGCATTTAAGTACAGCCTTCCTGCTCTCGCAGTTCACCAAGAGGGAACAGCAGCAGCTGGTCAGTTTAGCAGTCAGAAAGTGGCACCAGAAGGACCTGTGACTATTAGCTAGGCAGAGAAGAGCAGGCTGGGTTTGCTTTCCTTATTCCCCAATCTGCCAGATTGCACAACTGTGTGATTAACCTTTAGTCCAGTAATCATCAGGTCTTTCAACATCAGAATGAACAGAAAAACCTGCTTCCAGACATTTTTGTGCTAAGTGCAATGTGCACATACTGGGATTAAAGTCGCAAAGAATAGTTGCTACGTTTCCTTTATCGTCTGCTTTGTAAGACATAAAAAGCAAAAATAACAGATTCCATAGCATTAAGAACTTCCATAAAGCAACACGCTTATGTCTCAGAGAATTGTCAGAAAGCCTTCAGCCCAGCACGTTTCAGCAGATGGGTTTGCTAGCCAGACCTTCTGCACAGGGGTGGGAGTATAACCCAGCAGATGCAGCCAGCACAGAGCGTTCACAGGGTGCTACTCCCAATTCTTCTGTGAGCACATTTAGTAAGTCATTTTACCTTTTTGTCTCAGTTTCTTTATCTGTGAAATGGAAATGCTGATACTTAAGTACAGGAATTCAAACAAAGGAGTACATTCAGGCAGGCTCTAAAGTGCAACAGTGCTGATTGTCAGAGACCTGAGAAAGCCCAAAATAGCTGCAAGAATATTTCACCTATGTCCTTATTAGACTCGAGTTATTCCCAGAGGTTTCAAACCCTAACAACAGTCTCTTGCAGGTTTAGTCCTATGTTAGAACTCAGACAAGGCTAGGCTGTCACCATCAGTGACCTAAGTCCTTTAGCTTACAATTTAATATTCAAGAACTACTCAGAGTATTTACCCCAAACAATTTTAGCAGACGTGCTTCTTCAGCAGCCCACTACTCAAACTAATTGTAAGCTACTTCAGCCCCTGCTCTTCTTGTGCCAACACTGTTCTTCAGCTTAAATAGCCCTCTTCTCTTCCTGCTCTGTTTTGACTCAGTGTATTTACACAAATCAACTCCATCCCTTCTGTGTCTTGACTTCAGCAGCCAAAGAAATGTAGCCTCTGCTAAGTCCCTGCTCCCACCAAGGACTTTCTCTGAATCCTGAGAGACAAAGCCACAGCAGAACTGACCCTGCCTTTCTGCCGTCATAATCCTGGTACTTATAAGACTTTTATTTTTTTTTTTTTTAACCCTCAGGAGCACATGGTGGGTGCCTCGATTGTCAGAAAGAGTAAAGCAGCGCATGAAACAGGTCACACAAGCGCAGTGTCATTTATAGAGCGTGCTACTGTGCATTATTATTTCCATTGTAAAAGAAACAGCCACAACACAGACAGTATTCCTCCTCGCATAAAAAAATCCCCACCACAGTAAAGGTCTTCAGTGCACAGAAGCTTCAAAACCCCATCCAGGCCATGAGCCACATCCTATGGAAAGAGAGGCAAGATTCACAGCCCTCGCGCTAAACATTGGATGAGAAGCGAAAATTACCTTCAGAGCTACAAGTCCCTGACATATATACATTTCATAGGGCAGATGCCCTTTAGACATTACAATAGGGGAGGTCAGGGTAGAAGAAATAGTAAACACTGAGTTTAGGAATTGTATCATGGAGAAAAGGAGAGATGACCCAAGAAGCACACATTTGCCTTCTGCACACACCTGGAGTACTACCACACTTACAGCAAGGTTCAACTCCAGAGCCCTCAGCTCTGGATTTGTCCTCTCCCTCGTGGTTACAATATTTGCATCCCACAACATCTGCCCCGTGTTAGTGATGATGGCCACATCGCCTAATGAGCCCCCCCCCACCTGTGCAACTCTGGGAAGCAGCTGGCAAGTTCCCTCACCCACCCACAAGCTCTACATCTGCATCCATCCATTTCTGCAGCCAGGGCTGGCCTCAGCCACAGCCCCACCACCCCTCCCAATTTTCAGCTCCTTGCTTCCACTCTCTTTAGGTGGGATTCATGGTGAAGCACCCATTGCCTCCCTGCCCCCAGGAATCCAAGCTTCACTGCATCCCCTCTCTGCAACAACTATGGTACACAGGAACTGCAAGACACAAGTACTTTCTTCGCACAAGTTTTGCCATAGCAGCCGAGTCTCTCAGGTGGCTGGCTTCACTAGGGTATCAGAAAAGGATGTGTGAGCATCCCAGGCAGGCAATTATAGGATGACTAGTCCATGTTAAAAAAAGTTTCTTCCTAATCCTGTCAGATGCTTCTTGCCTTAAGCCCTGAAGCTCTAAGATATATTGATCACCATCTCCTTTTATCCTGCACAACAGAGCTGCGTTTATTCTCACATTCCTGGGCCATACCTAATCCTGCTCACTTGACAACCTGAGAGATCTCTCATGGCACCAACTCCTGCTGCCCCAGTTAGGAGGAGTGTGCATATGTATTTCTCCATTTCAGGCAACTACTAGCTTGCCAGGGAAAAATGGACAGAACATTTAACCCAGCAGCATCTGCTCCATGCCTGAGTTTATCTGATGCCTGTGTGTGCACAAGACAGCAAATCCTGCAAAAGATAAGGCTTTTCTGACCCTCAGAATTACTGGAAGAATCCCATTCAAGTTTTCTTAGGAATGCCAGATGCTTCTGAAGGGAGTGGCAGGGGCAGCAGAGGGCTGATCTTCACAAGCAGAGGCCAGATTACACTTCTTTCACCTGTGCAAGGCCATTTTTCTTTAGGGAGCTCAAAGAATTCATCTAGGACGACCTCAGCTCATACCTTCCACAAGGGAAGGTTAGTTACCACCAGAATACACTGCAAGCTACCCCCCTGATTCCCACATTTTCCATCCCCAGCACAGCACCCAAGCAAAAACAACATTTCTGAGCAAGAAAACTCCACCCCAAGGCTCTTACTCTACGAACACAAACATGCACATTCAGGCTTCAATTTCCGATGCTTTTTTCATTAAGCCAAACTAACATAATCGTTATACCCCCGTACACATAATTATTCATCCAGCACTGTTCTATACCAGTCACCATTTCTCTTACCTTTCGTGTGTGCTTCCAACACAGCAGCACCAGGCTGGAATTGCCCTGTTGGAGGGCTTTCCTTCAACTCCAGGGCTGCAGTTGGAGACTTTTGACACACTCATCTCACTGCTGAATGCTCTTGCCTGATCCCCTGCATAACACAGGTGGTGGGATTTCATGTAGTGCTCACTGAAGCAGCCCATAGCTTATCTGGGCATCTTCTAAAAAAGGCTGGTCTCAAAAGTTTCAAATCCCACCTCAACCTACTACAGCTTTCATAGAATGCAGCAATCAGTATTATTCCAGTCAAGTGCATATTATTGATTTATACAGTGGTATGATAAGATTGTCAATGATTTCCATTCCAATCTTCATGCATCCTCACACTTTTTAATTTTTTGAGAGGGAGAAGAGAGAAAAAAAAAGCACAAATTGCTGCTAGGTATCGAGCAGAGGGTTTCAGTACAAAGTCCTCTTCCCCCTTGCTGATTACAGTTAATCAAGAAGCCAGCAGAGCGAGAGACCCATCCACACTGTTTCCTCCAAGCTGTAACCTCACAGAGGCCATGGCACATGTGCCCCCTCTCAGGGGTACATCACAGGCAAGGCTCCTCCATTCTGTAGATTCTCTGCTTGGCTCTCACAGGGCAGACCCAAGGCCCCAGGTAGTGCCTGGGGAACTTCTCCTTGTTCTGAAAGGTTGAAAACTGATGGCTTAACTCTAATCTTTGTGCTCTGACCTTCAAGTCAGCTTCAGACCCACAAGAGCACTCTGCTGCTCACCTGAAAGCTGCCCTGTTCTCCTTCCGGGGACTTTTGTCACGATGTTTTCTTCACCTGGTAGGAAATCCTTGCAAAGCCTCTTACCTTCCTGCACCAACTGTTGAGGAAGGAGTCAATTCTCAGCTAAGGCTTGGTGGTCAAATGGAGGCCTCACAGGATGGAGCACAGGCATACAGCAGGCAGAGGCAAAGAAGAGAAAGAAAAACAGGCTGTGGCTTTATATAGCTATACTTGGAGCACACCTTTTCCATCCATTCCTTTGTTTTTCCCTGAGTGCCTCCACCTGCCACCTCCTCCTCAGCACAGGGGGATCTCATCAGAGGTATCAACACCGAGACCCTGCCTCTCTGCATTGGCTGTACAGGGAATTAAGACAGCCTGTCCTTTTGGCACAGGCTAACCTAACCCACCTGAGGACTCGTCCTCCAGCCCTAGTGGGGGCAATCAGGCCTTCAGCTGTGATCTCCCCTCCACAGCTGAAGGCTGTCAAGGGGCAAACGTGGAGAGAGTTGCTTTGCTCTGCTCTGCTTTTATGACTGACACAGAAAAGATGAGGGTCCTGTTCAAAGTCCTTTCTGAGCACTTTATAAAGTAGGTTGCCTTGCTCCACCAAGGAGATCTTGAGTCTCCCTAACTGCCCACCTTCTGCACCCGTGGGGCAATCCCCCTCTAGGCTGTGCTGCCTTGCTGCTGTCTGTTTAGAACAAAGGGTTGGGAAAAGTCACCGCTTGGTGCAGGAGCATGCAGTGGATAACATAAGGGAGCCTTGATCTCAGCACGGTTGTGACTAGCAGCCAGAGCAGGACACAGCTACAGCACCCTTGGTTGGTGTGTTTCAGAGCTGAGGACTCCTGAGCACAATAGAGGGCAATGTGGCTGAAAGAGGGAAGATGTGTGCGCCTGACTTATGATGTTCACCTATTCAGAATCAACAGTGAGAAGTACCTCCAGAGAGCACCTGCCTCTCTGCATTGACTGTACAGTGAATTAAGACAGCCTGTCCTTTTGGCACAGGCTAATCTAACTTAGGTGCTTTGAATGGAGCTGCTTCTCTCGATCCCTCAGTAATTTCCCAGTGTCACTTAAATGCTACAAAAATCACATGGAAAGCTGGGTAGAGAGAGTGCATTGGAGTCACTGCCATCTGCCTGAGTATACAGCTGGGGATATTAATAGTAATTTCTTCTATTGGAGCTTGAGGAGAAAATAAAAAAAAAAAAGAAAAAAAAAAAAACCCACGTGTTTTGTAGCTTCCTGTTTGAATTAATCTCCTCTGATAACTGCTGATTTGGGTTTGTGATTCGATCCTCCATATGTCTAGCTCTATTGGTCAATTAAGTGCAGGGGGCAATTGGGAGAAGCAGTGATGCTCGGACTGATTATAAGAGGAAGCATCACACAGTAGTTAGGACATGCAAAGCTGGCTGGCGCACTTGGCGTTCGCACAGCCGAGCTGAGCACAGGGAGCTGCTGCTGCTTTTCAGGTCAAGGAGAATCTCCCTGGCTCCTAACAGAGACAAGACACAGCTGCCTGGCTGTTGACCATTTGTGAGCAAGGGGCACAGTTCCAGGGAAGGAGTGAGCAAACGAGCATAAGGAATTGTGGGGAGCAGAGGATCAAAAACTGAATAAAAGGCTACAGAAAAATGAATAGCTTCTTCCATTACCCACTGCTGTAGAAAGACAAATATAACATAAGCCAAAATGTTATGAGTAGGGACCAGCAGAGAAAATGAGAATCAGCTTGTAATAGTCCAGGTTCGTACATATGAGGGAAAAGAAATGGAAACCAAGATGTTAAAAGAGAGGTATATTTGAAAATTGGTAATGATCAAATAAGGGCTGTGCGATATAGTGGACAGCAAATTAAGTTACAGATCTGCAATGCCATATAGCAGCAGCAGCAAAAATTTAACATAATGCCGTGCTTCATCTGCAGAGAAATCATGTCAGAAAGTGAGGAGGTACTGGCCCTCTGTACAGATCTGGCAGGACAGCACCTGGAATGCTGCCCTCAATTCTGGGCAACACACATTTACAGAAGATGTTGATGAGCACAGGGAATTCAGAGAAGAGCGGCAGGAAAAAAAAGTGATTAAGGGTCTGAAAGCACTGACATATGAGAAGAGATTAAAATAATTAAATATGTATTGCTTGGCAAGGGCTAAGATTAACCATCTACAAGTGTGTAAATACAAAGAAAGTAGAGGAATTGTATTAAGGGGTATAAATATAAGTGTAATAGAGCAAAAGTAAACGCAGGCTCAATATTAAAAAAAAAAAAACCAAACAAAAAAACAAACAAACTTAGCCCTGAGGTTTTTTTTAGACTTTCCTTGAGAAGGTGAGGCTTACTGCTTGCAGCAGCTACAGTGGCATGAAGAGAACAGGGTTGCAGCCATGCCTCAGTGGCAAGTCTCCACAGAAGGATCCAGAGAAGACGGCAAAATCTCATGAGTCACCAGTGATTAGAAACAGCCCAAACTGGCCTGCAGACAGCTCAGCAGAAGCCAAGGCTGTGGCAGAGCTATGGGCCAGCTGCCGTAGCAGAAGGCAGCATGGAAAGAGAATGGAGAACAATCTGTGTCTTCAAAGGTCACCCAAACCCCACTTTTCTTGGGTGCAGGAATCAGGTGTTGGAGTGCACTATGTGCTGGTGGAGAGATAGGCCCTGAGGATCAGAGAGAGGGCCTCTGTCCTGGGCCCGGAGGTGGCCCTGGGAGGGCATCCAGGTCACCGGGGATGCACTGAGAGAAGATTGTGTGCTTATGGACAGACTGGGCCTATGAGAAATGTTAATTGTAGTTTGTGGCCTTATAGGGTATTGTTTACCTATTACCGTAATAGGTAAAATCTGTGCAATACCCCAGGTGATTGGGGGACACTGTGGTGAACATCTTTGCTGTTTATATGATGTTGTATCCTGTTGGGTGCTGGTATTTAGGGAATTCTGACTGCGCAATAAATGGCTTTGCATTTTCCGCCTGATGAGCAGGGTCCTTGCCCATGCGTCATTACGGCAATCAGGCTTAGCTTCTCACCATCCTCTCTGTGGTTACACCCACTTCTCCCCTTTCGGCTACCTAAGCCAGGAGCGCCCTGGGACGCCGCTCCCCCGCCGGGTTTGTGCTGGCAGCGCTGCCGGAGCACAGAGGTGTGTCCCCGTGTCACAGAGCCATCGGCAGGGGGTGGCTGCCTCCTGCGGCACCGCGACAAGAGCCGCCGGCACCGCTGCAGCACGCGCGCAAAAAATTGGCCTTGTCACTTTAAATACATTAGACAATAAATCATCCCTCTGAGACAGCCCCAAAGGAAAAACAGGGGGAAAAAATAGCACTTAAAAGCCCTTTTCTATTACAAAGCCTCTGGGGAGCTTTTAAACTTGGAGAGTTTTTTAAGTGAATTGTATGCTTTTTTCCCCCCCTTTTCCTGCCTTTATTATCAATTGCTAACATTAGCCTTGCCTTCCCATGACCAAACTCTCCTTCAGACTTCTTTTTTTTTGCTTTCCTCCCTTTACTTTCCTCCACATTTTTTCTCTCTCAACCTTACAAGCACACACATGAACACCCATAATGTCCATGTAATAGTGTCTTTGCCATGTGGTATCTCCTTTTAAACTGAAATTACTCTTTGCCAGTATTCCTTTTACTCTATATTACTCCCCCCTTCCCTGCATTTCCCTTCTCTTTTTCATTTTCCTCAGTATTTCCCTCTTTCATCTGTCATTCTTCATGTCTGGTTGTACTGAGCAACCCGAACAAATTCAAAATGCTTTCCCTGCTTTTAGGAGGACTACGTAAATTTTGCACCTTGAACCTTATTTGATGAAGCATTCTGATGGGTTTCCTTTCTTACACAGCATATTCCTTCCCCCTTGCCTTAGGAGTCATCAAGCACTACTGACCTAGAAGGGCGGTATTTCGTCCCTCCATTACAGCTCCCCAGTACCAGGTTTTCCCAGCTGGACTAAGGAATAATGTTTCCTCCATTTTCCAGTGCTCAGGAAATCAAGAGTGGCTGTGCAACCAAATCCCCCATGCAATGCTTAAACTGTTCTCCTGCCTACTGCTTTTATTTGGCCTTAAATCTTTATCATTAAAACCTTGAGGAATAAGTCCAGTCTGGTTGAGTACCTTTGTGGAGATGTGTGGGAGAAACGGGTAGTGTTTTCCAGCTAAGCACAAGGATTTTACATCTTCAGTCACATTATGGGTGTGTGTCGGAGAAGAAAGAGGGAATGTAAGCTAAGTGAGGGCAAACCTCAGGAAGCTGCAACTCTGTGAAACAATCTGATGGTTTTCCCCAGGCTGGGAATCAAAATGCGCCTGTCAGCATCCAGCTATCATAAAGCAACTCCTATGCCACAGCTGACCCAGCAGAGTCCTCCACAGGTGCTATGAGTTCATTTTGTTGAGTTGCACCCAGAACTTACCCAATCCATTTCCCACCAAGCTGGCCCATTACACCATAGCACAGGGGAGACCCTGTCACAGGTCAGTGCACACTGGCATGGGCAGCAGCAGCTGTTCCAGCTGACTGTTCTGTGCTTCACTTTTGTTCTTTTTTCCTACAGGTGCAAGCCCAAGGTTTCCTTGTGATCTTCAGTTCCTCATTGCTGCCACTTAAGTGCCGACATTACCTTGGGTCAGAGATGTGACTTTTAGCAAAGCACAGCAGAATCTAGTAGAAGAAAGCAGGCTGACTAACAGTGGAGTTAACCAGCTTGGATCCTGGCAACCAATGTCCTGGTGAGCAAGTGGCTGCGTGGTGCTGAGTTGCCAGCTGACATTTAACCGTAACACCCAAAAAGGCACCTCTCTAAACAGTAAAAACATGGCATTTTCTATCACTAGTGATAAAGTCAGGGCAGCAAAAGCAAACACACTTGATAGCTCGGCCTTTGCATAGCGTTGGATTTGCCCTTTTTGGGGATGAATTATAAAAGGAACAGAAATCACAACGCTTAGTTGGCCCCACATGATAAACTGAATGGGCTGAAGCCTAGAGAAGAGACAAAGAAAAAGGAGGTGCAAAAAGAAGTAGAAACCACTACTCTGACACCCTGTGGCTTCCTGCTCTCCTCAGGGGTCAATACTCATGCTTATGAGCCAATAGGCAAACTTCTCATCTCCAGCCCGTGCCTCCCCCTGCTTCACAATCTCTTTACAGCCACAGAGCGAGTGACCAAATATCAGCCCCAGAACAGCCAGGGAAAGGGTGTGGAACACACAGATGTGGAGCACTAAAGCCCCTGTGGAAGGAAATGCTGCATCCTGGGTGCCTGTCCTGGGAAGCAGGAGGTGGGGATAGAAAAGAAAGGTCTATGTTCTCCCTAATCATTTCCGCCACAAAAAGGGAGAGAGTGCGACATACGCCAGTGGATCGCAGCCATTAGAAATGAACCACTGGTGGCTGGCAAATTGTAAATTAGAGAGCCAGAGTGAGAAGAAAGAAAATCAAAGGGGGGACGAGGTCGTGTTTTATTTCACTTGTAGCGCTTTTCAAATTCAGCCCTAACCAAACCTGATTAAAGTAAATCCCTTTTTTACGGCCTGTGGAGTCTATAAGATTATGGTGTTAATGGAAGTGTGATTCGATCCGTCAGTAATGGTGCATGTCGGGGCCCAGGCGCCTCAGACAAGTCCATTTTTTCAGATGTATTTATTGTTTTTTTTCCTCCTCTCCTTTCTGTTCTCTGCATTGCAGTGTTTAATTGAACAGTTTAAAGTAATTCTTCTTCAAGGCCCATTAATTGATTTTATTTGTGTATTCTCCAGGGGTCAAGAGGAAAATATATAATAAAACATAAACTCCAGGTCTGAGTCTGTCACAGTTCCCACCTTTCCACAAACATAAAGTACATTTCATCTTCAGCATTTCAGATTTTTTTTTTCTCTTCCCACTCTTATTTCCCTGCACCAGTGCCCTCAGTTCTTAGTTTTTCTGTTTCCCTTTTCCAATGTTTATCTTTAAAATTTGCCACTGTTACTGAGAGCACAAGGCAGCAAGCTCCCTCTCTTCCTGTGCAATGAACACCACACTGGTTTTAAAATGCCCCTTTGCTTTTAGGTTCTCCAAATAATTTTCCCTGCCCCAAGCTGAGCAAATGGGAGGGTGCTGGGTTACATGTTTGTAAACCACTGGTTCTTGAAGCTCAGGTCATTTCCTATGCAGCTGGGGGGGGATTTTTGTAAGCTTTTCAGAAAACACCTCCTGAGGAGTCTGCCTCTTTCAAACTGCACACGAGCCTCTGTGTGACAGCCAAAAGCTGCTTCTTTCTGCCACTTGGTCTGCAAGGGGACCCTGCTTCCTTCCCATCCTCCCCACCACTCAGCATAAGGTAACTAGCTGCTCGAAATAAATATATATTGAGCTGGCTTTGTTTACTTCAGATACTGCAAAGCCATTTGTTTCCTTCAGCTCCCAGCTCCACTCCCTAAAGTTGGCCCCAAATACAATTTTTTTTTTCAGATTCCCCTTGCTGAAGCCCTTACTCTCTGCTTTCATGCTGTTATTCTGCAGTAAGTACATTTTTTTTAATAGAGTTTTCAGAACACAAGGGGTTTCTTTTTATTATTATTTTTAAATCACAAAATGTGCCAGGGAAGTTTTCATCCTCCCACTCACCTCACTCAGATCTGTTCCACAAACTGCCTCTAGATTAATGCAAGGAAAAAGACGTTTTTCCTTTTCTTTCCACCCTGTGATTGGCGTGGTCTGGGTGCAACATCATTGCTGCAGCTAGGGCAGTTCTCTGGGGCTGCAGACTTACCAATTGGTTTCATGCAGTCCTGAGTTTGTTTTGAAATTTGACATCACATAACATACCAGATGGGACCAAATCCAAGATAAACCTCTTAGCAGTAGACCTCTTTTTCTGTCTCCTCCTAGCTGCAGTAAAAAAAAAATCTCTTCTGTACTACAGCTGATGGAGAAGTTACGGAGGCAGAATGTAATTATCCAAGAGTGGAACTTTGCCTTACTCCCTTTACTCTTACAAGTCCTATGGCACCTGGAAGCAGGCAGAATTTCAGATTTATGTCTGAAATCATAGCAAGGGAGGATTCACTAAGGTTGTGCAGGGAAAGAGGCAATGGTAAAGGCAAAAAAAGAGCTCCCCCTGCTAACTCATCGGCAATCTTTTGCTCTAAGGTAAGCTTTCCATGGAAGGTTGAAAATACAAATCCAGAGCTAGTTATGTCTCTACTGGTCTCCTACATTCTGGCCAGAACAAAACCTATGTAGCTTGAGGTACACTCAGACCTAGGGCATCGCTCCCCATTGTCACTGGAGTGCAGTTTCCTGGACTGGCAGTTTATGGATGAGCAGGTACTTGCTCTTTTGACAAGACACGGGGACATTACTGGGAGGTGAATATGGTCACCTGGTTCCTTCTAGGAAATATTTACCACTGTGTCACGGTCTTCTCCAGTTATCCTCATCTTCTGGCTCTAGTTTTATGAGTGCATTTGGAACCACCACCTTGCCTTTTCGCACTTATTTCACTACCTTCTTTCTTGCTCTGCTCAGATATGCTGTTCTGAGTTATCCCTAATGTCTCTGCTGAGATATGCTCCATAACATCTCTGCCTGGTGATTAGCCTCTTCTACAGTAAATGGGGCCATCTCACTTTCTCAAAGGAAGACAGTATTCTTAGCAAGACAGTATTCTTGTAACAGCAGCTTCCTCTATTTGGAAGTATGATGATTTTTGGAATAAGGAAAGAAAGTTCTCTTGAGAAGTCTGGTCTTCTGTGATTTAAACGTAAATCATTATCTATCATTTTGCTGTCTGCAGAGACCTGTGTCCATGGCACAGGGCTCCATACTGTGGCTCTTGACCCTGGACACTAATCTTCTTAACTTTCAGTTACAGCCAGACTCTGTCAAATAAGATTTAAATAAAATTTCCTCTGTTCATACACATTGAAATATATAACACCATCCTCCCCACAGTCTCGTGTCAAGATTGAGCACCTCTACAAGTCCATTATCATCTGAATTCAAAGGATCCATCTCCTCCTCAAGAGCTTTCATCCTGATCCATCTTGGTGTCTTTTAGCAATGGTTTTACTCTTTGTATTTCAGCTATAATTTCATTTCAGCATAACCTTGACCTGCCTATGCTACCGGAGCAGATCTCCTTCGTCTAATTGTTCACCCTCCCCCATATACATATGAAACTCGGTGTCCTCCCTTAGCTAATATAATACAAAGGAATCAATCTGTCAGGCACACATACCCTCACAGCCTCAGCAAATTAACCTTGCAGAGTAATTAGGGCAAGCGCCATGGTGTTGGTATCATGGCCTCATTTTGCTGCTCAAAGCATTAAAAAACTACCACAGCACAGCTACCAGTTAAAATCAATAGCCCACTGCATCAATGAGAATAAAGCTAACCAAGTGCTTCCTTGCTCCCTTGTTGGGCCATAAGGGTGCACAGAGGAGTCTGGAGGTTCTGGAGGTCCCTCTTGTCCCAGCTTTGATGGAGGCCAGACTTGAGGAAAGGGTGCTCTTCAGTGGAGGTTCTCAGAGGCTGGGGCAGAGGACAGATTTACTGGGGAAAGATAAGAAGAAGTTGCCAGCCTTTCCAGGCCTGTCATGGCCTAGGAGCCACAAAAGTCAGACAGTTTCTATTTGCATTGCATAATTGGCGGAGCTTGTCACAACACTGCGAAAGCCAGCTGCTGCTTTCTGCTCAGAGCTAATTCCACCTGATTTATTTAATATTGTAATGAATATAATGCTTTCTTGCCAGCCCCCTCCTCACACGCTCAGCCAGCAGTTAGAGACAGCAGACGCTGCAGACAAACCTGCACGAGCGGGTGGTGTGGAATGCCTTGGCTCTTCCAGGGACTGAGCAGCTCAGCGCTATGCTCCAGAGAGAGCAGTGGGATGCGTGCTGGGGAAATGCAGCCGTGCACACTGTTTTCTCACACCTAGGAGAGGCTTTCAGATCTGCAGAGATGGCAAATGTGTGGACAACCAGGTGTGACCATATGTGAAGGATAGAGCATAGCACTGTAGGAACCCAGATTTCAGACAGACCAGGAGAGATTAAAAGAGATATTGCGAGGGATTAGAGAGTGCAAGGGGGTGAAAAGGGAAGATACTCAAAACATAGGGTAAAATAAAGCCAACTTGCTTAAGCAAAGATGCCAGCAGAGATGGTGGGTTAGGACACAGCATCTAGAGGAAGATCTGCTGGCAGGTCTTTAGCTTCTTCTTCCCACAGAAAAAAATATAAAAGCCAAGACCACTGTCATCTGACAGTGACCAAGCCAGGGGTAGCAATACATGAAAATCAAAAAGCTCTGGAATGACAGTAACAGTAATTTCTGATGAAATTTGGCAGTCATTTAGCTTTGAATCTTCTGCCCTGCCAAAGTGCAAGCAGGTAAAGCCAGCAAGAGAATGAGTTCTGCAGGACAATAGTGGCTTCAAGAGCTGGACCAAAGTTTGAGCTTTTGAGAGAATAAATCAGACTGTGGCTATGAGCAACACCAACAATCACAGCTATGGAATGAAGCAAAAGAGAAGGGAATGGGAAATACTTCCCTCCTCCACACAGCATTGAGGGACTGCATCTAGAGGAGGAAGGGAAGCCTGATACTCCTAGACTCTCCCTGCCAGGGCAAGACCAAAAGAAGACATGCAGCCTAGCCTTTCGTTCAACAGCAGAATCAATACTGGCTTCAAATTGGGCTTTATAATCATGTTCAGTGGGAACTCTGACAGGATGCTTGGAGAATGAGACAGCATTCCAGACAGCTGCTTTGATGTCACAGCTGTAGGGAACAGATACAAAAGATGAGAAAGGAGTCTGGAAACTACTGAGGGACAGACATGTTTAACTAACAAAGGATGAGCCAGACAGAGAAAACCAAGAAGTCTTAGGATGTGGGGAAAGAATATTGTTCCACAGAAAACAAGTGTCACAAGTATTTGCTGGCTCTGGAAACATTTCATTTGCTGTTCCCACCATGGAAATGGCTGGTTACCCCCAGACAATTTGAGCCCTTATGTTTTGTGCCAAATTCTGCTTACTGTCAGAGCCCATGACAACTGAGAAGTTGCAGAGGGTGGCTGCAGCTGGGCAGATTGTCTGTCACATTAATACACAACCATAATTTTCAGCTTGTAAATTGTTTAGGGAGATACTTTCATGAAATGAATCTGTGCCCAAACACGCAGAAAAGAAGTTCTCTTTAGAGCATCACATAGAGTTGTTAAGTACGTGGTTAAATACAAACATTTTTCTTCCTGCCCATCTTAACTGTGTGTTTTCCAGAATTCAGAATAATTAATCTGCAACACATCCAACAGAAGCTGTACATAGGAACTATCACTGATGCACGAGCCATGATACTGAAGGTACACTCTCATCCAGATGAGCTGCCACCTGGAGTGGACAGATGGAGACGAAG
This sequence comes from Struthidea cinerea, assembly GCA_013397865.1. Lineage (NCBI taxonomy): Eukaryota > Metazoa > Chordata > Aves > Passeriformes > Corcoracidae > Struthidea > Struthidea cinerea. The sequence continues at coordinate 1,543,096 of VZTI01003809.1, forward strand.
GGGAGGAGGGATAAAAGCCAGTTGAGTGAATGGTTTCATTAAGCTGCAAGAGGAAGGAAAGTGTATAGAACTAAGAATCAAGAGTTTTTAGACACTAGCAACATGGCAGTGAGTTTGTATCACTCAGTGGAAACAAGGACCTTTGCCCTGTCCTGAGGAGAAGTTTTGCTGGTTTCCTACCAAGAAAGAAATAGTGGTACAGTAACATTCTGACTTTGCCTTTCTCCCTGGTCCTTTGGAAGGGCCTAGGGAAAGACGTGCTCCCCTTCCCCATCTATCCCTTACAACAGACACAGAGCACTCAGGGACAGGTCTGCAGAGAATTAGCTAGTTTAGAACCCCAGCCAGGGTGGAGTGGCTCAATAAGACTGCCAGTCTCTCATATTAATACCAGGTCTTTGGGTAATAATCCCAGGCTCTCAGTGACCTGGAACACCAGCTATGCTAACAACAAACTTAAAGTCACAAAGACGACTAAGTGTGAAACCAGATTTAAAGATTTAGTAGCTATTCTCAGCAGTCTCCTGTTTAGGCAAAATGCGTCAAAGGCATTTGGAAGCTCTGAGAGGTGCCCTGAAATGGTAGCTGATTTTGTGATTGACAATGACAAGCAAAGCAAGGGGCTTATCTCTGAGACAGGAGGAGAAGGAAAATTGCCACCGGCTACAGGAGAGAGCAGATCAGACTTCCCAGTGAAAGCACTGCTCCCTCTGCCAGTGGAACCTGCCTCATCCTCCTCCAGAAAATGCATTCCGGAGCAAGAAGGGAAGGAGTTTGAATGGGTGAAAAAAGCCGAGGTAGAGGACTGTCGTTGGGAATCTCGATGTTTGCGGGATCTCTGGCCACACGCCTTCTTCCCCTGCCCATTACAGCTCACAGACACTCCAATCTACTCAGGTAATGACCGGAGGAAACAGATTTCCTATCCTCGGATCTGCTGCCATTCCTGAGTTTGCAGCAGACATTTTGTAATCAGAGAGCCTGTCAAGAGAGACAAGAGCCTTTAGCAGAAAAGAAAAGTTAATTGCGGAACAAGGGATTTAAAATCTGTGCAAAGGGGGACAATAAAAGAAACAATTATGGAGTTTAACCACTGCTGCTGGCATGGTGTTGAATGTCATTTGTCCTTAGCTACACTGATACAGTTAAACTGCACTCTCAAGACTGATGTTTCGGTTTGCTGGTGATTTTGGAACATCAGCAAAAGTTTTGTTTCAAACTAAACCAAATAATTTTTTCTATTTCAGGCATTTAATTAAAAATGATTAGAGGTTTTATTTTAAAGAGAAGTTGCTTCCAATTGACACGAACCCGAGAATTATTTTTTTTTTTTTGAAAATGGGAAAATGGAACATTTTGATTTTGGAGGAATTTGGGGATACTACTTTGAGAGCTGTCAAAATAGACACAAAAGCGGCCATGTAGTCAGCATTTATTACTCTGCTTTATTCTGTATGCATTCAGATACAAACCCAGCTGAGACCCTAACAGTCCATTTTCACAAAGCAGATTTAGGGCCGGTGTTTATTTTGCCTTTTATGCACATTTCTAAAGGCGTATTTGCTAAGCAGAAGTGTGAGAAACTACTGCTTGACCTGAAGCATCTACAGCTGGCTGGAGGAAGCAGAATTCCTCCTACTCTTGCTCCAAGCAGTTACTAGTGGTTCGGCATTACCAGGATTAAATTGTAGCATTTCTGCTATAACCTGCTACAGAGAGCAACTCGGCCGCTCTGCCTCCCCAGGTGGCGTTAGGGAAACACAACCTGAGTACTGTGCCTTTCATAGAGGGTACTGGAAATCTGTTTTATGTATTGATGTATGGCAGAAACCATCTCAAGTCGTTTGGGACTCCATCTAGGCACAGAGCTGTAATTGCTTTGTCCCTTGGCAAAAGTCTGCAGAGGAAGGGAGGCAGAGATTTACTCACTGATTAAACTCCAACATGACACATACACATCCGACTGTAACTTTCTTGCAGTTGTATTTTGCTCCCCCAAAAGAGAAATTCAAGTAGAAATGACCTGAATTCCATTTGGTCAGATGGGGTTGTTCCTTGAAATGCCTTACAATCACTGTTCTCCAGGCTAAGTCTAAACAAAAAAGGCAGTCATTTGGAAAGGGTTCATCTGAAATTAAGGACGTAGTGCAGAGAGATGAATTTCAGAGGTGTTGAGTTCTCACAGCTACTGCCCTTATAGTATCATTCAGGTGTAAACGCAATAGGAATAATAAGGCAGGTGAAGAGATGTTGGATCTGGGAGGGCAGTTACCCCAGACTTTAACATTAGCACTCCCAGGAACAATAGAGATGCCTTAGCAAGTAAGATAATATGGAATGAGTTTTGAATCAGTCACTGTTGGCATCCAGGAAATCCAGAATAACAAAAATCTTTATTATAATTTAGTTGGTCTTCATAAAACCAAACAACATGCCTATTTTAATAGCTTAAAACCACCTTCAGGTAAAGTGAATTTTTTTGTCGTTCTGGTTTTTACATGAACTACTAAAGAAAGGCAGGTAAAGCAGTTTGGTTAAGGCTTGCCAGCAGTTTTACAGAGAATATTGGAAATGAAAGACCCTGTTTGGAGCCATCAAAGTAGGATGGTCTGGGTGGGTCAGATCTGCCCTGTGGCTCAGCTCCTTCTGGCCAGCCACTGCTGGAGAGAAGGTGAAGGATGGCGATGACTATGACAGCATGCTCCATCCAAAGAGCTGAGTGCTCTCGGGCACAGCCAAGCTCCTGCCACCATAAATCCCTCTTGCTCACACCTCCCTGCAATCTGCAAAGCAAGACCCAAAAGTGCCATCATACTCTGCACTCATCAGAGGCAGACACAGCCAGCGATGCAGACTGTCAGCCCACTCAGGGACAGAAAAACTTAACTGGGGAGCTAAGAGCTCATTTCTTACTCTGTAGTTTGGGGGCTGGTCTGCCAAAAGAAGACTATTAGACTAGACAGCTTCTGAGTCAGACGCATTCAGCAACACCTGTGTTTGTCAGGGAAAAGTATCCTTTTGATACATTTGCTTTTGCCCCATTCTTCTCTGTTTGAAGAGGAACTGTCTGTAAATAATTTAAGCGCATCCCTTGCTGGCTGTTACTGTCACAAGGTCTTCCTTCCATCAGTATTCTCCAAAAGGAAGCATGCTTCTTTCCTCTCATAATGCACTAACTTTTTCATTGCTTCTTTATGCTCACTTCTCACCAATCTAAATAATGGATCAATTGAGGTTTTATTCTTTGCTTTAATTAGGTCTTGAATTTTGAGAGTATTTTACTGTAATTACTTCATTAAACGTGAACTGAAAAGCAAAAACCTTCCAAAATAAAGTAAGCTGTGTTTGTGATTTTCTATCTTTGTTTTTTTTTTTTTTTTTAATGACACATAAAGGCAAACTCAAAGCTCTAATAGGGTATGGGGTTTTTCTCTCAGCTGTGTCTGGGTAAATACTGGCAGCTTGTGCTCACTGTTTCAAACCAGCAGAGAGAAAGAAAGAGAGGGGCAGAAGGGCAAAATACAGCTATGGACCAACTCAGTCAGTCTTTGACTTACAGCGGCCTCAGTGTACTAAAACTGAGTACACATCCACCTGACTCATATGCAATTGCCTATGCACTGGATCCTTTATTTCAGGCCAAAATAATAGGTTATGGAGGTACCTAAGTCACACCTTCCTTTTATTTGAGTGCGAACAAGTTGGCAGAAAACCAGTATCACAACTTCCTACCAACTCCCCATCACACCAGCATAATTCCTCGCTGATTGACTCCACAGATTTTTGATCCCTTCTCCACCAGCTGGCAACTGTTTGACACTCAAGGCAAAACAGAGCATTAAATCACAAAGCTTGTATTCACAGAGAGGCAAGTGGGAAAGGGGGAGTACAAGGAGGTGGGCAGTAGGCTGAAACTGGAGCAACAACTTCTTCCAGTTTGGCAAGTCCATGGTCAAATGCTGATTATGTCAGGAGAAGTTTCAATATCAAATTGAGAGGTCCCCAAATGGGGGAAGTCTGGTTCCTCACACTTTGTTAAATACTCCTGGATTATTTTTTTACTGGGGAGAGGGGGGGAAGAAGGAGGGGAAAGAGGACATGATGGAGGGGGAAGATTGAGTCTGCTTTCCCCTCACCAAAATTTGGCTCAAATTCTGAAACAGAACACTTTAGAATCTTAATATTTCTAGTGGTAAAAAATGAAGCAGAAATGTACATTTTCAGGATACTGTCATAACAAATTCCTTATAAAACAAGTCAAGAGCATGAGAAGGAAGAGGACTGATATGCAATGCATTTTAAAAACATAAAAATCCCCTTCACAATCGTTCCTTCTCCCTGTTCCCCCGAGACTTCTAACTTGGATAACAAACTGAGATGCAACCAGGAAAACATACATCTAATGCATCCAGATTGCTTCAGTTGTGGATTTGTACAGACCTTAGCACAAAAAGATTAATTCCATTGAAGATTAATTGTTTTAAGCGCTTATGCCAAACCAGCAAGAAGCAAGAATAATTGCAGTCTGAAAAATCAAGAGGATCTGTGGAGAAGTCCAGGAAGACTCTACAATGCTATAAATCTCAGGGTGCAGATCTTAAAGTTATATTGTGTAATGATCATAGCAACAGAACAAGGTGTTTCATGTATAATTTGATAAAGCATACCATCCCAAACTTATTAACACAAAACCAGTGCTGTCAGGTCAAAAGGTCCTGCTAGCTCCTAGGTCATGTCTGACACTAGCCACAAGCAAATGATCTTTGAAAGGGCTATAAAAAACCTGCTAAAAATAGAGCAATTTTTCTCCCCAGTATAATCTCCCAGCACAGAGCAATGTAAAGCCTAGGGACTTCCTGAGCCAGTGTTTACCTATATATTTGAGTTTAATAGCCCTTGATGGACTATTCCATGCACTCCCTAATCCTTTTTTGAACCCATTCTTACTTCTGGCCTCCCAGACAACCCGTGGTGACAATTTCCCTATTTAATTGTATAGAGAATGTATAATACAATGTGAATATTGCAACTAAATGAAGGCTAAAGGGGAAAATGATAAGTCTGTGAGCAGGATGAGAGAGAGAAGGGGAGGAAATATTTTGCATGATTAAAGGGGATATGATAAGGAGTGACAGGCTGAAATTATATTCAGCTCAAAGAACTGAAAAGATCTCAGTCTGTTCGGTAGTTATGTATGCTCCCAGCGGATGTGTTGATAACTCCACCTTAAACTGGACAGGATAATTCACTCATCTGGCAGCAATACCTGGGGCTATCCTGTTGTGGAAGGAACAGCAAACAGCCTGGATATAGAAGCAATTTTTCAAGCTTAGAATAAATTTTTGCAAAGTCAAACACAAATTTTGAAAGGAGGAAAGTTTTCTAAAGAGAAGTCTTGAACAGAACTCCTATCTGCTGCAATAGACAAGGAAGAAAGACATTACATTTAATGTTGTAAAAGGGCTGCAGGCTGAGAAAGACTGTCTCTGGCCTTACAGAGAGGAGGTGTGTGGTACAGATCGTTGTGGGATGACTGATGCCAATGGCTCTTCGCAAGGCTGCATTCAATGCTGTTTTTCTTAATGTGTTCGCTCCGCTCTGCTGCTTGGTTGGTAAATTTTTGTTAGTCAAACTGGCCAAGAGGGAGCTGGATTAGTACAAAGGAAGGATTGATATGGCTACCATGGCTGAGACCAGAAACATGCATGCGCATATGTGTGCACTCGAACACAAATTTGAAGCGTATGAATCCCTTAGGCATCCAGGCTATTAAGTAAGGAGGAGTAGAGAATAAGAAATTTTATATTACTGCTTATGGAAGGGTCCTTCATCTGTCTCTGGAAAATGCCAAGTTATTTAGGAGGAAAAGAATAAAGAGGAACAGATCGCAATTATTCTGAAATCTCAGTATTAGAGCCAATGGACTCTTGAAATTTTTCACAGCTTCCATATATTCTGAAAAGCATACCTATCCCACAGATACTGCTGGGGGAAGATGTTCCCAAAGTTTTTACAATCCTTATGAATATTTAACCTCATGATCAGTTTGTCTGGCCCTCCTGGATCCCATCCTGGAGGTACTGTGGCCTATAGGCCACAGGTTAAATTACTCTCAGTGTCCTGCTCGGCTCATGGCCCTTCTGTGGAGTCTGACAACAAAAGGGGGTCACTTTGAAATTATGGGTTTTCTGATGTGAATTCCTGCCCACCAGGACTGGATGAAAATGACCAGCTCATTTTGTATCCCATAGGTTGCTGAATGGTAGCAGCTTCCAAATTTGCTGAGTTGGGCAGGATTCAAACTGGCAAACTTTACTGCTACACAATGGCTTTCCATTTCACCTTTGAAGGAAAAATTATCTAAAGTGGTTCTGCCTAAATCAGAGCTCATTTCTACCCCCCTTCCTTCTCCACCATATTTCAGGACTGAGCATGACATCTGGCATGACACATGGGAAACCTGCAATCTAGATAACACATCCATCTTTATAAGTGAAAGACATCCATATATTTCAACATAGAGTAGGAAAGGCTTGCAGCAAGCGAATCCAGCAACCTGGCCAGGCACTCTGCATATTTTACGAATCTCAGCATCTACACTGCCTCAACCAGTGGAAAAACAATGCTCATCAAAGTGGTCTTGAGGGCACTGACTCAGGCAGCAGAGACAAATGTTTCTGGGAAAGGAGACTATAGCTGTGTTTCATTCTTGTGCTTTCCCCCATGCTGCCCGGCATCTCCACTGATTCACAGTTCTGCCTTCATCTATGGAAGGAGGTAAATGTTCATACACTGGGCAAGGCGAGTCACCAGCTACTGTGCTCCTCACGCTGCCTTCTCGCAGCCATTCTGCACATGCTGGATGCACAGGGCTCAGTGAAGCATGCCTTGAAGCCCTGCCCTCTGCAGCTCCTGGTGCATATCTGTCTCATTCCCCATCCCTTTGTGATCCATGTTCCACCTCCACCTGCAAAGTCAAGTCCTTGCTCTTCTGACCTACTTTGGACCTCATCACACTTGCTGTTGTTGCAGACTGTTCCAGGCTGCTGTTTCAAAGCCATCTCTTCCTCTGTGGTTACACACAGCAGCTGTGGGAAGGACAAGGAATGCTTAAAGCTCAGGAAAACTGAAAATACTAGCATTGGTATGTTTTGCTGATGAAATAAGACACATGGGAAAATATCACTATCTTCTTTGAAACATTTAGAAGTCTGACTGAGCATAAGAGCAAGACATGCCAGCCTACTTCCAGCTGAACATCAGCACGCACAGCTTATGGTTTCAGAGAGCAGCTGTGGTGAATTCAGCCAAGGGAATTCTACTGGCTCCTTCCCCTTCTATTCAAAACCAGAAAAATTAAGGGTCCATTCTCCAAACAAATCCTCTCTGCCCAAGACCTGGGGAAGACAGGGTGAATTAATGTCCCACTGGTCAGTAAATTTGGAGGTGGTTTCTCTGAAAGAGGACACAATTAGAAGTTCCTCTGAAGCTCTTAAGATTCTGTGGATGTGGGAGCCATTTGGACAGGAGAGCAAACTATTTATGTAACACACACTCCAGGCTTGCTTCCAAAATGCTGGCCTTTGATCAGGGAAAGACATTATCCAAAGCCAACCCTACAAACACCAGCAAGAGTGCCAGAGTGGCCAGATGGTGCTCGGGTACCACTGCAGCCCCCTGGACGGATTCCCTTGCAAACACTGGCAACTGTGATGGGCAAGGACGCACCCTCCCTCCCCACTGCTCCCTTCATAAATCCAGCAAGGTGTGCCAACTTTCCTCGGCAGCATCAGGCTCTCCTGCAGCTCCCTACTGCTCCTCTCATAAGCGCGTTGCCAGTGGGCCCTCACGGTGCCAAACATCTTCCAAACTGCTTCCCTGTCAAGCACTGGCAGAGGTGCTACAACAGCGTCACTCCTGATCCGCTCCTCCTTACCTTTTCAATTGCAGGTACTGGCAGTGATGCCGAGGCGCTCAAATTGTGCCAGACATAGATAAAGATGCTTTATAGTAATACCTTCTTGCAAGAAATGGCAAAAAGACCCGAGTATCCATATGGTGCTCTAATAACCTTCCCTTGCCCTTTATGGCACACAAGCACTGGCAAGGATACCAAGCTGCCCAGAGTAACCTTACAGATCTTTGAGGCACTCCCTAATCAGAGGAAAAAGAATCCTTCAGTACTGCTGGCAGGTAGTTTCACTTACTCATATGTAATTCACAGCCATCTACAAGTTTATAAGCAACTGCTCTTATAATAACTACCATCTCTTCTGTCTTCACCACGAGGAGAGCTGCCCTGAGGAAATTCCCAGATGTACGCAGGAAATATCCCTAAATGCTACGACACAAAGCAGTGCTGCTAAATTGAGCTTCTTCACCTGTCTGTTTAGTGCGACAGGTTTTGGTGGCACACTGTGTTTCAGTGGCCTGCTGGTAGACCACTAGTGGCAAATGCCTAAGCGTTTGGTACGTGTATAAAGAAGGAAAAAGAAATCATGGCCCAAGTGATGTCGTAGAGAGCTTATGCTAATTAAAAACTTTGGCATTCCAATCTCTTCCTACTACTGCTGTATATTCTTCATTGACCCACAAAGCAAAACTGAGCTTTGGCAGGCTAAGAGAAGAGAAGCAGATTTTTTCTAATACTATCACCTGAAAGCATTGTCCCTGCTTCCCTCCACTGATACCACTTGGCCTCTTTGGCCAGCTACAAACCCATGCTGCTTCCGCTTGTAAAGGAAAAAACTGACAGAAGATGAAAGGCTGCTTCTGTGCTCCAAATGCCTCATACTTTGATTAAAAATGTTTTTGTCAATTAGAGATTGATTTTTGCTGTTCATTAAAGTGATGGATGTCAGTGCTGATGGAGGTGATATTTTACCCTGCGGTGGCCTGATATAAAGATGGGTAGGAGAAGCCGGAGGCTCCAGTTTGCTAGAGTGGAGTTGATGACCAGGACTGGGATAAAATAGGCCAGTCAGAGGACGGAGAAATGAGTGCCATAGTGCTCAGGGACGAGCAGGGGAAAGCTCTCATTGCAGAGTTTTGTAGTCAGTCCTTACCACTTTATCTTTCTGAAGGCACAGTGGAAGCTGAAGACAGAGTTGTGGGGTTTTTTGGAGGGTTGCACAGTGGGAATGAAGATATGGATTGTACAGATGCCACAAGCTGATAAGTTTTTATATGCAAGCCGTACAAAATTTCCCCAACTCAAGCTGAGCTTCTCCTCTAGGAACCCACATCCTGACACTGCCATCAAAAGGACATTCCCTGAGAGGAAGAAAGGGCTGTCCTTAAACTGCATGGGATAGGTTCAAGCTAAGATACGAGAAAAGTCGAGAGCTTCAAATACATAAGCAATGACTGTACTGCAGTTTTCCAAAATTAATTTACTTTCACCACTCACTTTCTGTAGGGCAGGGCCATACCTTACTTGTGTTGCTACCAGAGAGGGTAAGACAGGAAGTTATCAGAAGCTGCAGTATTTTCCAATGATGTGCCCATCATGCTTTTGGCATTATTAGCCCAGGCCATGTGAAGGAGAAAAATCAGGAGTCATACACATGAAATAATAGTGGAGTCAGACCATCTACTGGAGGTGGTAAAGCACACACAAATATGACATCTCCCTGGGGCTGGATCTCCCCAGAACTATCAGTAGCTGTAGAGGAGAGTTTGGGCATCCACACCTCTTCAGAACTATGATACAGCCTCCTGACCACCCAGCTGGATTTTACAGATTTTTTCAACCTACTGCACACCTATCCACGCTTTCGCAGGCATGGAAAGAAAGAAAATGTTACCCTGCCCCAGAGGAGAGTCCTGATGCAGCAGGAATTCAAAGGCACAATTCAGTGGCCTGACAACAGTGCCCATATAAAATGTCCCAGTCTCTGAGAAAGCTGTTTGGGACTAGCAGCTACATCAGATATTACAGCAGCTTCACTCTTTGCTGGGGCAATAGCAGGAGGATTCAGGTGTGCCCAATGCTATGATTACATTAAATGGGCTGAATAACGCCCTTCATGCCATGCTGTCCTCCTGCCTTCAGCAGGGATGTAGAGCAGTCACATGGCAGTCATTAATGCACAACTGATGCCTTTTCCTGGTCTTAAAATCAAGAATCAAACATGGTTAGAAGGGAAAAAGGGATTTTACCTTTGTATTTATTTTAAGGATCCTTAGGTGCACTACGTCCAGGTGGAATGCGCCAAAATGCACACCCACAAAAGATCTGGTGTTACATTATAGGTCTTACTAATTAGCATATCTATCAAAGATTCCCCAATGAGAGGCTCGAGTGAGCCCCCCTCCCCAAGGAACCTTCCCCTGGATGGTTCTCCCTTAGTTTACAAAATGTGTTCTGGAGAGGACCTTGGTGTCTGGGGCATTCTGATCCCTAACTACAAAGCTTCTAAAATGTTCAGTCTCCTAGCTTGACAAACAAGTCCAAGAATGTAGGGTAAAAAACACTAAGAATACAGAAGTTATAGAAAGGTATATAAAGGAGTATAAAAGAAAAGGCAAAAAATCATCATGGCATCACAATGAGGGGCTGAAACACAGCTCTGCAAAAATTCACCTGCTCCCTTTCACCGTTGAAATCTGTTACCTGTAGGTCCCCCATCTCCTTCAAGTTCCAGTTTTAGACGCAAACTGTGTGTGCATATAAAAACACGCACACACGGACACATATATTTGTATGCTGATGAGATCGTTAAATTTATCAGCTCTCCAATTCATTTGAGGTTCGTTATGGAGCTGCACCGCTGCTCCTTTCATCTGGAAATGGAAAGGGAATGGCCTTTACCCCTTTCTCGAAATTAAAGCGAAATGGGTACCATTTTATTTTAAGTGCTCATTAAGTAAAGCGTAACTGAAACCAAGTTACAATGGGTGCCTCCGGGGAAGGAACATAGGAGAGAACACACACACACACACACGTGCACGCACCCACCAACAGCAAATGGCGGCAGGCACGAAAATCAGGGGAATAAACGTCAAAGCATTTCATAGTGCAGTGATAGTTAAAAGCCTATTTTACACCCAGAAATGGCGAGAGATGGGGGCCCAAGAGCTCTTCAGTGCCTTTGAAAGACCCATTTAAGTCTTATTAAAATATTACCTGCTTTTTTTTTTTTTTTTGGTGCCTTTTACTGGATTTAAACTCTTAATTCATCTTCCGTAATTTTTTATGCACTGGGCTATTGTGAGGGGGAAAAAGACTCAGTACTCTTAGTAAAAGGATCTAATTGGTAACTTCTTTTCATCTCAGAAGCCCCCTCCCTCCTCCTCCTCTCATTCCTTACAGGTTGGGTCATAGCAGCTTTCTTAATCTTTGGAGATTATTCTTTTGTGGTTTGATGAGACTTCACTAGACTCTTAAATCTTTTCATTTCACCTCATTTAAATATTTTGGCCAATTGCTGAAGTTAATGATGATGAATAGGATTAAGATTAAAGGCTTAAAAGGGTTAGGAGGAGGAAAAATATATTTCATTTCCAACAATGCATACAGAAGTCTCTTTTCCTCAGTGTTGCATTACCTCTCTGTTAGGGCTGTAGCTCGTAGCTCTTGGCAGGTTTCTGACATGGCTGCATCTGTTTGTCTCTCTGCAACATCTTTTTGGCACCAAGTTCAGTAGAAAAGATCAGGACCTTTGCACTGTCTTTGCATATGCTCACTTGTTCTTTGTGCTGTCTGCCTCTGCTTGTGCTCTGTCTGTGCTTCCCTGACTTATTCTAAACCCACGTATCTGAGTATAACCTTTCAAAGATGTCATTTAAAATAAAAAGACCCCGCACATTTATATAGACACAATTATCCTTATCATTTTGCACAGCAATTTAGAAGACAAACAGCCTGAAACTCTTGTCTGTGCACAGTACAACCCTTTCCCAAAGAAAAAAATCTTCTCCTTTATTATTCTCTTACTCCTTTCCATATACTGTTTTCCGCTGGTACAAAGCTGAAAATTTATCCTCATAGTCTCTGAAGCCATAGAAATTGGGCCAAACTGGAAATCTAGCTGCAACTAAGTAAGTCGTATTTCCCCATCAGTCTTTTGCTTAAAAACATACATATAACCCCACAGAAATTGCAATTCTAGGAATTCTTAGATCAGTTTGGACAGGCTTGAGTCCTTCTGGCTGCTGTTTCAAAATCAGTGGAGAAGAGAGCTAATGGAGTGGCTTGGGTGGGTTATACAAGTTGCCAAATGAAACCAGGCAATTCTCTGTCAAACCCAGCTTTGCCAGGTAAATTGTGAGCTGGTGATACTATACCTCAGCAAAACTCTCTCCTCTGCTATGGCTGAAGCAGGAAGGAGAAGGTGGGGGGATGGCAGCAGCCAGTTCCTGGAGCAGCACCAGGAACTTGATGCCGTACAAGACCCCTGCTCTGACAGGGCATTCTCTGTGTTTACCTAAACACCTCTTCCATCCTCAGTGTTGTAAACCTAGATCTTCTCCGACACAAACTCTTTTAATAGGTGGGAGGAGAGTGAATACATTTTCCAGGCTTCAGTGAAAAAGCTGCGTGAGAGGGAACATCATTTATAATGTTAAGGATTAAAAATGGCTTACTGTGGGGAATAAAGTGAGCTATGGGTCTGCTGAAGATTTCTGGCATATTGAACAAACTGTACTGAAGCTCTAACATAAAATACTTATAACTGTATTTACCAGAGTTCATGTTAGACTTGGTTGGGGCAGAGCAGGTCCTTTAACAAAGAAGGAATGTGCATGGGGCTGAAGTCTGTCTGGGCTCAATACAAGGAGGGGAATGAGAGCTGAATGGAAGGAGCTGGAGGATCATTTGGTGTTGCCTTAGGCAAAGCACCAAGTCCACAAGAGAAGCAGTTCTGCTAACATGAGTCTAAGGATCAAGTATGACTGATACCAAACTTGACAGGGAAAAGCTGAGATGTACAAGGTTGGACAAGTACAAGGATTTGCCACTCCAGACTGAGGGAAATATATGTACAATGAGCAGGTCCACTTAAGATCATCCTTGTACAACACCCTTACCAACTCTGTGCTTTGGCCAGCGTGCGTAGAAGACCTGGAGAGGAAGCCCGCAGTGTCTTCACAGCTTGGGACAATGCAGCACTAGCAAGAGAAGGATACATCTTGCCTCCTGGATGACAACTCAAGTAGCTGAGCCATTTCCTAAGTAAGAGGGGATATCTCCTCACTGCAGAAATAAGAGACCTTTTGGAAAATCCTTGACATAGCAGGCAGTGCATAGTCATTGTCCTGGCACAAAAGACAGGTGACTCTCCCAGTGGAGGTTGCTTATCTTAAACGTGTCCAGAAACGTGTTCGATTCTTTACACTTCTTAAAGTCTCAGCAGCACATTCTCTAACTGCAGGGTAGAAAAATCCTAGTCTGCTCAACAAATTCAAAATCAAGTGTTGTGACTGACACAATGGGCTTGAACCAGAGACTTCCACAGATCAAAGCAGAAAGTAAGGAATCAAGTGGTTGTTCATCAGCAGACTGCAGAGCAGTCTGATAGCTGTGCAGGATTTTATGGATGCAGAGGCAAATTTTGCGGGGCATATGGACTAAGAGGATTTTTACTCCTTATAGCTACTCCTTAAAAGTCCTCTCCACTGCCAAGCAGAGAGGCTGCTGGAAGAACAGCTGTGATGGGTATGAGGAGTGTGCAATGGCCCATCACAGCTACATCCATTCCCAGCGCACATTTTCCATCTTCATTTGCTGCCCTAAGCATTTGTGCAGATTTGTAAATAGTACGCAGATATCATATTCTGTGGCAAAGTAGACAATCTCTTTCCCAAATGCATGCAGTTTTTAAAGGCTTCATCTGGAGTAATGCAAGAAAGAGATGAAAAAGAAGACATGGTTTCCATTTTTTTCTTTTTCAAGATTGAATTTTTAGGGTTGTTTTAACTGCATCCAATATCAGCATCTGGAAACTGTCAATAGGATCCATGTATTATTATTTTAAAAAATTAAATTAAAACCAATTTTAAAATATAAGAAAAGCAAGGTTTAATAAAGACCTAATAGATGGTTTTTTTCACTCCTTTTTTTCTGGAATCCAAGCCTTGAAGACTTTCAATTCAGTAAAAAGGAAAAAGGACCTCAGGATATGGCTCAAGGATTCAGGACCTTCAAAATTGAAATGTAAGGAAACATCAAAGGCAGGTGTGTGCATGCATGAGTGTGCTGCCCGTGTGTCTGTGCATGCCTGTCCTCTTTCTCAGGGGCACAGACGCAGCTCGACCCCCTGCCTCGACTCCGTAATGAGTTACTGTTCCCTCTGAGCTCTCTTTTCTTTAGCCTTGGAAAAACAATTGTGCCACTGAGGCTGGGGCTTCAGTCACCCACAGCTGTAAACCTGTCCAGTTTTCTGAGAGCTCTCGGGTTACTCTTGACCGGGGCTGCTGTGCTACTTTCCTTGAGCTTTTCATTTAATTGTCACATATTGATTCAGCTTTTTTGCAAATAACTGTTCATAAAGAAACGTTAAAGTCTGTGAAAAAAACCCAAATAAACAAAACATACCAACATTCCTTTACATATGAAATAAAAAAATCCTAAAATTCGAAACTATTTCATATCTAGACAAACACATGAAACTCCAGAGAAAAGTGAAAAGAGACACCAATGCCAGGACAAAGAGGTGGTTCTCATGCCTGTTTGGGATGGAAGGACACATCTACATCCCTGCTATGACTGTGGCAATACAGGACCTGAGCTGTGTTTCCCACATCTCCAGTAGCACAAGCTAATGCCACAAGCTAGTACCACATGCAGGTACTAGCTGCTTGATATGCAATATTCCTAAATTCTAAAACAAAAAATTTTCTAGCTGATAGTGTGCTTACATAAATACAGCCTCAATGTTAATGAATTAACATGTCCCAACTAAACCAAATTAAACTAACTAAACTAAACTAAATTAAGAGTCACCAACGAATCCATGCATACCTAGCCAGCTCTTCCAACAAAACATTCTGTTATTGCCCAGGCACTAGTAACAATGACATAAACCCTCTTTTTAGCTACAACTAAAAAAGCCTGTCTGAGCAAAAAGTGCTGGTGGATCTGTGTCTGCCATGGCCTTATCACTGAGCTATGCCTGCTCGTGACCTTTACTTCTTGTGGTTGTGGTTAATGAACAGCCATTCACCAGGCAAACCTCACTTCAGCTGAGACTTTTTTGACAGCCGTTAAATCCTATGTATTTTTTATTTTCCCCTCATTTGTTACAGTGCTGTGCACACAGAGGAGTGGCAGCTATGAATTCAGCAATCACCAAGGCTTGGCATTGATCAAGGTGTGTATTTTCATTCAAGCATTCTTAAGACTCTTGTCAGTACCCAGCTGCTTCCTCACAGGCTCCCAATAATCTCAGGGCTATTTCTTTTGAATGAGATAAAAATAGCCTTTATTGATAAAGACTACTGAAAACAAAACAGTAGTTTTTGCCTAGAGAATTAGGTCAATCCAATAATTGAGTTTATAATAACAACATGGAGACTACTCCATGCCAGCCTGATGGAGCCATTGCACATCACAGAACACGAATGGGCTGACCAGAGAGGAAGAGAATCAAAGGCAGAATTGGACAGATGAAGCAGAAAAGCAGCCCAGCTTTAAACCTTAGGCATAGAGATTTACAGGAGAACAATCCAAAAAAAAAGATTCAAATTATTTCCATTAGCTGAGACAGTCTCCCAGCCCCAATATATCTATCCTATCATAGCATCAAGGACACTGTAAGTAGACAAGTGGAAAGAATGAAGATGATGTTGAGCTCTGCATAAAGATGTAGGTGGGGGCCCACAATTAGAAATTCAGAGCTGTGCCACATCCTACCATTTAGATCTGAAGTTCCAGTTGGATCATGTTCGAAGAAAAGGTCAACCCCAAAGACACATCTGGCTTTAGTGCCAAAGAAACCCCAAGAGCTGATATGCTGAGTCCCAACACTAAAGTCAATGTTAGGAATGCAAATAAGAAGAGTGCTCCTAAAAGGCATATTTGGAGAACGGCCAAAACAAAAGAGTCTGATTCCCTCCATCCCACCATGTTATAAATCAGTCATACTGTTGAAAAACTGCGGTACCTGTGGGATATGGGCCCTGGTTGCAACAGTGGGAATGTGCAGGATGCTCTCAGCTGTGCTCACATCCCTCCTAGCAGCCCCAGAGTTTGCAGGTTAAAGGACAAAAAAGATCACTAGCAGAAGTGGAAAGAATTTCACAGAAGTCAGTGCGGTAATGCTCTCTGCGCCTGCTCTGAATTCTCCCTGAGAACAAGAACTTTGAGACTAATTTCGCCATATCTCATGGGATGAATGTTGTCTCCTTTTTCTGTGTAGAAATTATCTGGAAATGGTGGGTTGATAGTTTAGTTTTACGAGCTCCTAAAACTATTCTTTGAATAATAATTGGCCAGAAGTTTGTCTGTTGAAAGGGTTCAATATTCAGCATTCAGCTCAGGGCAACAGCACATTGGCTCTGGAAGGGGAGGGCTTGGGGGGAATGACTCCCTCCAGAGTCACGGCCACACCACATGTGGCAAACCAAGTTTGAAATAGCTGCAGACAGAGAGGAGATCTGTCATTTGGAAATTACTTGTGCGCTGTTTGAAGCAGCCGTTAGCTGTGCAGCAAACAGACTCTGCAAATAGAATTGCTGTGTGCAACACAACCTGGGACTAATGTAACCCCCTGTTTCCGATTACCAGAACAAGCTCTGAAGCCTGCCATCCACAGAAACTAATACCAAGGACTAGGGAACGGGGAAAGTTTTATGGAACACAGGGCAACAGAAGCCAGTTTGCATGATTAAAATTAAATCTCCAAAAGGAATTGATTGTCTCTCCTTGATACAGAGAGCTAACTCTAATAAGATCTTTCATCATAAGGAGGCCTCTGCAAGGCTGGCATTGGAGGAGAAAGTAATACTGTGAATTTCTAACCATGAGAGTGTGAATTTAAATAAAAGTGGATATGCGTTTGCCGAGCTTTTGGGCAGCGACCAAAAAGAAGGGAAAATGAAATCTTCGCTGATAGTACAGCTTATTGAAATGGCTCCACATGGTAAGTTAAACCAGATAAAAACAACGCTGAGGTGCAATGAGTCTGTTTCGCTTTGATTTCTTTCTAAATTAGCCATTCGGTTCTATTACGAGTGGAAATTTCAGCCTACACTGGACAAATTCGCTCCTTGACAATTGAGGCAGGATCTCAGTTCAGCCAAGTATATAGTCCTTCAAAGTATGTATTCTTTTAAAATGGCAGGACTGGCCAAAGGACTCAACTATGGTACACTCCTTTTCCTGCTCCACAGGGAAGTCACTCTATCTCGCTTCCCCACAGACATAACAATATTTCCTTGCACTTTAATTCTTATAACTCTCCCAAGGCTTGCAGCACTGGACTTGGGCTCTCTGGGTAGGCAGGATATTGGCAGCTCAGTCCACTGACAGCAGGGTGAATACCCTTAGGAGGTGGTATATTGCTGCTGGTGCTGCCTTTTACATTTGCAGCAATAAGAGCAACTCTGCAAAGCTGGCCTTCCCTGGCTTTTTCTCACAAGTTGCTGCTCTGAAAGGTTTTGCTTTGGGCCAAACAAAATAATTTGTGTCAAGTGAAATGGTGTTTTCCATCTTTTTCCCCTCCTATATGAAAAAGAAGAGCAACTGAACAAGAGGCAAACCGACCAACACAAAGAGGATTTGGTCCAACACATGCCAGTTTTTCTATCTCCAAATGTTTTGTTTCAGAAGCCAAAGAGAACAATATTTGCACATCTTTAACCCTAACCAGAAGAGTTCATTATGGAACTGATGGCAGTCTGCACACTGTATAGGCGTTAACTTAAACTACACACATTTTAATTTGAGCAATTATGTTCTCTGGGCCTAATTCCCACTAGTTTAATTTGGATATTTTCTGTCATCACTTGTTGTACCCAACAGTTGTAAAATGTAACCATGCACTATTAAACAGCTGCTGCCTTCCACAGGTGGCTGCCTTTCAGAATGAGGTGAGGATGTCTCCTGTATTGCACAGAGGAGTTGTGAGGTTTAATTCATTCATGTTTGTGAACAGCTCTGAAAGCTTCATTTAAAACCTGCTGTATTCTTTGCAGGCTACATTTCCCAAAGGAAAAGAGTGCAAAGTGAAATGGCAGCTTTCACAGACAGACACTGGACACATCTGCATCTAGACTGATCCTAAAGGAATATATCCCTATATTGCACTGGAAAGCCCTGCTACACTGCATGTTGTGCATATGCATTTTTCAATACATAGTATGCATCCTATGCATATATTTCAATACAAACATACATCATGTTTCAATAAATTCAGTATTAAGTCCAATAGCTTTGACCCATGTGCATTCTCAGCTTCAGTACTCTTTATTAGCACAAGAAAAAACGCAGTATTGGACACCCAAGAAGATTTTATGTAAAGTTAATATGAAATAAAAGCTATGTGGGGAATTCTTTCAAGTCTTGGGCATGTCTTCTGCTTCTGCATTGTTCAATACCACTACAACCATGAACAATTTCTAGGCATACAGTGACACTTATTTGACATAACTGTGGTATTGAATCAACAGCCTATATCCTGGCTGGGATTTACTGCTCTGTTGGAAGCTGAGCAGACATGAGTACTTTTTCTCCTGGGTCAAACCATTCAACCATGTCAATTTCATCAAACGTTTTGCCCCCTTGCTTGAAAGTGTACAGAAGGGAAGATCTAGTTCCATTGGAACTTCGCTCACAAACCAGAACTATTGGGTACCAAGTCACTGCAGCACTCATGCCCCTCTTCATCCACAAGGCATGTAGGACCACAAGCAACTTCATCCTACTCTTCCTCTGTGATACGACTGAAGGATGATAAGGACAAGCCTCGGGATCTTGGGATGGAGCGAAGCAGGCAAGGAGGGAGAGGAAGTCAGAGAGAGCAAAAGGGAGGCAGGGAGAGGCAGATGGGACTGCGCTACTTGTTTCTGGACCTTGAAAACAGACCTTTTGCAAAAAGGGTACCTTGTATCTCCACAATACAGTAACTGATCTCAACGTACAAAGGTCGTCCCAGAAAGCCTCAAAGAGTATGAGCTGTTAGTTTCCAGGGAACTATAATAAATGTTGATCCATTGCCACCATCCAGGGTAGTTCCCTTTTAGTCTGGATAGCATTTGCTAGCTACAAAGGTACATTAAAGCCCAACTGTGCATCACAGTCTGTCTGCTTGTGCCCCCCAGGCACACAGGGCTGAACCTGTGCCTCAGCTATCAATTTCAGCTGTGCTTGCCAGGCTGTTTTCAACCACTTGCATTAACACTTCATGTTACATTCTTGCTCTTTTGCCCCTGTTCACACGCAGAAAATTCTAGGTAGTCCATTCCGGATCTTGTAATTCAGGCCCCACATGACACTCGCACTAGTCTGCTTTTCCTGTCCCAGGAAAGAAATGTAGCTATTTCACAGTTAGATTGGGCAACAACAAAAATTAATTAGTTGTGGACTTTCCATAAAACCAGCAGACAGGTATGCCATATTCTCCACAGAGAGCAAACAGGAGTCAAAGGCTCAGCAAGGCAAGAGGAAAGCAAGGAGGAGGAAGAGAAGTTTGGGGAAGGGCAATAGAAAGGGCAGAATGCCGTGAATAGCCCATAAAGAGTTCCATTGTGATTAGAGACTCGATAAAGGCAAGGCTTTGGGAAAAGATGCCTGTGAGAAAGAGTGAACTTCACGTAACGACAGAGCACACCTCTACATTTCATCCTCTTAATGCCAGTACAGACCCAGCCCTCTATGACCACAAGTCTACACACCCTGCTGCACCCAAACAGCAGAAGGGTGTCATCCCAAAGTGCCTAAGATGAGTAGGAGGTTGGGCTAGATAACTACCTGTGGTGCCCTCCAATTTGAATCATCCTATGATCCTGCTCAGTAGGATGAGGGCAAGGCTCTGGAGGTGAGCACACGTGGGCCCTTCAACAGCAGTAGCCCCGGTAGGTGCCATGTGTGGTGTTTTCACGTAAGCTGACTTTCATTTACATAGACAGACAGACACGTACTGATGAGAGGCACTGCGGAATTATAATCCCCAAAAATGGAGTCTCCTCAAGCTCCTTCTCCAAACCCCAGCACCTCATCTCCAGTGCTCATTCTGCCTTTGGTGACTTGATATTTCTTGTGCAGCTCACCATAGAGAGCTGCTGCTTTGCAATTTTTTTTTTTTTTAGGAGGTCTTTGTGCTGCACAGGAAGGAGACACACTGAGAAGAACAAGAGAAAAGTGGGAAGGGAGAAATGAAGAGCAGCTCGTTTAGGTGTGCCCTGGAGACAAAGTGGCAGGCAAATGAAAAAGCAGAGGGGAGAGTGAGAGAGATGGTGAGAAGAAGAGAAAGGGCCACTGAGAAATCAAGAAGGACACAGAGAGTAGACAGGTACAGAAAGAGATCAGAACTGGGAGCATGATGGAAAGAGCTGAAGACCAGAAAGGGTGTTTCCATTTGTATTTTCATCTGATCCAAAAATGTGCTCACATAAAAAAAAAAAATTGCCAGCTTAGAGAAAGAACAGCTCAGACAGCAAGGAAAGTGGTTTTGACAGAACAGCCAACTTAGGAAAGAGCTGTCTGCATAAGTGATCAGCTCAAACCACATTGACAACTCGCACGGTTCAACCTTCCCTCTGATCCAGACTCTCTGGTCCTGGCTTCACCAACTGAAGTAACTGGGTCACTACTACCCCACAAGGGTGGTTATTCTGATTTCTCAGACTCATACGTGGTTATGGGGATACACCAGCCCTCACAGGGCAAATACAGGGCTTTCTGTCTGGCATGGCAATTTCCTTGATGGACATGGTCCAGATTTGTTTCAAGTTTTGTTTAACTTTAATAGCTTTACCCTTGAAAGATTAGAGGAGGTGGTTTTAAACTGAGAGAAGGGAGTCAATAAGCCTCCTTTCATTACATAATGACTCTGCTTGCACTGTACTCAGATTTAACTGTAAGCCCCTTCCATATAGTAAAATAGTTTGGTTTGGCTCTGTGTGTGTGTGTGTGTGTGTGTGTGTTAAGGGAAGAAATAGATCAAATTCAAGAAAGTGCTGAACACTCCTGCCCTTTGCTTTGTTGGTTATTTTTCCTCCCTGGCAACTGGCCTCCCTCCGAGAATGCTGGCTTGTGGATGAAATGAAATACAATACAACTGTATTTTGTATAGCATCTCTCAAGTAAACAGGATCACAGTTGCTCTGCGGGCTAAGTGATAAAAAACAGCACAGAGAGAAGGAAATTAAGAGACAGAAATGATGGAAGAAAACCAGCTGCTTCCAGAGGAAGGAAACACAGGTCCGTGTTTCCTTCCACAGGCTGACGCTTGGGAAAAGGCAGGCACAGGCTTAGCTCTTAGAGCTGCCACAGACGTCATGCTTTGACCTTGAACAACCTGCCTGACCTTACCAGGGCTCAGTTTCCAGTGCAAGACTTCTGCTTTTTAACTGTTCCCTGCCTTGGGAAGTCAGAAACTACTGCATTCAGGTTTGTGGGGTGCTCTGACACCACCCAGGCAAGGACTTACATGGGTGGGTGGGTAGAAGTGTGCTAGAAGGTAGTGGCACACAGAGTGATTTCAATCTTTCAGGATGCCAATATCTGAAAAGAATCACAGTAACTCACTGAGGTGATGATGCCACTGAACAATTTAGCAAGTGGTGTTGAAACAAAGGGGTGAGAAGCAAATTTCACTGCAGTAGGACAGCCTTGCCTCATATCCAGTGCGACAGGAGGAGGTGGCAGCCGTTCTATCCCTTAAAAGCAGTTTCACTCTAGGGACAGATATTAAGGAATGGAGTAGCTGCCAGTGACAGAACTGTCTGAGCATGTTAAATTTGGGTAGCATGTGGTACAGCGGTCATTTATAACCATGACGCTAACAGCACAAAACATATTGCTTATCACTATCAGAGGGTTGGGAAGGATGGCTAGAAAAATGCCTTGCAATCTGCTGCTGAGCAGCTCAAATACAGAAAAGCATGAGAAGTGATGACCCAAATGGCTAATGAACGTGTTTCATTACATGTTGACTGTGAACAGCAGGCTGACATAATACTTTTCAAAATAAGACATGATTTTGAAAGCACTTTCCATTTTTTTTTTGAGCAACCTAGTTGTCTGTTTCAGTGAAGAAGGGGCTGGTGTGCTCTTCAGCCTGACTGTGGAGAGGAGAAGCTGTGGCATACCTTGAAAATACGGATTTCTAGGGATCCAACCATTTCCCTCTGTATTCAATACCCTTCACAAGTTCGGTCTCCTGTTCTGCTTTAAGGTGCATAACAACGTATTGACAGAAAAAGGGAAGGCACAAGCAGGTGCTGGCTGGGACGTGTCCTTTTCAAAGGACAGATGAGGGAGAAAACCTAGATATTAGAAGTTAGCTCCTTGATTTTGTATATGGGACTTGAGTAGCTCTCCTCCCTAATTTTCCTTCCATTTCCATGTCAAACATCCCTTTCCCTTGCAGCTAGTTCAGAGCAGAGCCATGAATCAGAGTGGGTAGATGCTGACAGAGGGCCCTTGCAGAGAACAAAAAGGAAGTTGCTGCTGCCCCTGGAAGCAATGGGCCAGGGGCTGAGCCACCCAGGGCCTCCAGCTGCAGGGAGGCTGCCTGCTGCCTCCCTGCTTTCCTGCCACATCCTTCCCTGCCCATCAGCTGCATGATTCATGTAACACACACAGGGCTGAGCGGCACCTGACCCCAAATAGCACAGAGGGGGCTCCAAAGTAAGGGACTGATCACAGGGTACACCTCCAGAGGACCTTGCTGTCCAGCTGTGACTATCTGCACAGTGGCAAGGCCCTGGGGAAGTCACAGCACCAGGCTCATCTGCATCTGCTGCTACAAGGACTTGCGTGCACTCAGTGTCCCCACTTAAGTGGCCTTTGCAGGGAAGTGTGACTCTGTGACTATCAGTAGGGCCTTTAAATCTCCTAGAGATACTTTCTGTCCTGAGAGGGTTTCCCGGAGATGGGTGACTCAGACTGACAGCTCAGCAGGTATCGCACCAATCTCACAGTTGCTTTCGTACCAGCTGTGGGAAGCACCGCCTCACCTCCTACACATCCCTCTCTTTACACAGGTCACCTTTCCTCCTCTCCTCCCCATGGCCCCAAGTTAGACCCAATTCATGGAGCAGGAGCACTGTTTTCCTCAGCTTCCAGAAGTAGCGTGCATGGAGTCAGACACATCACATGTGCATCTCCATAGCAATGAGAACAGGCCCGGTGTGGAAAATGAGGCGCAACGGGAAAAAATATGGGAGAGGGCACTGCAGATAAGAGATAGTTGCTTCTGCCTTGGCTGGTACCAGGCAGCATAAACCAAGAGGAACATGTGGGAGTGACGTCTACCTGTGCCACTTCTGGGGTGGAGAGAGGCCTGTATACTGAGCCCCTTGAGCCCGCCAGATGTTAGAGTCTTTATCATTTAATTGCAAAAGCACGTTGGTCCAAGAGCCCAAATCACAGCTGCACTGAGGTCTTTATTCTTTACACTGGTATTTAAACCTTTGTCCCTGGCTGCAAAACAGTCTGAGATCCATCCCCCTGGGACCCTTCTCTACCCCATTCCCATCTTTCAGACTGTGGCAAGAAATTCAGAGCTCCTGCTGTGCCTGAGAAGTAGCTTCCATTGTCTTCTGAGTGTTCTCAAAGTGGATAGGTGGCAAAAATCATTAGAAAACCAAAATACTGACACTTTGAGGAAAGCCTTCTTTCAGGGGTATGAGTACTGCTGGGACCAGATCACATCTCTTGATCTAGTAGTACACATGACCCTGATTTCCATGCTGACTTCTCCTGAGCAAGGCTCTACAGAAATGTTTAAGAAATGTCTACCAGTTGTTACTAAGGGGAAGGAGGTTCTTTACATGACAACAGAAAGTTCTGGCATTGAGGGGAGCTCAAGTTTGATGTAGCCCCTCCAGGTGAATGTAAATTTTTTTAATGTGTTTTTCATTACTTTATTAAGTAAAGGCAAATTAGACAACAGGCAAATGCTGTGGCCATCCTGCCTGCTCCCCTGCCACCCTCACAGATAGGACCACATCTGTGTATAGTTTGCACCCTGGAAAAACCATGTCTTAGCAGATGATGTCTTTCTCTGTGGCCTGGCTTTGAAACTCGGCATTTCAACCTCTGTCAGCAACATCTAGACTTCATCCCTCCTTGGCTGTGCTCATGCCACTGCCTCTTGCAGTAAGGCAATCAGCGTATAAGCTTTTTTCCAGATTCCCTGCTTAACCTCAGGCAGACCTGTGTAGCTTTAAGTAGCATATTACAGTAATGAGGGGCCATGATTATTTCTGAGAATATGCCCTCCTTCCCATTAGTAACCCCCCATGATAAGCAGCTCTATCTTCTCTGCTGCCACCAGTCACTAGCAGGCCACTGGGGCTGCAAAGAAGGACAGAGAAGCCTGTCATAAAGAAAAAGTGAGAGGAGCGCATAAACTGGGAGAGAGGGTGGGGGAAGGAATAAGCATTGACAGTCAAAATGCGAAAAAGATGAAATGCAATTTTTCTTCAAATGCCTGGAGACAAGACAGATCTCTCGGCTTCCTTCCCCTCCCTTGCCCTCCTGCCTGAAAAGAGAAGAAGTAGTTAACATAGGAAAGCCCCTCAAATAAGCCCTGACAGCCACATATTCAGAAACTGATGGCATTTCCCTAAACACTGTTTGTAAAATGGTAATTATCCAGCAGGCAGTGACAGCTGGCACTTAGCACTGAGAGAGAACATGAGCGGACAAGAAGAAAGGGATCCTGCCGTAATTGAACAAAGGGTAAAAAAATATATAAAACATAATCAGAAAAATACAAAGATTGCTGGCTGTGCTAATAGGTCACTTCAGCTTCTTGGTTCATCTTGAAATGATTGAGTTTGAATGCAGATTCAGACTGACATGCTCCAAATCATTCTGCTGGGAATAGCACCTCTGAGGGGAGCAGCAGCAGCAGTGGCAAACGCAAGGGGTTGAGCAGCTGGCAGTGAGCACAAGGGTGCAAAACTGGTGGCCAGCTTTATCACCAAGTGCCCGGAGCACCTGTTTTCCAGCTTGTGTCATGAGATCAGCCACTGGGAATGAAAGCTTCTGGGTAGATATTTTCTCCCTACTTCAGATCAACTTAGCTATGCCACAGCATGGCAAAATGAAGTCCTTCACTGGAAGCATCTAGACTGG
The DNA here is from genome assembly GCA_013397865.1 of Struthidea cinerea. Lineage (NCBI taxonomy): Eukaryota > Metazoa > Chordata > Aves > Passeriformes > Corcoracidae > Struthidea > Struthidea cinerea. Next base: position 1,568,348 of record VZTI01003809.1, read on the forward strand.
ACAAAGCACCAGGCAATGTGCTCGAGTTGGACAGGGAGACGTCTAGGCAGGTCTTCCACTCCTTTGCTATTAAACAAAAAATCCACTTCTGGGATTCTTTTTAGGGCAATGGAGGAGCCTGTCAGTTCAGATATCAGGTCTGACATATCTCCTGTGTGGCCTTGGGTAGGTCTCTCCTTTCTTTGCCTTGATTCTTTCCCTACAAAACGAGTTGTGTGTTGTTGCTGTGCCATATGTTCAAACCAAGGCCTTTGTCCTACTATACCCTACCCAAAATCTCGGAGGGCAGGGTCTTGGACTGGACTCAAGTCCTTACACATGATCAGTAACACACATGAAGATATCTTCCCTCATATGAGAGTCACTCTCCCACAACAGTGACAGAGAATGACTGAAGCAGAGTGAAAATAAACTCATTAATGAGCAGAGTGGTATCTTTGAGCTTGGTGGTTTCCAAACTCACATTCTGAGGCCATTTTATTTGCTTTCTCATCACTTTGATTAGGATGTTATCTCCCTCCAGCCTGCAGTTGAGAATGCTCTGACCCCTCCAGAATGCTTCATGACTTACTTTTGCCAGATCCTTCCTGGAAAGGTTACTGCCAGGGTCCAGCAGCGTGTACCTTTGATCACGACCCATGATACAACCCTGAGTCACTGAGTGAACAATGGGCTAGCAGTCTTAACAAATGATGCTCAGATGAGTGTGGTCAGACAAGGACACCTGATGGAGCACTGGAATACAGGAAGGAGCTCTGCCTCTCTCCTTCGTACCAGGAATCACCCGGGCACACAGATAGCCCATGCCTGGGATAACACAGAAATGGCATCCAAATTTCATGTCATCTCTTGCTGTTCTTTGCCATTGCTTCTCCTTTTTTAAAAGACACGACCCCTGAGAAAGATATAATTGTCCTAATTGACCCATGCAATTTTAGCAATTGAGGGCGAAAGCTTCTGAATTTCTACAAAACACACCTTCCTCCTCCACCCTGTCTCAATTCCGTGTTACTAGGTGTTGCTAGTACTCGGTCCATCACAGAAAATGACCTCTAAGCTTCTTTCTGTGCCATATTCTCCTTGGTGCCAGGTTTGTATGTTAATAATTTTCTCAGCACACATGCACATTTAAAATGAGATATATTTTCTCTGCTGCAGACAGATACACCTCTTCACAGTAATTCATTATGCTACTATCTGCAAAGCTGTTTCTTTGAGAAATATGCGTAGAGACTTGTATTAACAGTGTAGAGTTTTCATGATGATAACTGATGATTTGTTTGACTAGGTCTTTTATGTATCAATCTAACTATTTTGTAGTTTGCCTGTGATTTATTTTTGACTGTCTTAATAAAGTTCCAATATTACTTTCAGTAATCAATCTGCTTTCTCTAAACTGCTGGTAAATTCTTCTTTTAATGAGTGAGAGTTTGAGTAAAGAATTTATCCCATAAAACTACTGATCTGAAAGTTATCAATATATTTCTAAACGTCCAAGTACAAGTAAATTGAAAAGTGAGATTTTTACCATCAGTTGACATTTAAATGTATGCATGTTTTCAAGCACAAAGTAATTACTTTAAGCAGTAATAGAGCATTCCTCATAAGATATATTAAAGAAACACCAACAATGAAATTGCTAATGTTGCAATTTAATTATAAACCCTTCTATACGCCAGCACATCTTCACTATTACTTTTGTTGCCAGTCTTGATCTGTAGCATGCTGTCTAACGCAATTTACTATGCTTTTTTTTGGTACAAATTACTTTCATAGCTTCTGTTTATCTGCCATATATGGGAAAGCACGGACGCACAAAAGATGATACATAACAGTGATTAAGGTTGAAGAAAAAAATATGAGAGCAACACTGCGTTCTGTGAGAACGTCTAAGGAGCCACACACTGAAAGGGGGGAACACATACCTGCAGGAGACCAGCAGCAAGACCAAAAGATCAGCTATAATTTTGGAAAGCAATTTTAGTGTAGCCATTATAATGCAGGTCCAAATGATTTTGGAGTAAACATGAATATTCATTATCATTATTAAAGCATTTACCACAGACTTCTTTGTTTCCATGCAAGGTTCCACATACAATCTAGCTTGGCTATCTCCTGACTTAAGCACACCGAAATTTAACAGTTTCTTAATACAACATTTAGCTTCACTGCTATTAAAGAAAGAAAGAAAGAGCTTAGATCACCTAGGACTTCTCCCTGAGGGATGCAGTGAGACATTTCACCCATAAATTCCCCATTTCTGACTCAAAGTTACGAGCGAAGCAAAGAAAATCTTTTAGAAAGGCATCTGATGATGATTTGAAAACTGCAAGTGATGTAGAGCGGAACACATCCTTGGGTAATCTAATTTATTTTATGAAATGAATACAGGCAATAAACAGATTCCTGTACACACATGTGCACACACTCAGACACTCAAAATAAAAGCACCTTAATGATCTTCTGTCACAGTAACAGCTAGTACCAGTCACTGGGCTTTGGTGACTGTCCAAGCGTATTCACCGCTGATGGAGGAAACCTTTCCTGGTTTTGCCCTCTAAAACACACCTGGCACTCAGCACAAGTACTTAACCCATATTAATTTCATAAAGCACTCCGAGTGTTGCCGCAAATTCAGGAAGTTGCAGCACACCACCATCAGCAAGGTTGCTGTCGATGTCTGTGAGTTATTTCTGTTGTTGCTGTCAGATGGCCATGATGGTTTGTTCACCGTTTATGTGGGGCTTGCAGAGAAGTGGGTGCAAGGTAGGTCATGAGGAGGAGTGCAGGCCAGGTCAAGATTGTCCTGTGCACAGCCCCTAGACTATCAGATGTGAGGCAGATCTGGCAACCACACAGCAGAGTTAACACTCCACCTCTTGTCAGGCATCATATACCCATGGGACCAGGGTATTTCCAAAAACATGGACCTCTTTCAAACCCAAACTGGGTGATTCCCAGCAGTTCTGTTACAGAAAGGAAAATCCTCCTCCTGCCTGCCCTTCTGCACCCACAGCTCTCACTGGAGGACAGACAGGAGGAGAAAAGTGTGGTGAGAGTGAAGAGGGACAAGTGTTCATGTGCTCACACAGGTGCAACAGCATGGAAGCACACACAAGTGTATGTGAAATGATGACAAAAAGAGGCAAGAGGGCACACTGAAATAAAGAATCAACAATCAGGTAGTAAATATGGAAATGTAAGAGAAATGGATCAAGAGGGAGTAAATTGGCAGGAAAGAAAGAGAGAGAAAGCATTTGGGGGACTGACAGCACAGACCAGGAGACATCCAAGCTCCAGGTACACATAGGAACATTAGGAATTGAGCACAAACACCCACACAGAGTACCACACAGTGAAATAAGTACAAATGACAAATCACAGAGACTCATTTGGGTGAGAAAAGACCTCTGGTGCATCATCCAGGCTATTGCTGCACATTGTGGCAGATCTGATTACACCTAAACCATCCCTAACAGATGGGTGACTCATCCCTGCCTTGAATATCTCCAATGCTGGTGGCTCTATAGCATGCCTTGGCAGCCTGCTCTGTCACCAAACTGTTCCTAGAGTTATAAAGTTTTCCCTGATATTTTTTTACTAACTGTTCCCTGTTGCACCTCAGGACCATTATGTCTTAGGCCTGTTTGTACCAACCACTGAGAAAAATGGATCCCCATCCTCTCAGTAGCATTTCTTTATGGATTTGCAGGCAGTGATTACATCTCCCTTCACACATCTTTCCTCCTCAATGAATATACACCAGCCTCCTTAATCTTCTCATTTACGCTACACTTTCCAAACCTATCAGCATTTTTGTCACTCTTCCTGGAGCTTCCTCCAACACATTGTGGCTTTGGGACTGAGTGGAGACAGCATTAATTCAGCTTCCTGCATCTTACCTGTGCCATGCCCAGTCATGAAAGGTTGGGGACTGGCTTTATTTTCTTTCCTGAATACTATTTGCTACCCAGATACCTCCTGCTTTATCCTCCTGAAAGGTTCTGTTATGTGCAGAGACAGACAAACACACACATGTGTGTGAGTGCAAACCCGCACACCTATTTATATGTTTTTAATACTTTTTTTATTTTTATTTTATATATTATATAGATTGACATAAGTTCCTTGCCTAGCAGAGGTTCCAGTGTTAAAAGCTGGCTTAGAAGACAAGCTGGGCCAGCTGTGATGAGGAGTACCTGAACTGGAGAATGAAGAAGATGACGATGTAACATTACACACTGGAAGAAGCCCCATTGGAGGGTACCCTGATGGTGGACTGAACACTGAATATGATTCAAATCTGTGCAGACCATATCCATTGCACAGTGCTCATTTGTCTTCCGGACCCCTGCACACTGCATCCATCATTCTTCCCTCCTCCTTTAAAGCCTTCACTTACGAGACTGGTTAGCCTAATACTCAACAGGTCTGCCCCCCTATTGTTAAAGTGATGTGCATGAATGGTTTCTACACAATGCAAAAATGCCTTTGGCACGATGATTTTAGTTGCAAATGGATAACCTACATGGGGAAAAAATCAAGAAAGGAAGGACTGAGTAGGTCATTTGTGATATTATGCAGCTGCCTCCAATTGCTCACTTCAGTTTCTGAAAAGCCTCTTGGGGATTGAATTAGAAGATGGACCTTTAAAAACATCTGGAGAGAACATCCACTCGAGCACCCAAGAATGCCATAGCATTTCCTTTATGGATTTCACAGAGAGAGCAAGTCCCAAGTAAAATGCATAACAGACACAACACACCAGGTCTTGGTGAAAAGACATTATGACAATAAAGTGACAAGCATTTCAAAGAGTCCCTGATTTCCATCTACAATCAGCTGCTCACACAAGCGTGCCATTTATAATGGCCTGACCTGAAGGACAGCACTGTGACACACTCTACCAAGGCACCACTGGCCACGTGTTTGCTCCGCCACACTTCAATACTAGAGGGCGGGACGAAGAGATAAGATTTTGGCTCTAGGGATTGTGAGACAGAGGCCAGGCTCTGAGAAAGTCATCTGTAACCAGTTATAGCTACAGTCTTATTGCCAATGACAGCAACTTATAGATGTGTCTGTGTGGCAGACTAATGGTCAATAATATTTCTTTTCAATACCCTACAGCAACATCAAGCCAAGCATGGTGTTTATTAAGTCTCGTGGAATTTCCTGTCTGTTCTAGAATCTGTAAGGTTTAACCCAATTGCACCAGTCTTAAAAGAAAATCTGAAAAATCAGTTAAGAAATGGAGAAGCATCTCATTCCTCACAATGAAAAGAATATGAGATGTAAAATGTCACCACTTTGATGTGCTGGCAAACTTCCTGGAATCAGTCAACCAAAGATAACTATGTTTATAAATATTTGGGATATGAAGATACTGTATATAGATTGCATTTTTATTATTATTATAAAAGTGTTTAGGCTTTTTTTCAAAAAAAGAGAAAGAAATAGCTCTGCAGTATATTCTAAATGCATACATTAGAGTGTTTTGTGCTGTGCATAGCATGTTTTAATAAGGCAGAACCTGAATTTTACTTTCTCTCTACCCCTTGATCAGAGCAAAGTAGCTACTCCCTTCTCGACTTCTCCCAGCAAGAGGTGCTGAGAGGCTGGTGGAAGAGCACTGGAGCTGCCAGCAGCTATGGCAGCACAGGTGAGCAGCACTATGAAGATCCCTTTATCTTAAGGCTTTGTGCTGCCGACCCATAACCCCAGTATCTAAGAATCTCCCGTGTAAAATCAATAGCAATAACAAAATCCCTTCGAGAATTCATGGAGTCCCTCAGATGATATAGCCAGGACTGAGCAGGAGAAATAGCTGGGGATGACTACAGCTTGTTTCTGTTGCTCCTGGCAGATTTTATTCAGGGCGAGGCTCAGGACTTGCTGCCCCTGGAACTCCACAATCCAGATAATTGCTTTTCTGTTCTTTTTACAACTGACATTTCATTCTTAAGACAGGAAAATTGCTGAAATGCAATAGAGGTGGCTCTCACATCCATGTGAATTCTGTTCCTGCCCAGCTGGCCTCCACACTATGCCATTCCAGGACTTTTCACACCCAGCTCTGCCAACCCCTCTGCAGTATTTCCTGCTTTTCCTGGTCTCATGCAAGCTCATCTGCACAGGTCTGCCTGGGGATGAACCTCAGCTGCACCCTACAACCACATTCCATGCAAAGCCTGGCCCCTCTGCAGTCCCACTAATGCACCCTGATCCTGAGCAAAAGCCCCTCCTGCTATTCACATTCCTGTGTAAATCCATTCCTGTTTAATTGCTGGCTTTCTCATCTTGCAGTTTTATTGACATCTACATTTTCATTTGTCATCTTTTCTTGATTCCCAGCCTTTTTCCCATTATTCCCTGTAAAAACAGACAGCATGCCACAACCAATTTCACTTCCACTCAGCTTTCTAAGCCTCATCTGAAAAACAAGTATTACCCCACTAGAAAACCTACCTGAAATCTATTGAGCTGACTGTCAACTGGCTCCATGAAACAGAGGTAAACAATTAAGGCTCAGTGTTTGCAATAATCACCCTGCAGAGCATTAACTCCCTGTCATTTCAGCCCTGGATTAATGGTGCCAATTGGTGTCAGCCCTGGCTGGCACACCAGCCCATTCCCACCTACCAGAAGGGTCTCTCCAAGCACAGAGAGGCTCTCTCGTGCCTCTCTTATCATGGCTTTCACCTTCTGCTTCCTTGACAAATAACTGTTCACTCTGCAGCCCAGACTGCAGGGCCTGACTTTCATCCCAGTCAGTGACCAGCTTGTGGCACACGCCAGTGAATACCAGCATTTAACACCATTCTGTGCAGATGTGAGACTCATTGGATATCTCACCAGATCATCAGACCCCCTCCCAAAGCAAGGGCAGAGAGTCTACACAGAAACAGCTGGAGGGAGACTTTACATCATTTCTCTGTTATTAAATATGACTTGTGTTGCATTCTTTAAGAGGATGAAGGAAAATTCTGCTCATATCCATATATATGCTTATTTGTGTTTGGGGGAATCAGGATTGCCAGCATTCAAGCTCAATCAGCCCTCAACAGGGTTCAAGGTTTGGAGAATCATGCCTCGTTTGCTTTCCCATTGTAAATGTTAACTAAACATAGCTCTGGGGAGAGGTGCCAGTTCAATAGCTCTGGAGATTACCCTGCCAAATTCTTTTTTCAGTCTCGGCACTGTAAACCCAGAGCAATTCCAACCACCGTCAGCAGAGCTACTCCAGAATTGCAGTCAGGGTGGATTTTGGTACCGCAACTCTCTGTTCTTACCCACAGCAATAATATGACCTAGTTTAACCCCACAGCAGCACTCCCAACAAGTTCAGCGAGACCACTTTTGATCCCACAACAGATACAGCACTGGCAGCAACAATATTTGGTTTATCCAAGTGGAAGCTGTAATATGTCCCCCACTGCATCAACATGCCTCACATTTTACCTCAATCCCTGCTGGAAAGACCAACCCTGCTTCATAGCTTGCATAAAATAAAGTCAAACTTAGCACCAACGAGATGGACTTATGCCTGGTCATGCCCATTCAGACCAATAGATTTCAATGGAAGGATAATTGCAGCAAAATCAAGCACACTGAATTAAAATGAGACCAGCAGAAAGAACTGGAGTACATGGATGTGGCCATGGGTGACCCCATGCAGTTGTCAACAATGTGAGCCTGCTATACACTCTGCTGCAAAGGACTATGGTATTCCCCACCTCTCCCAGCTCACTCCAGAGTTGCCTGAACCTGTGCTGGAAGTCCCAAACTGCAGCTCTCACTAGGTTTTGACTTGTTTCTGCTCAAGGCATCAGGATACCTGAAGAGCTCCAAGGTGGACAAGGTTATCTCCAGACTTCTCTGTGTCACAGACAAGAGCCCACAAGCCCAAGGGAGCCTGTTGCCCTCATTTCCCAATTTTTCTTTTCATTGGAAATGTTGATATTTGACCAGATCAGAGTCCTCTACAGAGATAAAACCTGACTTGGGGAATCTGTTTTTAAATGAAGAAGTGAACTAGTTCACTAACCAATTCATTCTCTTTCTCCATGCCTTCACCACTGTGTGCTTTCTGCACTGCACATGTGATGATTTATGATGTTGACATCATCATGAAGCTCTCTCACTATTTCACAAAAAGCCTTAAAAAGAGAGTGTTTTGGCTCAGCGGTGTTGGATGAGATTCAGTATTAAAGCAGCATGTGTTTGGAGGGGCTGCAGTCCATAAAAACCTCCAAACATTTGGAGATGAAGCCAGTGTTTAGGATAAAGAATGGGTGTGTTTTGCCACTTGCGGTGTGGAGAGTAGGTGTTTCTGGACCCTGGTGGCCTAAAAGCTCACCACAGTGAAGAGTGGGACATGAAAATTTCTACTAAGAGAAGATGACCATCACAACTCTCTTTGCTCTCCCATCTTGTGCCCTTAAGTATCCAAAGACAGACTTTAATCACCATGGAACCTTTACTCAGCCCCTTTTTTGTGTATATAGAGCTGCCTAGAGGAGGGAGGGAATCAGTTTTCTCTGTGTGGAGCTCTCATGTGAGCACACGCAGGACATTATCTTCACTCCTGAGCACCTCATTATGCAAAATATATTGACAAAAATGAACAAGAGCAGAGCAGAGCAACAAAACAGTCAGATAATTAGAGCAGTCAAAGAATGAAAGGGTCAAATATGCCTGTTGTGGCTGTGAACAGGAGACAGGATATCAATACGAATACAACAAAGGGAAAAAAGCAAATGCAGACCTGAGACAAACTTCCTGATGGCAAGGTATTGGAGTAGGTTGTAGAATGTCTCCTAAAGAATGCAACTGGCTCCTTGCTGCTAGAAAACATATCAGAGGAAAGCCAGCTCAGTGCCCAAGAGGCAGGCCTGCTCTGCAGCGGGGGCCAGCTACAGTTGGCACTCCGTGCACTTCCAAACGGATGTTTCCATCCCTGTTGCATGTCTCGAGCTCACAGTCACTGTGCAGATGCTAAGCAGATGTCATCCCCCTCCCTCCGGTGGTTAAAGTGATTTCAGGATGAGATGGTAATTAGTCCCTGAAAGGCTGTGTGCAGAATGCAGGAGGGTGCACTTTGTTGCACTCCAGTGCAACTGAGAGCCGGGGCTCATCCAGGTAAAATGTTAAGCCATGGTGATGACGCAGGCTGATTTCTCAATGCTTTTGTGCACATTCACTCCTTGAGTCACTGCTGAGGAAGCTCGAGGAGAGGCTCCACTGAGCAGCACTGTCAGTGCCCCACTGTATTGGCCATGGCATTCATCCAGTCCCTGATCCTGTCTGGGACAGCAGTCAGCACCACATACTTCAGAGAAGGTACAAGTCCACTACATGGACAGATGTGGAACAGCTTGTCCCTCTGTGCCAGGCTTTGTCCTGGGTTTTGAGACCTAGAGAAGCCTTAAACCTTGCTGACTGCATGTGGCTGGCTCTCCTTCCCAGAATGTATTCTCCTTGATTAGGGTAACTCTGAATACCCTCAATGGATACAGGATCTTTTTTTATTTTTGAGTCCTGCTGAAAGCTGGCTATTGATGATGTTACAAGACAATGATTTCTCCAGCCAACCTGCCTGTTACAGGGAAAAAAACACTCCCACTTTTTCATCCTGTGGTGTCATCAAACATCTCCTTGTTCTTTCATCTGAAAACTGAAGCGGTCTCTTACAGGCATGTAGACTTTACATAACCCTTCTTCTTAGCAGCGTACAAGCTCTGTGGGTCCCAAACTTTCAAAGAACTTTCTCTTTGCATGAGAATTCTCCCAGGCACATCATTATTCCCATTGCCCAGCTCTCAGACTTGTCTCTTCGGAGACAATGTGGCCAGCCCTGCACGCATTTTATGCAAGAGAGGTGCCAGCACTGGCACTTTGGGATCAATCCGTTCACCACCATATTAACATGCTGCAAAGCTGCCCCCACAGTCCCTGCTTCTCTCTGCTTTGCAGGTAGGATCTTGCAGTAACACAGCACTGCTCTGGCAGTCTCTGTCTTTCCTGTGGCCTTCTCAACCTTTGAGGTTTCTATTTAGGCCTTCCCTTCATATGCCCCACACTTGGTGCTAATGTGGTGTGCGTTCAAGAACTGTATAAACAAAGGATGTAATTACTACGCCTCCGTTTTGGGAACGGATATATAAGCGAGTGGCCTTTTCAGGGCATTCCTGTAGAAAAAAATTGTGTTGTGTCTTCACTAAAACCATCTATTAGTCTTTTCCATTATAATCAATAAATCAGTTCCCTTTTTATATGGTGATATTGGCTCAGCTGTGATTTTCTGATGACAAAATTCATTACTCAATTGTCTCATCGCTTCCTTTCTAAGTTCAAAAACATCCATTAGCACCACTATGTGAAGCCCCATTAATCTGCTTTCATTATAATAATGTTCTTATTCTTTCTTAGCATCTTTATTGCATCCCACTCATCCTTGTTGTCTCACAGGAGCTTTTAATTAATGCACTAAGAACTGATATAATGAACACGCTTTTTTTTTTTTCTTAGATCTAGAATTTTTGGTTACTGGACAGAAATTAACCATATTTTCTCAGGTGACCCTATTATAGAATGGAGAGAGCTGGCACATGATGTATTCCGGATGCTTCAGAGCTGAGTGGATTTTGCAGGGGAAAGTACAGTCAAGATAACTTTTTACAGGCTCCAAGTACTCATTTAGTTTTGTTGTACTACAGTCTCCTGAAAAACATTTTTCAAAATGGGAAGGATCTATCACACCTATGCAATGCTGTGCCTGGACTTTGATTTGTTTCATAATGCAAATCAACAAATATACCCTGCAGCAAAAGAAGCTGCTGAAGGGCTTCAAACTAAGGTGAGAATGACTTCTCAGTTACTGAAGGCATCAAAAGTGATGTCTTACTCTTACTGATGTCTCCTTTGCTCACAAACCTGAACCCTGCCTTGTTGCTTATACCCATTCCATGAGAAAAGAAAATATGGTGCAGAGTCACACAGATTTAGTGCCCTTGTTCTATTTCCCACCCCCTTAGTTTCTTCCTGCCTGTAAGGCTTAAGAAGTTTTCTAGTCCAAACACTTGCTGTTTCTACAGCAGACACGTACAGCGACTCAGAGATGGACTGTGGTAGTTGTAAGGCCCCTGGGCCTTGAGTCAAAAGATGTGTTTTCTAGTCCTACATCCAACAGCACCTCTGGGGAAGCCCTTTCACTGGCCCCATTCTGTCTTCTGTTTGGGTCACCAGTGCCAGTGACGAGGGCTGTACCCCATTCCTGTCCCCTGCAGTGCCAACTGTGACGGCTCCCTGGTCACCACCAGGGTCTCTGGGTGTTAGGGCAGCACAGCTGAACTCAAAGGCTCTTGAAAGCAGAGGGCTGCTGCTGTCCTAAAGATTTTCCCCATAGGCAGAGGAGACTTTCCTGCTCCATACATAGCACACTGAGGTCTCCTCCAATGCTCCAAACAGCACTTGCATCAGTCCTCACAGGGCTCAGCTCAGCCCCCCTTACTCCAAGGTGCTAAGCCCTCACACTCACTCAAGCAGCTGGGAAGGAATCTCCATACACATTTCCAAAGAGGCAAACACAGTTTTCTTGAGAGCAAGGGCTTGGAACTAGTTGCTGGCAATTTGGCTGTGTATATCCTACTTGAGAATTCCTTTCTGTGAATGAAGATGGCATGCATTTGGGTGAGGGATTAAAACCAGATGAAAACTATTTTCTCTGTCCTTCCAGCATGTGCAAGCACAGGAGACAAGCAACAACAAATGAGGAATATTAAATTCCCTTCCTTTGCTCCTCACAAAGCTACAAACAAAATTGGTGAACAATGGTTTTCTGGACTCCTCTAATGAAATCACCCCTGCATCTCAAACATTGCTAGTCAATGGAAAATTGGCATGTTTACTTCCTTTTAGGAGACCAAATGTAGAAATGCCTAGAAAAACAGGCAAACAAAGGAATATGTTGTGAGCTGATATCTCTGACAAGTCAGAGGGAAGAAAAAAAAATTGTACACATATTATAAAATTTATCATTAAAAAATAGAAAACCCAAACCCAAGAACTTTGCATGATACTTCAAAAGAAAAGAAGGAAAGGGGAGGTGGAAGGGGACAACAAAAGGAAAAGAAAATCTGTCAAGAATTTTCTCACTGCATCCAAAATGTCTCAGTGAGCCAAGATACAGAAACAAGCTAATTACTGTCTTTCTTTTGCTCTCCTAGTTCTGAACTCCACACATAACATTTTTCGTGATTATTAATAAAGGAACACTTTAATCTCTGTCTTATTAAGAGTTCTGGGGGTAGGAGAACAGTATCTGACAGATACTATATGCGATAGGGTGGAAACAGGAGGGAACGAAGGAAAGGAAAATAGAAGCAAGGATATGACTTAGAAATCCCTCCATAGTTCCTAGGATGCATGTCCAAACTACTGGAGCTTTCTATATAATTGGAGCAATTTCTGCTCTTCTATACTCTTCAATATTTATTTCCAGGGTTCTGAGGCTTAGGGTGGCAGGAAGCAGGATGTGTCCTCTGCATGAATAAAGGGTCTATGTGTCCATGAAAAGGCAAGTCCAACCCTTGAGATGTTAGGGAAGCTGTGGGACAGGCGTGAAAAGCATGGGCAGAACTCTGCATGAAGGCCAGGAACGCAGTCAGAGCTGTCACACTGGCGGAGATGGTAAGGGGACCCTGAGCTGGGAGCACGAGGGGCGTTGGCAGACCTGGTGTGGGGAGATCTGGTCTGGATGCCGATCAAAACATAGATGCAGTGGTCTGAAGGGGCTTCATATGGCTCCCAGCCACGCGTGATCCAACTCCAGCCTTTGCTTTCAGGTCCTTGCTTACACAAGCATTGCAACGCTGGAGTTAGAAAAACAACAGATATTCTTACAGAGCAGCCCCCTTCCCCTTTGGGGACTGGATATTCTCCCAGTTTGGAAGAGCAGCTTAGGAGAGCTGCTTATTTGAATAAGCCAATGCAGATGCCAGGAGCCAGGAGCCACAGAGGAAGAGCACCAGCTCACTGCCTGAATTCTGCCCTGTACTGCCCATGACCAGTTTAAGCACCTGCCTAACTCTTCACAAACATAAAACCACTGCCTCTCTTTTCACAGTGCCATTGTCTGTCTTGCATACAGCCTTCGCATCCTGCCTTAGCAGCACTGCAGACCAAGCTAAGCAGGAGACACCAGACCCTTGGGTGCAGACCCCTAAACCTGGCTGACAGCTACTTGCTTATAGCAAAACAAACCCTTTTTCTTACCATCCATGAGACCCTAGCCAAAGATTATGGTGGGGAGAGACACAGAATCTGTCAAGCATTTTTACCTGCGGTCCCAATGCCAATATTCAAACTCCCTTCAGGCTATAAATCCTCTTGAGTAAATGGAGACACACAAAATATTGTATCATCTATTTCCCCAGACAACAGGGAATTTCCGCATGCACCACTCAGCAGACCAGAGCTCTGTACCTAAAAGTCACTGTTTGTTCAAATCAAACCCTCATCTGCTGGGGTTTCATCATTACACTTACCCAGAGGCAACAGCAGGTAATGCTCTGCCATTTAGTACAACATCTTCCAAGAAATTCTTCATTACAGAGCAGAGCTTAATAACCCACTGTTTTGCGTAGAATGAAAAGAAGCCCTCACATCTAAACAAAATCTGGCCTTCCTCTGGAGCACTGTGGGCTTTTAAGACATGTTTTGTAGTATGCATAAGGATCTTTGGATTAGTTGTTCACGTCTTTTTCCTGTGGATCTTACTAAATTATAGATCTTGCATGACTTAAAGAGACCAGCCTTGACAATGCAGCTGGTCCCATCAAATCAATTGCAATCAGTGAGATTCAGCTCTGCTCCTGGCATTGTGCTTTGTAGCTGCAGGAAAGCCACAAGGAGAACCTGTCCCAGGGCAGATCCCTGGCAGAGGTGCTCACTATGGCACTGTATGTCCTCTCTTCCTTGTCCTGCCAGAAGGATGTTGGCTGGATTTGGAAAAGGGCCAGAAAGTGCAAAAAAGAGAGTTGTCAGAGCATTTCACTGCCATGCCAATGTTGTGCTGGATAGTTCATAAGAAGCCAGCCAGGAGACTGCCATAATTTAAACATCCCTGGTTATCCTGAGAGAGGATGCTCAGAGAACTCCTTAGAAGCACTCCTCCAAAAACCTGGGTTGGTTTAAAGCACCTTCTTCCTCCAACTCGATCAGTTTGTAGCTTACATCCCCAAACCAACAGCAAAGAGAGACAGGAATCAACAAGTCCTGAAACTGTTTTCCTTTGTAGTGAGCTGTGTAAGCAAATAAAATAAAAACCCCACAATCCAAGTGTCAGTAGCAAGCACCCCTCTGCCTACCCATACTCATGAACCTCCTCACGTCAAGCTTTAGTGTTGAAGGTGAACACCAGAGTTTTTCAAAAGAGATGAAAAAATCTGGGCTACTCTGCTGCCACCACCACAGGTACAGCAAATACTCAGAGGAATCTGTGTAAAAGAAAACCTCCTGAAAAGCTCCCTGAAAAATGACTGTTTATATTCTCTTTGGGTTAGGAGGGACTAATAGGTGGCACAACACCTCCTTCCAGAGTACAGAGCAATCACTGCTCTTACATAAAACAAGAGTTAATGATTCTGCTGATTTACAACCTATTTTCCACTAATATATCCAGCAGTGAATTCTCAAGAGTCCTTCACCGTACACAAACCTGGAATACAGGACAGTGATAAAGCTATGTTTAGCTAGAAGATGAGAAAACAAATGATAGGCAGGAGCCAAAATTTCAAATCTAGGTTAATTTGTT
>VZTI01003809.1:1583286-1648922 GCA_013397865.1 Struthidea cinerea
AAAAAAAGGAGAAGCTACTTTGACTAATTTTTCTTGAGCTATATGGAAAAAAAAATCCCTCTTGCTTTCAAAGTAAACCCAATAGGGATCAAGACACATCAATTTTGCTAATGGAACCTGGTTGCAGCCTTAATTATTATTATCTCTTTGTGATAGATTAGCCATTTACCCAGATTATATAGACATAGTGAGATTAGATTAGATAGCCCAGGCTCCATATGCTTTTTCTATCTCCCTGTGCAATATAGCAGTCGACTAACTAAATCCCTGCTTGTACTCCTGGTAATGAGATATCTTACTGCATTTACTTTAAACTCTGTTTTCAATAAAAATTGATCAAGTTTCAGGAAGAGGAGGTAGTGAAAGAGGTATTTAGATTTGAGGGTTACCCTAATTTCAAAAGCCAAACAGTGATGGGAAGTAGGACCATGCAGCGCTCTTCAAAGTCAGTTGTTATTTTCACAGCAAGTGAGCAGAGGTGAAAAGAAAGACCCACAAATGCAAAAGAGACATTGCAGATCTCCTACCAAGGTGCATCTGCTGACAAGCTCCTACAAGGAAATGGGGACGCTTTAGTTAGGAAGCTCTATGGGATACAATTTCTTTGTAAGAACAAACCCCGGGATTAAAAGAACAAGCTTGGATAAACCTTGTGGGATTTTGAACGTACTTAACAGGGTGCAGCCAAGTATTCCTAACTGAAAGGGCAAGGAATAAAATCTCTATGTCCTTATTGGGCTTGCAAGGTTACCTCAACTCCCCAGCAGGCTTTACCATCATGGGATGAGATAATAAGAAAAGAAGAAAAGTTTTCTTCCTTTGTAACAATCTGAAGCCTGGAAAGCAAGGATGGAAATGTTGCACAGACTTGGAATGGATACCCCTATGCAACAATCTGCTTTGCAGTCAGACTGTCAAGCACTTTTTTTTTTTTTTGACAAATAAATGTTTAATCTGCTGTCCAAAAACATCAGAGCTTTCAAGACAATTTTAAAAGACAGGCCTTTTCCTCCAGAGCTTCTGTCCTACAATATCCCTTCCTACTCCATTCTGTATCAAACTGCAGACATGGATATAGCCTTGCACAGAGAAACCTGCATTCTGAATGCTCTCTACTGGGAAAGGTTGTAAGGAAATTCAGCATCAAAGGCTGGGAAGAAATATAAGTCCCCTCATGGCATTTGTAAGGTCTTGATTCTGCTCTGAGACTCCTTCAACAAAAAAAATCAGGAGTAGTAAACAGCGAGGACAGCACGTCACCTCCTCATTCCAAAACCACCTGACTTAACACTAAGAGCAACTTAGCTCAAAATTCTTTTGTTCATTTTTCTTATGAAAGCCACAAGAATCTGGCCATGTAGAGAAGCTTTTATAGATGAAAATGCCATCACATGCTTTATCCAGACATTTTTCGAGGTTTTCCATTGAAAATTCTTGGTTAACAAGTTTCTTCAAATGCATTCTGCTAGCTCTCATGGATTCTCCTGTTTGCCCCTTATGCACTCCATATTTTGCTCAAAGAAACCAAATTCTGTTCCCCAGTTACTTCTCAGAGAAAAATAAATTTCAGCAGGTTATTCTCCTGGGAAAATTTGTCCAAAATTCAGAGAAATGCTTAAAAATGGCATTCATTCAGCACAGGCCATCAGGATGCTCTGAAAAACCTAAGTACTGAGGACAGCTGGAGAAAGGTTAGAAAAGTATTGATATTTCTCTCTGGCTCTTTCTTCCAGGAGTCCCATGTTTGACGTTACACTGCACTCTGTATTTGAGTTGGCTTGTTCCCTTCCTCTGTCCTGCCTCATTCCGCTGCTTGCACGTACACCTGTCAGCTTAATTCCTTCAAAGATGAAAAAGACCAACATTGTTCCTTCTCCCTGCCTTGCAATAATGAAAAATTGTACGGGAAGACAGAGCAATGCATACAGGGAACTCTCTTACCCCCCCTTTCCAAATGGCTCCAGTGTGTGGAGATGGGGGCTGCCACCCACTCACTTGATTAAAGTGCTTCCTGCTTTTGAGATTGCCTTTTTCTTTTTCCTTTTTTTTTCCTTTTTCCTTTCTTTTTCTTTTTTTTTCCTAATTTTTTTTTTTATTTCCCAAGAGGTTGGGTGGAGCTCTGCTTTATGTCTTCCCTTCAGCAGGGCTTGATTGTTTATATTTTTCTGTTCTGAAAGCTGTGAGTCACACTTTGATTTACAGTCTGTCCCAGGAGAGCCAGGAGACCCTAATGAAAGAGCAGGCTGCAAGGGTAATTAATACCTACCAGACATTCAACTGCACCATTAGTGAGCAATATGTGCCTCTGTGTGTGCGTGAGCACTGGCAGCTGGAGATGCACAGGCAGAGATGATGATATCCATGTGTACAGCCCTGAGCACCCTGTTTAGCCACAGCCGCTGACACCCCAGGAAAGGAGACACACCCAAAGGAAATTTCCATCACGGAGAGGAAAGCTGGAAGGGGGCCGGGGTCATGGTGAGATGAGGTAACTGCAGGAAGCCAGGGAATGGGCTGCCACCGAGGGATACAGGAGGGAGGCTGGTGCAGAGCATTGATTGGGGACGCTGCGATGGAGAGAAGTCGGGAGGGTGATGGATCACTCTTGCTTAAAACAAACAAAAACCAGGCAGCTTGCCAGGAACGGCTTAGGCCAGTTTCATTAAAACTCTTCATTCATCATGCTGAAACGAGGCGGTATTTGTTATTGCAGCCGTGGTGTGCTGGTGCAGGAGCTATTACGAGAGTGGGTGGCAATACAAGGAGGGGGCAGTGGGAGGAGATGGGAGGGTAATGAAGGATGGAGGCGACTGGGAGGCGACAGGGCTCAAGTATCACTTACCATCCATTGAAGGGACTAAAAATCACCCTCTATCTACTGCGTGGATCTGGGCTGATAAGGCTTCACATCCATCCAGACAAATTTCCAGGATGGGAGAGGATTCCCTGCTTCCAGGTGTATTTATTCCCATCATTACACCAAATAATGGCACCAAAACATGCTGGGGCTTGCTGTGGTGTCAGGCTCAGCTGTGGTCATGAATCCACTTAATGTCACCTCAGGAAATCCTAACAGCATGATGCGCAAATAAAAGCACTACACCTGCCTGGAGAGGGACTGGATGGGTCTCTTACACCTTTTCCATCTCTGCAATCTGCATTAGATTCTGCTCTCACTGCCCGTGCATGCAGGGAAAGCAGAAACCTGCAGGGGTGGAAACTGCCTCACTACATGGCTGAAACTTCCTCACCCTTGTGTTTACTCTCACTTTCCACTTCATTGAGTCTCTTAGGCAGCTCTGGGGACACAGCACTGTCAACACAAAGCACACAGCCATGCCCCAGCATGAGCTAGTGAGGGCATGGTGCTACCTGCAAGTGGCTTTGTGAGTGACCTTAATGCCAGCACCAAATCCCCTCCAAAGATGTAACCTTCCTGTCCACCCTCATCCAAACAAACCCCTCTCTGAACTTTTTCATCAGGCAACAGGCAGTGACCCACATGCCCTGCAGCTGCATGGCTGGCATTAAGGCCAGCCTTTGATTTTAAAGCCTGGTGACTGCACTTCCTCCAGAGAAATCAGGCTCCACGTAAGTGTACCTATTAAGTGACATCCATGCTGGCTCGTGCACAGGGACTGCAGCTGTGTAATGTCTGTGTGCTGGTGCGTTTGGTGGGGGGGAATAGAGGGTGAGAGCTCAGTTTGTTGTGATGTGTTTTACTGAGCAGCAAGAATCCCTGCTTGCACACTGACAGTAGGAATCCAGGAATACAACCATCGAAGGATTGAGACGAAGGAAAAAGCACGTGTGTGTGACAGGGAACATCTACACTTGTTTACTTATTATTTACTTATTTTCATGCACACCCAACAAAAGAGGCCTCGGGGTGTGCACACTCACGTGTCTAAGCTGTGTCACCAGCCTGGCTTGAAATCACAGGTCTTGAATTCCCTGGTCTGAGCTCTTGCTTGGGGTAAGAGCTGGTATGCATTTCCATAGCACACTACCCTTCCAAGAGAAATGCTTTGTATACCTGAGTGAGCTCACAACCAACCCCAAAAGTAAGAAAGCTGTCTCTGGGGAGACATTTGAAACACCAAAATAGGTGCCCACAGGGCCCTCAGAGGAAACCTTAGCATCCCTCTCTGCCATGGTGCTGGAGACAGGCTGGTAACCCTGCCTGTGCACCGTAGTGCTCATCCTCATCACATTCCAGCTAACAGAAACTGCTGTGGTCTCATTGTGAGAGCAAGAGACAAGGCCACACAAGTTACACCTGCAACATCCCCAGTCCATCCCAGCAGCAGCTAAGGGGTGGTTTAACTATGTTCTTTGGTGCCACAAAGAACAGGCCACAAACCAGGATGCTCACTGGCTGTGTTTGAAAGGATCTACTGCAGGAACAGCAGCTTCATGGTGGTAACCAGCACTGGCACAAGATTTTTTAAAAGGAACATTTTTCTGGGAGAAAATTCAAGTTGAACCGAAATGGCATATTTTGCAGGAAAATATCAATTGTGCTGAAATCTTCAAGTAAAAATTTCATGACAGCATCTCATTTGGATGAGGCTGAAAAAAAAAAGTTGATATTGCATGATATGAATATAACAAAAAGAGGAAGCTAAATGCCTTGGTAAGTCTGAATTGAAACATTTTTAGACTCTTTATGGATGTTTCCAATATTATAACTTTCCCCTCCATTTTTCCTCAGATCATGTGACAAAAATTTTGAAATCTTAGATTTTCCAAAGATGAAAAACTGGTTTTCCATCAGTTAGAATTTTCCCAGGGATACATCTTTTCAGCATTTTTACCCATTTCCATCTGGTAAACAGATAAATGAAAGTCTTCTCTCCCCAGAAACACAGCACAAGTACCCTCTCAGTGGAGACAACCCCAAATCTGGGCACAGCTGCGTCTGATCCAGCAGCTTTAGGAGCCAATGGCCGAGCAGTTCCCAACATTCATATTACTCATGTCTTTACACATACATGTCTGTTCTTCGGTAGCAGATCTATTTAGGCTGTGGATAGCTTAGATTTGCCTGCAGGGACTGAAAATGATATCCCTGCACAGCATTGCTATGACTCAGTGTCAGAGGCAGGGACAGGATTTAAGCCTTGCACCCCAACATCCCCACTTCCCTGTTCTTCCAGACATACAACACTCATTTGTTTCCCAAAGTGCAGGGCTGGTTTTCCAACGAACGCCTTGCCTTAGCTGAGTAATAACTCACCCACTAGAAACTTTCTCCTAATGCTTGACCTAAATATTCTCTGCACTTCCCCTGCTGGCTAGTGAGAATAATTGGTCTCTCCTCTTCGCAACATATTCCTTCATATATCAGCAGACAGACCTCACGTCTCCCTTCCGCCTTCTCTTCTCCAGGATCCAACGGCATTACACCAGGGGTGAGGGTGTAATTTGGCCCATTCACACACAGCTCTTTCAGCCTTCCCCTCAGAGGGCTTCCAGCATGAAGAATTAGTCTGGTTTTCTCCGCTTTGATGGTACATGGGGGTGTTCTCCTTGTTTCTCTGGTGTGTGGCTGGCACAGCTGTGCCTCAAGGAAACTGGATTTAAAGAGAATCATATTTGCCCATTTACATCGATTGTGGGACTGAAAGGTTCTAACACACCCTATTCTAAAATCAATTTTTTCAGACGTAAAGGGGCCCTTCTGCATGCCAGTAATGAGAATAAAATACTGCATTTCACCGAAATCCTATTATACTGTCATGAATATCCCATCACACTGTCAAGAACCAGGTGGTGATGCTCCATGGTGACTTCCTTATTGCTGGGTAATCATCCTGCCTAAAGGTTCAGTTTGAACAAGGTCTCAGGAAGTCTGGGTCTTTTCCTGTGGTGCACCAAAGCCCTGTGGTTCCTCCTGAGCTGCAGCCACCCTGGTGATCCCTGTCAGTGCAGATCCCCCCGCATACTGCACCAAGCGGGCAACTGAAGATCGTCATTATCTTTCAAGAGGTGCCCATCAACCTTCAGGAGGAGCTCAGAAGAGAGAGGTGACATTTGTGGCTGCTTTCCTGCAGATGCCACTGCGCCTGTTCAGGAACCAGGGCTGCAGCATTTCCTCTCAAGCACCAGGTCTTTGGGTCATCTTTGTCCAATGTGTCATTTTGATCCATGTCCTCCATCTGGTAATTTTTACCAGCAGCCTCAGGAAAATGAGGAATTCTCATTTAATGGCCACACAGAGATATGCCAGTCATATCAGGAATGCATATTCATCCCTCCTTTCCGTATTTCTGAAAGATCCCAAATCAAGGCTCAGACATTTCAGCTCAGCCAAAGAGGGAAGGGGGGAAAAGCAGAAATAAAATCTGAATCAAAACTTCTGAAAAGTTGAGGAGGATGAAAACTCTTGGGTCCAGATCCAGGAATAAATTTTACAGCTGGCACCTGTTTGCCTTCATTACAAAAGAAATTCAAAGCTCTGATTACACCACAAGCTTCAAGGCACTTAAAAACTAACTGTGGATCAAACTTTTTCCGATTAAGCCATGTTCCACCCAGTCAAATTAGTTCCTGCTTTCTCCAGATGGTCTCTCCCTTCACTTTTCTAAACGAAGTGTGTAAAGGAACCTTTCTGGGTTGTCCTCCCACCTTTCCTTTCAAGGATACTGCTACTTCTTCCACTCCTCTCAGAAGAAATCAGGAAGGTAGGGCCCTGCAGCAGTACTGCCTTCATTTAAAAACACCAACCATAGCCCCAGAAATTCCACATGAACATAGCAAAAGACTTTTTAACCAGGAGAGTGATCAAACACTGGAACAGGTTGCCCAGACAGGTTGTGGAATCTCCATGTGTGGAAATGCTAAAAAGCCAATTGGACATGGTCCTGGGCAGCCTGCTCCAGCTGGCACTGCTTGTGCAAGGGGTCAGAGGTCCCTTCAGTGGTCTCAAGAAGATGTCCCTTAAATGGTCTCAAGAGGTCCCTTCCAAACCCAACCATTCTGTAATTCATTCCACACCTCAGGGCTCTGCTTTGCTGAAATTGGGGCTTATGCAGCTTTTTGTTCTCACAAAAAGTTACGGAATACAGAAAATCTTTACTATGCAAGGACCCACCCTTCAAGATTAATTTGAAAAGGGAGAAAAAAAGCCCCACCACTAAATGGATACACTGAAAGTGTGATAGCTGCACAAGTATGCTAATGCAAGGAGATGCTAGAACTACATGGCACATATTCCTTAAATAACAAGATATATTGTGTCACTCACTTCTCTTCATAACTTATGCAGCATATAGATGAGTGAGGCAAGATTTCTCAGCTCCATGACTTATCTCTGCCTTATCAAACCTTAATATTCTGCTAGTGTAGTTTTCTCTTTCTTTCCTCCTTCCTTTTTTTCTCTTTCTCACTTTCTGGCTCCAATAATTTCCTTCATTTTTTTCCTTCTCCTCCTTTCTTCCTTTATCTTACTCATGTCCTTCTTTTTCTTTAAAAAATACTAATAAAAATCCAACTAAAATGCTGATAAAAAGAATAAATTGACATTTTTGGAGCCTATAGTTGAGATTTACAAGGCTGTCTGAGGGGTTTACACGTACAACTCACATTTATTTACTCGGTAATTCCAACAAAAAGCCCTCTGACTCCATGGACAGAACTAGAAGGAGTGGATTTCCTTCTCACTACCAACATAAAAAACTTCTGGTCTTTGGGAGAGTGATGCTCCCACCTGCCTTTATTGATATTTTCTTGTGCGTTTCAAGTATAATCTTTTCCATGGTGAGAGATGACTGTGCTAAGACCACACCGGAAGCAGCCTGACCACGTCTCCACTTGCAAAGGTACTACTCCACACACTAGCAACCTGAATAGTTTGCAAAATGGGGAGGTGTATGTTATTCACTGAGCCCTTTTGATATCTAAATAATAATCCGCAATTATCCCAGATGGTAGTGCCAACTGCCCCCCCACTGATAAATACCTCCCCTCCCTTGGCACTCACAAGCACAGATTTCCAAGTTTCCCTGAACAAAAAAGCTGTGCTTTCTGCCGAGGTGCACCATCCTGACACACCAAGCATCCTGGGCCACACCCACAGACCTCCTGAAGGCCTTCCACAAATCCTTCAGCAATGGCCAATAAAGGAAGGGAAGAGCAACCCATTTCTGACAGGTAACCAGAAACCTGAGAGCTGCTCCATACTAAACTGGACTTCTCTGGGGACTGACAGACACTGCCAGACCCCACTCTTATCTGTCAGGCGTGGCTGATTTGTTCTGCCCACCGCCATCGCATGGGATTCCCCCTGGTCCGTGGCCAGATCCTGCAGGCTCAGAGGGGTTGACGGACTAATTGCCAAGTTCATTTGTAGTGGGTTTCATCCGGAATTGGCTGGAACCAGGTGGGAAGAGACGAGAGACGCAGCAAGCAGCGTGCTGGTAACAGATAACCTGGGCCTGACAGCCCGGCTGCCCCCGCCTGCCCTCAGAGAGGAGATGAGTGCGTTATCTTCCAGCTGCACACGCCCAGCAGCCGCTCCAAGTGGTCCGAGGGGACATTCAGGCACATGCACGCACACACACAGTAGTTCCCATCTTCTCAAAACTTTAAAACAAGTGAATTTATCTGCTCCCAAGAAGAGAAATAAAATGGGAGGAGTTCACTGTGCTGCCACACATTCCTTTCGAAGATGTCCCACCCGTGGTCAGGGTGCTTTGCAGGGCTGTTCTCACATGGCTGTTCTTCAGCTGGGAGAGCAAATGCATCTTTCTCAGGGGTCTTTCCCAAAAATCCAATGGAAGAAAAGAGAGAAGGGATTCTTCTTGGATATAAGACCCCTTTGAATCTATCCTGGGTACAAATATATGCTTGTATCTCTTGTAGTTTTTCATAGTTTTCATACACCTGATAGGACAATATTGGCTTCTTTGAGCATGAAGCATCGTCACAAAACTCATAGACTCTTCTCACACCTCCAGTACAGATATGCCACCCTCTAGAGCCCAGCATACCTCACACCTTCACTGACCCATGCTGTGTAGATCCAACATAGAGCACTTTTTTTTTTTATTTCTTCCCCTCCTTCCCTCCTTCCCTCCCTTCCTCCCTTTGTCCCTCCCTTCCACATATCACCCTCAGCCTGACAAACACTCAGCCTCAAAAGGCACAAAAGCACAGGACATTTTGCTCAAACACAGAGCCCTCACTCTATGCTCCTCCCTTCCCCAAAGCCTCACCTAAAATAAAGCAGGAGATATCCCAGCTCCTCACTTCTTGCTTCCTGCCCTCATTACTTCACAGCCTGCAAGGGTATGGTTTCTAATATTGTGTACAACATCTGCTTTAAACTAAAAAAGCAGCAAGAAACATCACGCATTGCTGGCTTTTAGACAGAACTTATCTGCAAATAAAACAGACAATGTGCCTGTGTGCCCATTTGGGGTCTTTTGTTTCACGGCTGATTATTTAATTTCAAGTGCCCTGAGTGTCTCAGGCATTTACCACAAATGAATGAAGATGCAGCTCCTGTGTGTCAGGAATATACAAGCTCAATTCAACAGAATACAATGAGTGAAGGTCATGAACAAGCAGGGGGATAAGCAGAGGCACGAGTGGGTGGTTAAAGGCAGATCATTATTACTCAGCAAGGCCTGGACATAAAGTAATGGCTTCTGTTCAGTCTGTTTTGGAGGGGCTTTATTAGCACATTCTCTCCCCAACAGGCAAAAGAGTGAGGATGAGCTCACCCGGCTGCTCTGAGATTTGGCAAGTAGTTTCCTGAACAAGCTTGGGGACGGTGCAGCAGGCAGTAAAGAGGGGACCCCTGGACAATGAAAAGGTTAAGGAGCACATCCATGCTGTCACACAGTTCCCCGAAGCATCCAAGGACCAAACTCAGTTGCCCTTGACTCTACATAGCACTCAGGGCCAGACAGAGGAAAAGTCAAAGCACAGATAGCCTAAGCCCAGACCCCAGTGTCTGCTGCAATCAGGGTGCTGCAGAGAGGAGCAGGCAGGGCAAAGGCTGCAGGACTTGCAAACTGAGGGCAAGGAGCTGGAGCTGGAGTTGCTTGATTTGATTTGGTCTGGCTGCCAGAATCCATTCGTGGCAATGGAAACACTTCCACCCTTTCCATAGGTGCTGAGGGAGCCCTCCATCAGCCCTGAAACTCAATCTGAATTTCCCTTATGACCTGATCATGCACAAGGCTCCAGCTGAGTCAGGTGTGTCCAGCTCATCTCTTGTGGACTGGCACAGTCCATGCTTTCTGAGTAACCCATGGTCTGCAACCACATGCACTTGCTAAGCAACCAGGTTTCCTACTTAACTTTTAAAAGTGTTTACTTTTTCTGAATCTCTGAGGCTATTTTGCCGTGAATGTTACAGCTTCCAACAGCACATTTTGGTCCTTATCAGATAAAAAAAGAAAAGAGAAAAAAGAAATCATTTTCAAACCATTTTTGTCTAAATTTGACTGCCAGTCACAATTCTCAACTCAAAAAGCTCTCTGGCACAGTGCTAGAAAAGCTATAAGCTGCAGAGCTTCATTATTTAGTTTTCTCAATCTCTAGATGTATTACTTAACTTCTTGGCAATAATGTCAGGGACATAATCCAATAGAAATGCAGAGAAACAAAAGAACCCAAAATTTCAGAACAGCTCAAAATGGTTTTCAGTGCTTTCTTTATAGAAAGTGGAGAGGAAAAAAGAAAAAAGGAAAGGAGACATAGCATTATCAGTGCAGAGATGACACAGCAGGCGCACAGTTAGGGAGGCAAATCTAGAACTCCCTTCCAGCAGGAAATCTTTATCTGCTGGAGCCAATGGAAAACTCCCCCAACTGGTGCTTGTCCCCTGCATGATTCAACAGCACTCACCCACTCACCCCCTTGCCAGGTTAAAAGCTACATTTCTCAAAGAGAATTTATAGAGTGACCAATCTCATTTGCATGCCCCACTACTCAGCTTCCCCAGGGCAGGATAAATTTCTTTTCACAGGTGTCCATGAGGCTGACTTACCCAGAATGCACATCCCCATGGGTGAGATATCCTGAACATAAACCATCCATTCCCAACACACTCCCTGGTTGTGTTTGCCATCTGAATCCTGCTTGTACTTCGCCTCAGTTCTCTCTAGTATTCGTTTGTTCTTGCTGCAAGATCATCAGGGTAGGAATGTTGCTCTATTTTATAGAGGTAAAATGCCCACAAGGAATAACAAGAAGAAGGAGAATCAATGTTTATAGTTTACAAGGTACCTTGAAATTCTGAGATTAAAGGTCCTTTTTGCTGTTGTTCTAAAGTATGCTCTTAAACAAATAACCTGCTGTTCTCAGCTACCAGGATGCATCCTTTTTCCCACATTATTATTACTATTATTACTCTAAAAATGTTAAATGGCCCTTCATTTTCTTCAAGGATCAAGAGAGTTTATGACAAATACCAATTTGTTCCTGACACTGAGGAGAAAGCTGAAGAAACCAAGTACAAACAAGTCCATGGCTGAGACACGAAAATGGATGCCCCTGATCCCATCCATCCACACTGCTTCCACTCTGAAATGCACTTTATCACTGTACTCACTGCACAAGGAGCATGCATTAAAGGTGGGGTGGCAAACACTCTGAAAGTGCAAAGAACAAGACTGATTGGAGGAGGGGTGAGAGGATTTGCTGCAAGGGTGAAACACTGCAGAGCAGATGATGGCAACAAGCAAAGATTTCTCTGACAGGCAGCATGTCTGCATTCTCCAAGTCATGCTGAAGGGGAGGGGGGACATTTCCCTGGCTGGCGCTCAGTAGCTCAGAGGTTATATATTTACAACATTTTTTATTTTCTCAGACCTTTAAGATCATAAAATATGCTCTGTACGGTACAGCATTACAGTTAGATGTCGGGTTTTACAAGGAGGTGTTTAGGAATAAAAACCCCTCCCTCTCACACTGAGCAAGACCAAAGCAACCTGTCTATTCAACAAGAAAAGCTCTGCAAAACGCAGCACACTCATTTGGCATCAGAAGGTTCAAAGAGGTGGCAGCAGACCAAACATAGCTTTAATAAAACAACATTAACAGCAACACGCTTTTTGTGAAGTTTTAACAACTACAGGGCTACAGGGCAGTGCTTGTCCCAGCACAACCAGTGAGTCTCATGTAGATTTTTGCCAGTTCAGAACTCCTCACGTATTTGGTCCCCATACTACACATTAGAGTGGCATAGAGACCACTGCAAAGATGAAATTGTGTTATAAAACTCAAACTGTCTGAAACCTTCCTGGGATTACTTTTGGATACCAAATGCAGTCTGGATTCATGGGGTTGTCATTGGAATGCAAAAGCAGAGAGCTTCAAATGACATCTTTCTCACTGGTGCTGGTGGGATGGCAGAAGAGGATTTATTTGGCAAAATTTATTTACTAGGCAAAAATTCTTAGCAAAATCTTGGACAGTTGAGAAACGTGTTCATCAGGATCCAAAAGTTTTAGCAGTCTGGCCTACTAGATTGCTCTCCAGACACCAGACCAGTCCAGACCAAGCCCCGTGAATGAAAAGTAGAAACAAATCCCAAGCCCTAATACACAGACACCAAGCTGCAGAGCTTTCCAGAGCATCCAGAGAGGTCAAGGCCAGCACTCCAGTTCAAGCCTTCTGCCTACAAGATGCCATAAAAGCAGGAGAGGAAAAGGGAAGTGATGGGGCTGCTCATTAGTTCACAGCCTGCAGGCACAGAACATACCTGGGGAGCTGCTGCCCGCCAGGTGCTGCGGCACGGTCCAGACACTCATGCAGAGTGCTGCCCCACAACATAGGGGACCAGCCACAGGGGGCAAAGACCAGGAGGTCATGGAACTGCAGGAAACTGTGGGAAGTTGTACACGACCGCAGCAGTCCTTTCTCCCTGGCAGCACAACAATCACCCACACTTATTAACTAACTCATGGCTGAAGGGGAGAGGCAGCAGCTGAAGCAAAATTGCCGCCTGATGATGCCCAGAAGGGTATGGATTCAGGCCTCTGCTAGGGGTGCATGTTGTGCTAGGTTTGTGGGGTACCAGCCCCTAAAACTCAGAGAGGACTGCAGCACGGAGCAGAAGCCTTAAATGGAGAGCTGCCTTGGCCCCAAGCCTATGAGCAAACTCCCTGAAGGGTAGGGTGGCAGAGAAAGCTTCAGGTGAAGGACATGCTTAAAAACCCCTGCCATACCTGCCTCACCCTCCAGGGACTCGCACGAGCCTCTGAATGAGAACGGGGGGACTGTGGCAGTGCCAGGTCCCGGGGCACAGCTCCCAGGGCCGGTGCAGGTCAGCCAGGCAGGTTCCCTGTGCCTGGCCCAGGTGAGGCGACAGGGCGCTGCTCCTGGCCCTCGCTCCGGCGACGCAAATGCCATGGGAAGCGAAGCCGCGCATCCCCATTTGTCACCGGGGCCGGCATTAACAGAATGTTTAAAAGTCATGATGTCATCGCTATTAATCAGGGCCCCGCTGGGCCACGCTCCAGTGCTGCATATTAATCACCAGAGGCCCCGGGACTCACTTATCTGGAGAGGCTAAGTTTAGATCCATAAAACATGATTTATTTTTAAAAGTAGCATTATTAAAGATGAGCTACAGCCTTGTTCACACTCCCGCTGGAGTCTCCCTTAGGAAAAGGTTGGTATTTTGGAGTTGGTACAGAAACCGTCCTTATTATTTTGAGCTTGAGAAAGCTGTCAGGTGTGATACTGGCCTTTGAATGTCTTGGACTTCTGCCCTACAAAGAGGAACCATCCCAGTGCCCCCAGCAGAGTCACTCACACAGAATCAACTTGCAGAAAAAAATCCCGCTAGAGTCACTTTGGACTACCTATGGGACACGGCTACTGCCTCAGCAAGGAGAGCTGCTGATGTCGAAAGGCTGGTTAGATGCAGGCCTGAGTGTGGTGACAAATGGCAGTGTCCCACACCACATGCCTGGTTATGACCTTTACCAACAGGTGAGCCCATTGAATACTTGCCCATAAGCAACATCTAGCATATTAAATTATTTTTTGTGTTCTTCAAAGTGCTCCTGTTGGATCAACACTATGATTGATCCACACGAATGAAATCATAAAAGCCTGCCTGCACTCAAATTTATATGAGTTTAACTCTAGTGACTTTAACAATCACTTCATCTCTGGTTCAATGCACACACAGGAGCTGTACCGGTTAAATAAAATCATTTTCTAAAATGGTCTGCTAAATTTGATTTGACTCCTTGCTCAACTGCTCGTAATTTGGATTAAAGAGGTTCTGGTGCCAGTTTGGTGTGCACAGGTGACATCAACAGGAAGTTCCCCAACCCAAATCAAGAGACTCCGCCAACCTTTTCCAGCAGTTAAATAATTGTTCCTAAGCCAACCCAGTTAAAACCAGTGCAAATCCTAAATGCAGGGTTAATTCAAGAGATCTGGCAGACAGAGCAGGAGAGCAGAAAGCCTCACTGGGACAAAGCAAAGGACATTCATTCCATCGGCAAGGGAAGATTCCTGCTTTATTGCCCACAAGAACCATCACCAATAATCACAGTACTGTCTGAAGGGAACCACAGGGTAATACCACATGGCTGCAGGAGCTGACTTGGAGCTGTGTCATCTCCACGCTGCACTGCCTGGTGCAAGTGGGCTAGCTCTCATCGAGGGAGAAGGGACAAGACCAGCCCTACTCTTCTCTGGTGACAACTCTCTGAACCCCGATGTCCCATGGGCACTGTTCTGCTGCTCTCACCACCATGGTGGGTGAGTGCTGAGTCATTTGACAGCTTCACTGCTCCCAAGCAAGCAACAGAGCTTCTTGACCTGCCTCCTCAGCTGCACCATCACCTTGGGCAGGGCTGTGAGTGAAGCTCATCCAAATGAGCATGGGGCCTCTTACTCACATGCAGACAGAGAGATGTAACATGGCAATCAGTCACGTTGACAAGCCTTGGAATCCCATCTGACAGCAGCAGGGGATGCAGCAGACCACAATGGTCATCAAAGTGCTTAAATATGAAACTTCTTGCCTATTCAGTGTCATCTCAAAGGAGCCAAAATTTGGCCTGCCAGTCTATAGTCAGTGGTAAAACAACCCCTCATGGCTAAGCTGCTCTTGCAACCTCTACCTCTCCCTTTGGGTCAGGCTTTTGATGAATGTGGACTCACACACAGCTCTTTCCCATTGCCTGCCTGTGAATTCCTCAAGTCTGGAGACTTGACTGCCCACATTGCATTTCAGAACAGGCCCCCTGAAATCCAAGAGCCAGAGGCTCACGTGATGCTAATGCAGAGAACTCCTGCAGCCATGTATGCTGATAGCAGGCCCAGGGAAAGGGATGAAGACTCATGGAGCATCCTAAATGCCAAGGTTAAGTTGCAGTTGCCTGTTACCTGTATCTAATGCAATGAATCTAGACGCTGCAGATAACAAACACGATTACCATGGCATTTACCAGCACATCCCTCTGGGAGGTAGGACCATAACACCTCAGAATTTCTGGAGCTGAGCTCACCTTGGACAGCTTGTCCTGACTGACACAGCTATGATTTTCTGCAGAGTCTTTACAAAGTTCAAACTAGGGAAGTAGGGACATTAAATTTAAATAGGTGTGTTGGGCTTCTGGGGTTTTGCCTTTTTTCTTTTGGGTTCATTATCTTTTGTGATACAAAGCAAAGGATGGAGAATATGGGAAAAAAATCTGCAAGGAAACAAAGTCCAAGCCTTCAAAACTTTGATTTTCCTTCTAATGGAAGTAGGATTGAATGTCCACCCCAGATAGGCCAGCCCTGGCAGAGTGACACAAACAGAAGCAATGGCAGCTCCAGAGATGTTTCTCAGGCAAAAGAAACAGGACCAGCACTTTCCTCACCAGGTTTGATTAGAGAGCTCTCAAATGGGGCAAACACAGGGCTTTGGCTCAGCTTTCCCCCCAGAAACCACTGAATGAGCATCAACGCTTACATCCCTTTCCACATGTTATTGGCACTGATGCCCTCTCTGGGGAGAGCTGTATGAGGGAGTTATCCCAAAAGAAGGCAGACTTTCCACCATCCACTGCTCCTCTTTCCCATTCAAATTCCCTAGGAACCACGCTATTTAAATCCCTATTTTACTGTAGTTGGCTCGTCATGTTCCTCTGCTCATTAGGCTGGCAGCGCAAGCTCAGCAGCATTTGCACTTCTGCATGAGAATTTCTGCTGTGAGGTATGACTGTCATCCACTTGTCTGGACATGTTGTTCCTAAAAATAGCCTTATCCTTGTTTTCTCTCTCTCTGAAATAACAGGCAGTCTCTCTACTTTCTGAACCTTGATCACCAAATTCGCTTCTCATATCCTCACAACCACTGCCTCAGTCTCCTCTTGTCTACAGAAATTATTACTCCTAAAACTCTTCCTTGCCAAGCCAGCAGCCCACCTCAAACTTTCCAATGAGTGGCTTCCTCATCGGGTCCCTGAAGGTCAGAGGGTGAGCATCACTTACCCCACACCAATATTGGGTTTCCTGTGATGAACAGCTTAACCTCAGACTGTCACTGACATTGAATGGTCACAGCTGGCTGGGGAACCAGATGAGGACATGTAAGCAGTATTCCCTACTCATGACTAGAATGTGCCTACGAGGGAAAACCCCACTTCTGACAGAGACAAATAACTTATTATGTCTGGAGCAGGCTCATCCTGCAACTCAGAGGGAGAGGAAACAATTGTAACCGCTGTATCCCTCTTCATTTTCAGGGATCTCAGCATAAGACACAGGCAACCTGGGGTTGTTTGTGTGCCTATACCACCAGAGAAGCCACAATAAACAACTCAGAACTGCATCAGCATGGATGTCACCTTCCTGCCCTCCTCTTCTCATCCTTGTAGGCTCCACTATGTCCCACACCCACAGTGCCTCAAACACATCTACCACACAGAAAAAGGTGGAAGCAGATGAGAGGCTCAGCAAGGGAGAGAAGCTTTCTGAGTTCAAGCTGCCGCCTGCGGCTGTGGCCGACTGCTGGTTTCCTCCGTGTCTTGGACAGTCCAAGCAAAACAGAAAGATTGCATGAACTCACACTGCCATAAGGGGGAATTGGGACTTCATTATCCTGCGGAATTGATGATGAAATGCAGTATCTCTGCACATTCCAGGTCTCCTGAGCAGAGTACAAACCAAAGCCTTGCTAACTGTTTATTATTAAGATCTAAAAATCCGTCGTGTGTCTTTGTAACTCCTTTTCTCAATTGATGAGAGAAGGGCCCCGAGGGAAGAGAAAACATTTTCCAGGGAAGAAGCTTTTAACATCAGAAGGCAGGAAACCAAACAGTTCTCCTTGTGCCTCTGCCTTGCGTGCCGGGCATTGCATTTTCCTGTGCAAGCGTGGTGGAAGGAGCACAGCGCCTGGCTGGCCCCGGCTGGGAAGGGAGAAAACAGGCTCTTTACTGAACATGTTGGGCACTGTTTCTTATCACCTGGCATCCAGATTTCTAAATCTGGGCAAAGCAACTACCAAACAATCTTTTTCTGATTTGGTAATGATTTAAATACTCAATGCAAGGACAAATTGGCTACAGCTAGTGTAAGTGAACTGAAAATCTTGCTTTTGTAAACTCTTCAAGAAGAACAACTTCTAGTGGTCCCAAAAGCAGCTTCAGTTTACACGTACCCTTCTTTCTTTCCTTTCTCTAATGACATTTAATTTTTCTCAAAACCAAAAACATCAGGCCAAGAGTGTCTGTGCTATACCCAGAAAGTTTGACTGTCTGACCACATCACCATGCTTAGTCAGTCTCCTGCTGGCATCCACCACGGATCCAATGCTTCCCTAGCTCCAGCACAGCACATCTGCACATCTCGCAGAATGGGCACAGAGCAATGCAGAAGTGCCAGCAAAGTGCTGCAATGCGTGAAGGGATCTGCATGTATAATGTATTGCACTGTTTTGATGCATTCCCTAGCTCAAATGGATGTAATTGTTTCTCTAGCTCAGCTCCAGGATGTGGATTCACAGACAAGCACTGTCTGTGCTGTCCAATGCCACCACACAGGGTGCCCTCAAGTTGTAATTAAGATTAAACCACGAAGAACAGCACTGCTATGCTGCAACGCCTTCCAGGTGAAAATACTCCTCAGTTCTATGACTATCAAATCAGGGTTGTTATGAAATGTGAGACTGAATGATGGCAAAACTGTGTATCTGCAATTGCTTCCTTGCTGAGAGACAAATCAGGAAGACATGACTGTGACAGATCCAGCAGAAGGACCAGGTCAGAGGGGACCACAAGAGCTAGAAGGATTCTTTCTCTATTGTCACCTCACTCCACAAGTGAAAGAAGTCAAATCTTTACTTTGAATATTTTCCTTTGGTTTCTGGTTGCATTTCTTTAGAAAGCAGATCTAATGAAAACACAGGAGAGACTGTTCTTTGTGGCCATGAGGTTAATAAGAGTGGAACACAGGAGCAGCAGGAGCTGCAGGAAGAATAATTCCTTTTAAAGCTGGAGATAGGAAGCCCACAGGTGGTAAGTGTGACATTTCCACACGGAGGAGACCAGCTTAATTACCTACAATTCAAAGGTAGAAAGTTATACATTAAAGCAGCAAAAAGAAAGTAGTAGGAGAGGACAGACTTTGGCCGCTCATGAAGATTTAACATCATTAACTCTCCGGCGTCCAAGAATGTTCCTGTATTTTCACTGGCCAAACACCAATACAGCTAATTGCATTTGTGGTACCTGCAGTTCAGTGAGAAATTGCTTCTTTCTTATTGCCTGCACTGTTGTGTAGTACAGAAACACTCAGCAATAGCAAGCAGAGGGGCTCTACCTCATTTGGAGGTAGAACAATTCCTGTGTGCATTAAGCTTGGCTCAGCAAGACAGGCAGACGACACCAAGGGGCCAGAGCTGCTGTTATTCAGATGGCAGCCAGTTTTGGCGTGGTGACAGGGACAGCATCCACAGGTGCTAAATGCCTGAAAGTTGTTTGGCAGAGCCTGCATGGCTGGGTAGTGCTGGTAATCATAATATCTGGCCAACTGAACATGAGTCACCTATTCACCTACTCAGTATTTGTATATGCTACCGACAGACATATGGTTTACAGCAAACTAGGGAACAGGCACTGCTGCACACTCATTTCTTCATCTTTCCCAGCATTTGCTGATGCACTCTCAGTTGAGACGAACACAGGCCAAATTTCCTTTCCAATATACCACTAAAAAGGCTATATTCTGACAGCTGTTGTTATTGCCTTAATCTCTTCTCTGTTGCTCATTCCTAAAATGAGGAACTGGTGGCCAACTCTGAATTACCAAGCTCCCAAAGTCAGACGTGCTGAGAGGACCAAGACTGGGTTGCCAGATGCATTTTCTTGTGCTATGAAGTCAGCGTAAGAGCTTCCCATCACCCCACCCTCTTGTCGGGAGTGCTATTTGCATCTGCTCAGTTGCACCAACACAGGTGACTGCGAGGACACAAAAAATAAAATACATTCAATGAGTTTAAAAAACCAGTAACAAAATAGCATAATTTCCCCAATCTGACTGAAGGGAGCCCCTTCCTCAAGCACTGCTGCTCCCACAGCAAAAAGGAGAGTACCATCAGAAAAGCCCTTTCCATTGGGTCTGCTCCCAAACAGATGAGAGTGGGGAAGAATTGCCCAGCCTGTGCTTAATCCATAAAATATTTTTTCCTATTACAGGCAGAAAGAGAGAAAGCAAAGGGAGAGAATCAACAGCCACATGTGGGTGCCAGAGAAAGCAAAACATTATCTAGTGCTTTCTTTGCAGGGCAACACTTGACTGCTCTGAGATGAGCACATGAGGGCAAACAGGCCCAACCCTCCCATTCTTCCTGCACTTCTGCGGCAGGAGGAAACACTGCATACCCAGGATGTTCACTACATACAGCTCCTCGGCTGCAACAGGACAAACAGCCACCACCTGCAAGCTGCCAAGAGTCAGATCTGACCAAACCTGCTTCCTTAGCCCTGCAACATTACAGTAAAGGCTGTTTCTGCCTCTGTTTGCTCTGAGTGCCTCCCTCCATCACCAGCCCCCAGCTGCACCCAGAGACCAGGGCCAGGGGATCCCCTTGACCCTCCCATGTCACTGTATTTGCTGGCTGGTAAAACCACGTGTAACCAATATGACCAGAAGGTCTCATGGACAGAGAAGTTGACATTTCTAAGGCAACTGAAGATGGAGACCTCTGATTTCTGAACACCCTTCCTCACTCATTTGTCGTGCACTGGTCAAAGGTGATTAAAGTGGCAGATCCTGGAAGGGCAAAAAAATTACGGAAGGGCTGGAGTCTCTTCAGAGCTGGGGCTTTAATCAGTTGCCACTTTCAGCTCTGACTTAAATAACTCTTCATATGCATTCCTCTAACTTCAGCTCATAATTGCAGGGTTTTGTACTGAAGGTAAAAAGATTTTTTCCCCCCTTCCCTCCTCCTCACTGCAATTTGAAGAATTTGGGCCTGTAATTCAAAGAGGTAAGCAATGCCAGACTGAACCTTTGCGAGACTAAATGTTTCCTTAGCTTCTTTCACTCGAGGAAACAAACCAAAACAACCCCCTGCATCAAAAAAACAGGTTTTGTTTTTAATCTCCCTAAGTTACTCCAAATTCAAATCTCTTTGAAAACATTCACATAGGCAGCAGTTGCAGAAAACAAGATGCAAGTCACAAATACAGGTAGCTATAACAAACTAAGCAGATATATAGTTGGCATTCTGCTAGCCAGTGCTAGCTGGAAAACCTTCCAAAAGCTGAAATCACTCGATCAAGGAGCTTTTCTAGTTTTAGACAAAACGAAAATCTCCTAAAACACAGAAGACTCTTTTCCACTGAAGACATGGAAAAGCATCAAAACACTTTCCACTTGCACTGGAAGTAGCAAATTGCTGCATACAGAAAACAGAAAATTCTTCCTGTGCTGTACTAAAGCAGATTAGACTTTCCATTACTTTTGCTCTGTTTTTTATTTCTAGAGGTTAAAATTTTGGCCCCAATTATATGCGGAACTTAGTATTTCTGCTATTTGCATAAACCTCATGTTTGCACTGGATTCAATATAAAATACAATCCAGACAGTTAGTTTGCTCCTGCAGAAGTGCCTCCACAAAAGTAAAAAACTATCCATCTCTCCAAGCTGTAAATGTTTTTTTTTAAATACTGATTGCTGTTTCCAAATTTCTGCAGGTGGCTAATTAGTAAATTGTTTTTTAAAAATCATTGAAAAGACAGAAATTTTTCACTTGCTGAAGCAAAAAGCATCATGTGGCAAAGAGCTGCTTATCTCCTGTCTGTCCCTGACAATGGGGGGACAAATGGGATCCTTAAGCAGGTCACGAATTAGCCTGAACAGAGCACCAGCAGAAATATGGGTCCCACACAAAGAAATTAAAACTTTCACAGGCTTCATTAACTTGAATTTAATGATCACCATGCCTTGTGTCTGTAAATAGTTATGCACATGTGTAGCTTGAGTCACACTTTGATGCCAGTAAGGATTCAAACTTCATGCAACTCACACATGTAAATGGATACAGCAACCTCTGGATGCTGCACTTAGACTTCCCTTCTAGACGTCTTACTGCCAATAAATATGTAAGGGAAAGGGGAAGCCAGTGTATCTTGTTGTATGAGGTCTGGCAAAGTAAAAGCTGACTTATTAAACACACTGGTGCATCTTCCAAAACACCCTTAGTTCTGCCTGCCTGGTGGGCAGCCACTGCCCATTTCTGCAAGGTGCACTTCTAACAACCACAGCCAGGCACTCAAAAAAATCACTGTCTGCAGGAAAACAAATCCATCGAAGGCATGACGTTTTGACATCCTTCCCTCCCCTGGACGATTTAATCTGGCAGTAAGTAATGTACTGCTCTGGTTTGATGAAATGGACACCCTGACCCTTTCTTACACTTGCGGATTGATTGATTGTTTGTACCTGAACAATTATGCCTTAGCAAACAGGCAAAAAACAAAACAAACCTTTTGGCCACAACATTTAATTTCTGCTAGCAACATTTCACAGCTGTTACTTCCCTGTTTACTCAAAGGAACTTACATTTTGCTTTGTAAAATGCCTTACGCTCCCATCTTCATTTCCATACTCTGCTGTAGGTAAAAACCTACTTCCTTTGAGTTCCTTAATTGAAATACATCTAATTCCACTGGCGTTTTCTAAGATTTGTTTACAGCAGACCTAGCCACTTAAAAAGCAACAATGTTTTTCAAAGGAACATATCCCCTAATTCATATTGCAAACAACTACTCAGATTATCGTCAGGAGGAGTATTCTTAAATACGTCTATCTTTTTCCCTCCCCCTGACAGCTATTTGTGCTCCTCACAGCCTGGACAATGAAAATCAATGCAGCAGCTTTCCTTTTTCTCTCCAGTGAATTTAAGTATCAGGTGACGGGGAAGCAGTTTTTGTTTTAAGACAACGCTTTGCTCTGAAAGTTTTACAAAAAATGAACTACTTAATGGGAATTACTTACTCTTGGCTTGTATGGGAAAAAAAAACCGAACAACTACCACCTTTTCTCTTTTTGTTTTTTTTCCCCCCTTTTTAAACAAAGCAAAAATTCATCAGCCAAATAGGAATTGACAGCATTCCTTTAAAAAGCAAAATAAAGCTCACCCCAGCTGGGCACTCACCAGGATGCTATATTTATTTGTGTCTCACGTGCTGGGCCCATGTGCCATTCAGCTTCCCTGTATGTGAGCAGGCTTGCTGTGCTCTGCCTTCTCAAGTCCCCCCGGCACACTTAAACTTTTTCTCTGGCTCCCGCTCCGTGTCATCCCTGTGCCCCGGTGGAGCACAGCTGATCCAAGCCCCCAGGAGCAGCCCAGACTCCAGTGCTGGCTCCAGCCCCAAACTCAGACAAAGCTCAAGCCCGTCCTTGTCCCAGACCTCCAGAGCTGTGAGTAGAGGCTGGAAATTGATACCCTTCCAGAAATACATCCTAGGGAAAGCTCACAGGCCCTACTGAGGTTTCCCCAATCAATCATTCTTTACTTTGGCTGGCATAAGAAGCTGAAAAATCTATAAGAATACTAAAAAGCACTTTCAGTTGTATTCTGACTCTATTTCCTCAGCATTTGGTGATATTTTTTGGGATGAGCCTGCTATGCAGCCAAGCATCCTAATTCATAAAGAAGAAACACAACAGTTTTGGGTTATTTTAAACAGTTAAAATTCCTCCCACTACCTGGTTTCACAATTGAAACTGTCTCCTCCACTGTTAAAACATGCATTTTTGCTCCTCCCTGTGACCAGGCTTCTTCTGATTCTTCATGCTCTGTCAAGGCTTTGGCTCAGGAGTAAGGATGACAGGCATCACATTGACCTAAAATGCCCTGCCTCTGTCCTAATGCAGAGAGACTTGAGATGCTCATAGGTATCTCCTACAGCTCTACACTTAGCAGCTTGGAATTTTAAGATGAATAATCACGGATTTCAATGTGACTTAAACCACCAGAAGACAAACTTTAATCGTTGAGGATCTGGTTCTTGAGAAGTTCAAGTGTCCAGGGATGGGACAGACATGAGTCTTTTAGGATGTGCAGCATGACTTGGTATACCTGACATCTTTGTTTTACCAGTAGAAGCTATTTCTCTTTCTCTCTTCCTTCTCTGAAGAAAATATTCCTCAGCCATGTGTGTGGCTGTCCATCTGCCCTCCTCTTCCCCTCAATCTCAGGTTATTCCCACTCGAAATAGACACCCCAAAACTTGATGAGCTGCCCTTATTACAACAATCATTCGTAACAGCTTCTGAACACCAGTCACAATTTATGACCGCTTCTTCAAATCAGCACAGAGCATTTCCATGTGCCTTCTCACTACAGAAAACTTGTTTTAGCAAAAACCAAAATGAACAATCACCTACGAGCTAAGGACATGTTTCTGAAACAGAAAATGAAACAACGGGTCTCCTTGGTTTGTCTGTATCAACACAGAGGTTTTCTTACAGACTTAATTCTTATCAGCATCAGACAAGAAAGTCATCACCAGCAAATTGTTCCTCCCGAAAGCACTGTCTTGAACAAAGGCTGATAAAATTTAAAGGGAAGAGAGAGAACTAGTGGTAGAGTTTGTTTCCTTTCTCAGGGCTAAGTTCTGCTCCTGCAGAGGGTTTTTGGTTTTTTGTTGCATTATTATTTGTATGCAGGTCATCTGAGTGTTGCCAGGGGTTGGGAATTTCTGCTAAAAATCATTTTTGACAATTGCTTTGTAGTTTCAGTATTTGCAAACTGCTAAACAAATTAAGAATAGAAACAGAAAAAAGAATTAGGTCTTCAGCAGTCATCTGACATGCTATTTTAAGCCTGTTTCTGATGACATGCCCTCTGACATTTTTTTATAATGTCAGTGACTTTTAAAATTAGAGTTCAATCAACTAATTTTCAGTGCTCTTGTGCATTAGATTTCAACGAGTCTACTAGAGTAGTTTTAATCTCTGATTTGGTTTTGCTTTGTTTTTTTTTTTGTTCTTGTGCTATAAAGTGGCAAAGAGAATTAAAGGACATTTTTCTGTCTAAAAAACACAACCTTAAGGTAGCTATAGGCAGCAACCCAGTGCATCCTGTTCATTTCTTAGTAAATAAAAGCCTCTTAGTCAAGGCTTCACATGGTCTGTCCTTTGGGGAGGGTTTTATTCCTTTGTTTATCTATCTCATAAGGCAAACATCTGTTCAGAATCAGGTAAACTCCAGCTGAAACTTTAACTACAGAAGAGCTACATTCATTTCAGAATAACTTCTTTTAGTAGAATTCATTCACCGGAGTCCTTGCAAAAATTATTCACCATAGGCAGAATACCACAAGCAGAAAACTACAAACCACAAATATATTTTACGGAAGTAAACACAAGTTAAATTTTGCATTGTAACACAACTTTAAGATTGCAGTGTAAAAAGAGCTTCCATACAAAACAACATGGAAGCAAAAACAGGCACTGGTTACGTTTCGTGCATTTTTGTACATAATTTACTACTTTTGCAGAGTTGTGGCAATGGAACTGGAGATTCAAAAAAAAAAAATTAATAGTAAAATGTGAAAGAGAAGACACTTGAGAGGCCACTTCTGTTAGAGAAGATAGCTTAAATGTGGACTTGAAGCAACTGTAGGAGTGACCAGATTTGACACGGTAACACAATCAGGTCGTTCCTGGTACTTTAGGTAAATCAAAGCAGAGCTGCAAGAAGTGGCTGTTCGACTTCAATGAGCATTAAATGAGAAAAAACAAACGCAAAGCATCCATGAAGTTCATGCAATGTGAGGCAAGCCCAAAGGAATTCAAAAGCCCAAGTAAACAAAACTGCTAACCAGTGACCCAGTGGGAGAAGGGCAATTCTGCAGCAGCCTGATCCTGTGCCTCTGCAGCTCAGCCACTGCTTACAAGGCCTTGCTGTTCAACCTACATCAACTCGGGGACAGACGAGAAGCAGAAGGAACAAATGAGAAGGAAATACCCTCGCCACGGCAAAAAGCTCTGGAGCAAAAAGAGCTGCAGTCCCAAAGACAGAATCTCTTTGGTGATACAAGTTTGCTTAATACCTAGAGCCAAGGTGAACTGGGACGGTAAAAGCAGGAGGCAACTTCAGTGAGAGTGAACAAGCAATGACAGAGCTCAGAACCCATTCAAGAGTAAGAAGTAAAACAAGAACATAAAAGCTAGGAACTTAAGTGAAGCAGAGAATACACACAGAAAACAGGTAGGTAGGCTCCGATGAAAGTGGTTCTAAAGGAAACAAGGAAAGCTGACAATTTCTCAAAGAAACAGCACTGAGACACCCAGTGCAAATGGGAAACCAGCAGGACATGACTAAATGATAAGCACTTCCTTTGATCATGTATGAACGGAGCACAGACCCCAAGTCCAGCTACTGGGTGAGGGGAGGGTATGAATGATGCACAGATTCAATCAAAAAGTAACAAGCATCCCCTTCATTCACTACCAGAGAGGAGAACAAAAAGAAAGTGTTAATGAAAAGGGACAGATGACAGTCTAAAGGCTGAATAATTTCTGGAGGACAGTTCATTAAGTAGGTCAAGTGCAAGCATCTAACACTATGCTATTAACGCCAATGGCATGAAAGCCAAGAAAAAAAGCCCAGAGGAATGTGTATGCAAGCTGGCTGGTCCTGACAAACGTCTTCCTTTGAATACTTAAGAGAAGCGGCTGAAGCAATTCCCGTTCATGGAGAACATGAATCATAGAGAACAGAAAAGACTTAAGAAGTCTGGAAAGGAGAAACATGGTGCCTGGCTTTAAAAAATTATGCTAGGGAATTACAGACCACTCAGTGTAACTTTCATCCCAAGAAAAAATATTGAAACAAATAATCGAACTATATGTAGGAAGCTAAAAGGATAAGTACGAAGAGATGAGTAACAGACCCTGTTGAACTGTCAGAAAGAAATTGTGTCAAGCCAATTTAATTTCTTTGTGTGACAGATAATGGGCCTTGGGCAAAGGTGACAAGCAGTAGATGCCATATATCTTGACTTTTAGTAGGATTTGTGACTGGTGCCTGTGATATTCTCTTCAGCAATCTCAGAAAACATGGACTAGTAACTACTCAAGGGTAGGTATAAACCAGTGTCACAGCCTGACTCAGAGGGCAGCTCTCAGTGGTTTCTGTCAACAAGGGAAGCTGTGCTGAGTGAGATGCCCAGGTGTCTCTCCCAGGCCAAATATGCTGAGCATATTATCCTCTACATGAACAACGGTGCAGAGTAGAGATCTGGTTCATAAATCTTGTAGACGATACCTGACTGCTGAAAGCTAACATGAGAATTGAAATGGATCTTTCCAATGTGGAGAAGAACTCTTAAACACTGAATTAATACAACAAAGATCAATTAAAGCCTTTAACAGGAAGATACAACCACACAGACAGAAGATAAGGGAACAATTAAATAGTCAAAAGTTCTTCAAAAAGAAAATAATCTGAGGTAGGCAGAATGTAGTGATTTTCCAGCTGGACTTATCTGAGCAGTATTATAACACTGTGAAAAAGACAAATATCATGTAGACATAGGGATCTGGACACATGGTATGATCTTTCCACTCTACCAAGCATTGAGGGGCTTCAGCTGGAATACTGTGTCCTGTTTTGGGCATGACACTTTAAGAAAGATGTGGGCCCAAGAAAAGAGCCTAGAGGAGAGCAGACAAGAATAGCTATGCTTCTAGAAAATACCTCTTTCAGGGCAAATTGAAAGTCAGCAGAGGGGAAGACTGGGGGAGGTATGACAAGAATCTTCACGTATATAAAAGATAGTTTAAAAAGGAGAAAGATCATTTGTTGTTTATGTCCATTGCAGACAGAGCAAGGAGTAACTGACTTAAATTTCAGAAAGAAGGATGCATGCTAACTAGCAAGCAGAATGAAAGCTGTATTGATAAGCATGGGAAAGTACTAGAAAATCTGCTTGGGAAGGGCATAGTCTTTCTGGTACTGGACACCTTTCAAATAAATCATATGTCAGGAATAACAGATGTACAGGTGACTGCATCAAGGTAGAGAGATTGGTTTGTGATGTTTTTAAGGATCCTTTGAGTTCCTATTTTAAGACTCTTTGAAAATGTTCACTTTGAATGCTGGCATCAGCCTTGCTTTCCCCTAAAAATGATGTTTGAGAGATGCAATCAGAAAAAGAAATGCTTCAGGTGTATTTCCTAAAATGTGTTTTCTCTGTCACTGCTCTGCAGGATGAAATCACCAGACCTTTGCCTTCTGAGCTTCAGTGAGAGACTGTGTCGTAGCAAGGGTCACATTGGCATCCACTCAAAGATAGTATTTATCAGAAAAAAACTAAAACTTTTATTGTGACTTAAACCCTGTTAACAAGTGCTCTTATAAAGTCCCAAGCATCTGGGCAACATGTTCCTAGAGAGAAGGCATAAGCTGATTTAGGTAAAACAAGAGACACTGTGTGGGACTTAGATTGAATGTGATATCTCAGATTTCCATTGTGCAGACTGTCTTCAAATGTGTTGGTGGGTAAAGAGACATGCTGAGATCTCAAGGGAATACTTTTAAGCACAATCTTGAAGTAATTGAATTAAATCACTCCTCCACACACCAAGTTTTTCACAGAGAGAGCTAACAATAAATACACAAATATCTATATAAGGACTTCATTAAGATCACTTACATTTGGAGTTATATTTTTTTTTCACTCATCTCCAAATGCCACTGATTTTCTACAGCAAGCCTTTCCAACTTCTTGACAACCAGGACAGCAGATTCTGCTAAGGCAGTTTATTTGGGAGGTTGAGTGGTAAAAATACCTTACAGAATTACATACAGGCAGAAAAACTACTTTGGGGATAGCAGGGACTGTCCCTGTGACCACAGTGCAACCTGGAAGCTACCAAGAGAACAGCCCTGAGTCCTAAGACAGAGACATGGACTCCATCTTTAGGGATGGGGAACTGAAACAAAGGCCCAGATTCCAAAGGCTTTCCTGGGCTCTTCAGGGCATACCTGCCTTTGTGGATCTGGCTTCATATGACTTCAGTGCAGTTACATGTGAAGGCAGAGCACAGCTGTACCCACTGTCACCCAAGACATCAAAGAAGAGACAGTTTCAATTAGTCCTGACACAGAAGCAGTGATTTCCCAGCTACTTCATCCATACAAACTTCAGAAATGTAGCAAAAAGGACAGAGGTCCAGTGATGTCCTCCCCTTCCACAAAAGGAAAGACTATGAGTCACCAGGCATCAGAGAAGGTAACCAAGGGTTGGTGTCATTGCAACTGTCCTAGCCAAATGGACAACGGACCACAGAACAAATGAGAGCGCATCACATTCACTGCTCCAGGAACTATGTGTGATTTTAGCATGGTTTAAAAGCAATTTTAGGCAATTATCATTGCCAAATTTGAAAAGACTCTGGTTTCCAAAGGAAACCAAACCACTTGCAAGTGGTCTAAAAACATGATGAGCCATGCGTGAGATCAAGGATGCGAGGCTATGCCCTGTTCCTCCCCTCAGCCCACTCTAAGGGGCAAGGAAAGCAAGTGTGTTGCATTTGTGTGGCCAGGTTTTGCTAGCAGGGCAGCTACAGGGATGGCTTCTGTGAGAAGCTGCCAGAAGCTTCCCCCACGTCCAGCAGAGCCAACGCCAGTTGGCTCCAGGATGGACCCACTGCTGGCCAAGGCTAAGCCAATCAGAGATGCTGGTAATGCCTCTGTGATAACATTTGAAAAAGGAAAAAAAGTTATTGTGCAGCTGTAATTGTGGCCAGAGAAGAGAGGAGTCACTGTTCTTCCTGAGCAGCAGCAGGAGCAACGTGTGGTGAACTGACCACAACCCCATTCCCTGTCTCCCTGCACCATTGGAGGTGAGGAAGTAGAGCTTGGGAATGAGGGAGGGGTGGGGAAAAGGTGTTTTTAAGATTTATCTTACTTCTCATTATCCTGCTCTAATTTTGATTGGTAATAAATTCAATTAATATCCCCAATTTGGGTCTGTTTTGTCTTTGATGATATTTGATGAGGGATCTCTCCTGGTCCGTATCTCAAGCCATGAACCCTTTGCTGGATTATCTTTCCCCTGTCTGCTTGTGCAGGGCAGGGATAGAGTGGCTTTGGTGGGCGTCCAGCCAGGGTCAACCCTCTACAACAAGGCAGGAAGGGAGAAGCATCCCCCCCTTATCCCCACAGTCCCCACACCACGAACCGCGAGGGCCAGGGCTGAGGCTGCTGGTTATGGCTGGCAGCTGAGGTGGTGATTCAATGGGAGGTGTTCTAAGCCTGTAGGGAGCAAAGCCCTGACCTGACCTGTCCTGTGCCACCTTCCTGCATTTCCTGAGAGCCCCTGTAGAAGGGGGAACACCAAAGATGGTATGCCCAACTCCTTCCTACGAGCACGGGCACCTCTGAGGGCTGCTCACACCTACTTGCAAGCCTTTCTGAGTACCCA
Organism: Struthidea cinerea; assembly: GCA_013397865.1. NCBI lineage: Eukaryota > Metazoa > Chordata > Aves > Passeriformes > Corcoracidae > Struthidea > Struthidea cinerea. The sequence goes on from VZTI01003809.1 coordinate 1,613,199, forward strand.
AAGGACCACTGTTCCCTGCCACTTCTCTCTGGAACTCAGCATGTTTCCAGGATGTCTATACACGGCCATGTTAGGAGCATTTGATCAGGATGGACACAGAGGGCTTCAAGACTTCACAGCCACCAAGAACAGGCCACAGTGATCTTCAGCACGTTCAGCGTGTGGTTGGTGGGAAAGAGCTACAGCACATGGTGCATGCAACAGCTACGCTTCAGCACTGGAGAGCAGGCCACAGAACAAACAGGGAATCAGAGACTTTCAGAACTCTGCAGGTGAAAAGGGATCTCTCAAGGTCTCCAGTCCAACTCCCTGCTCAAGGCATGGCCAGATAGCCCACTATTGACCCGGACTTGCCTCAGAAAGCCAAGATGTTTTTTGGCTTTAATGCTCTGCATCAATGCATCTCTTCTGTTCTCAGAATGCTTATTTTTCTGCTTGCTTGCAACATGAGTACTATTCTACCTGGACTGCTGGCTGGCTTGCATCAGCACTTTATTCTGAAATCTGAGAGCAGAGGATGCCTCAAATGCCATAGAAGGAAGAAGGTCCCATGATTTGCCTGGGATTCCTGAAGCAGTCTCATTTCCTTGCTCTGCCAGAGATTTCCTGTAGAGACACAGACACCTCCCATGGATACGCACTGTACAGAGCAGGATTCATCTAGTCTAACATCCTACCTTCAAGATGGACTTCTATCATAAGCTTCCTTTACAGGCTACAAAGAAAGATCACAGGTCCAGACAACACTGCATCCCATCTTAAACAGGGTATTTCATTTGGGTGGTTTGACCCATCTTCAGTCTCCCCCTTTCTGAACTTCCCATGAAAAAGATAATTCCTATTATTTCACAGGGGTAGTAAATGCAGTAAATGCAGTAAATATTTTCAGGCCTGCAGATACCAGCCATAACTAAGAATATGGAAGAACCAGACATAAAAACTTCTGTGAGAACTTTTGCTCTTTCTTATTCATCCTGATCACCAGAGCTGGACAAATTATTTGCAGGAAAAATTTGTTTCTTCATGAAATGTTGGCACATAGATATTTTTGGTTAATTTGTTCCTTATGCAAACGTATTCAAAACAAAATTGATGAGAACATATTTCAGCCCATGGACGAAACATAAAAATTTCCCCATGGCTAGAGCAAATTGAAAATTTCAAATGTGAAATGGAATGTATTTATTTTTGGCAAGGAAAGGGACAAAACAACAGCATCCTCACACATTTCTATTTGAATAAGTTGAAACACAACATCCTAACATAATTCTTCCAAGAATTCATATGCTCTTCAAAAGCTGGCTAGTAAATAATTTGGTATGACAAAGCAAAGTCAAATAATACTGATAATTCTCCTTGGTCAGATGAGTTTAGGCTGACAGGACTTTTATAAGTACATACATTTTTTCATTGCTTATTTCTGCGATTCCATAACTGTAAACAAAATTCATCCAAGAAACACTTCTGAAAGAAAAATAAGCAGAGTACTGAAAATGAGGCTTGCCAATATGTGGGGAGAGAGCCATGAGACCCTACACTTGAGTGAGAAGACCTCTAAAATGCTGCAAGCACAGGGTGCTCGGGTGGGTTAGGAGAGCCAGGGATAACCTATGGTAGCAATGGTGGCCTGTCAGGTTTACGAATCAGATTAGAGGCAGCGTGATAAAGCCTGTACAAAGAAACACCTCCCTGCCTGCTGCAGCAAGAGTTACTCAGGTTTACTAATCAGGTTTAATCTCAGGGCTTCTGTAGAAGGTGCTGAAGTAAACCAGCTCTGAGCACCATCCTGCTGGGAGAGCTTGGTGCAAGGCCTGCAACCACCCTATTGCGCTGCTGTTCCTGGGGAAACAAACATCAGCAAATGCTTTTTTACGGAATTCATTTACCATAGCACATCCTGAAGGCAGGCTGCTGGGGAGCAGAGTTATGACATCCAGAAACTGACAACAAGAGCAATAAAACCTGACATATATCATGAAAGCCAAGCTATGGTACTACGTGTAATTAACAGAGAGTGTAATTATTCACCTTGAGAAAGACTTTGATGGATGCCTCATAGTTAATTCTTTTTTTCTGTGTTTCATCTTCTCTGGTTCATGGCAGCTAGGAAGGCTATCTTGCAACTTTCAGCTTTTTGCCCTATTTCTCATACAGAGATGTATCTTTATGGCTCCCAGCCAGACTTGGTTCAATCCCAGGCTGGATGCTTTGTCTAACCCTGGAGGTGTTTAGTTTCAGGCCTAGCTTTTGGAGCTGACAAGGCATTACATTAACACGGGATGGACTGTGATAATGGTACGTGTATTAAAATTCCAAGCATGCCCAGTATCACTCAGATGTTTCCAGGATCCCGAGTATACCCATATGCAAAAGAGCATGATCTTCTTATTCATGACACCAGTGTCGCTCTTCCTTAGCTCCCACTGAACCCTGACACAAGTTAGAGACGGGAGTGTTTATTTCCCCCAAATTCTCTGAATTGTCAAGAAATCTGAACAGAAAAGAGAGCATCAGGAAGAGTTTGAACAGTTGCCCAGTCCCAATAAGCTGCAGAGGAGGCTCTTATAAAGCTGCAGTACCATACACACGGTGGACTGGGTGGTGTTTGTTGGCGTGCACTGCTTTTGCATGGGAGGAGAAGCAACTGGGGAGGATTTGGCACAGGCTCTGAAAATCAGAGCGAGAAGCTGCTACTATACAAAATGTGATCATTTAAAAACATTGAAACCATGGGTAATTGATCTAGCTGATGCACTGGGGACTGGATAGAAATTTAAGCTCAGTCACATGAATTTGAAGAGCTCCACAAGCCTTAAATAAAAGAGAAATTTGTAGCCTTGGGACAAAATGACTGAAGCCTTATTTAAAACCTATTGAAGGCAACTAGGATGATTCTGCAGACTTTTGGGGGCGTTGGATCAGACCCCAGATGGATGCAAACCTCTGAAGAAGAGGGTATATAATCTTAACGCAGGAAGAGAGACACTTTAAAAGGCAGCGGAATGCACAGTTGGGCTCTGTGTGACTCAGTGATGAATGAGTGTCCATATTGCATCATTTCAGAAAGCCGGAGATTAAGGGAATCCGAAAAAGAATCCAGAAGGGAAATAGAAGTTCCTCCGATAATCACAACCTTCTATCCACAAACATATAAATATATAAATGCAAAGACAAAAAAAAAAAATCAAACCAAACCACAAAAATTCAGAGCTGCAGCGCATACATTAAAACCAGGAGAGTCTGCACATTTAGAGAAGAGAGAGACAATGGCACATATATTTCTGTAGACACAGAGTGCAAAATAAATGGCTCAGACAGGCAAGCACAGCTAAACATTAATGGCATGGTTGTATTATTTTAAATTGTGTGACTGCAATGTGTTCCAGGGAAAATACTGGGACTTGAAAGTGACACAGTCCAAGTTAGTAAAAAGTGATGTGTGTTGTAAGCACTACACAAATCCTCACGCCTCCAAATACCACTTTGATAAATTAATTGCTCCCATGTGATGACCATCCAGAAAAAGGCACTGTTCATCCTAATGAGCAGGAAAACTGAATTTAATCATAGGAAAAAAGCAAGCATTTATTGGTAGAGAAGAACAATTTATAGTTTGAAAGAATTACGTGGTTGTAACTGAGAAGTCAAATATCCTATGGATGTGTATCGATTCACATAACCGAAATAAAGCCATAAAGTCTGTACAGCATCTGATCAAAATCACTAAAGAAAGGACAGCTAAGATCTTAGCAGAAAAACAAAAATATTCTAAAGAATGAATATAACACAGTCATTTTTGGAAGAAAAAAAGTTAGCTTGGGCTCTAAGCTAGTGATTTTTAATACACCATTTGGATACTATACAGTGAATTTAAACAAAGGCCGTTTAGTAAAAGTTCTGATCCCAAGGTATTACAAAGAGTAATTGCATAGATCTTTGAGGGATTATGAGATGACAGACTTTTAATGGATGATGTTTTAATTTGGGTACAGAGAAGTTAATAGAAAGGAAGACTTTGGCAAGTATTGCAGAAAGCCAGAAAGAGATGCTGATCCAGTAAGTAAAATACCTGTGTTCTAAAATATTGTGGCCAGAGTTTGGGCAAAGATGACTTAACTGGGGCTCCAGATAAAACAAATGCAACAGCAGGATATCCACCTTACAAAGTAAATTAGATCTAGAGAGATTAATGAATATAATAAACTCTATTCCATTATTCATTCCAATTCTAACTAGCGTCAATATGTCCTCAAGGAATTATTGGAAAATTAAGCCACCTGGTATTGGGGAGATTAATACGATTAATACGAACATGGAAATAAACAGTTAAAGACAGTGACGCTAATCCACCAGCTTAAAAATACCATAATGATATTTTCTGAAAAGCCGTAATACGTGCTCATCTTACCTGTTTAGACTGAGATTTCTAAGCAGAACAGACAGAAACTATTGCCAGGTTGACAAAGAAGTGCTAGTAATTTTATTTGCTCCTCTAAATTTGCTTCAATCTAGATAAATATGAAAGATATCGAGAAAAGAGACTACAAAGCACTTCAATGCGGTTGTAAAAAATCTCTTGTCTAATTTTCGCAGATACTAAGCATTAGCTTGAGTTGGAAATGCAGACAGTAAGCACCTTGCAAAATCAGTCCATTTGTCTTTGGCATCATCTACAACTCCATAGATAAAGCTGATGATCTTTTACCAGGGAAAAAGAATTCAAAGGCACGAATTGCTGTTTGATGCTCAGTGTCTAATGCACAATGTTCCTAGCCACAAGCTGAAGGTTTAAAAATTTAGTTTATTTTCATTTGGACTGTAATTGAATTAAAAAGTGCACAGCAAACGTTGCTATCATGACAATGAAAACTGGATAGCATTAACACACCAAACTGTGTTTTCTGATACATTCTAAACACATACAGTAAAGATCCTATCAGCAAAAACTGAAATGTGGCTGTCTGTGGTACGGAATGCAGCAAGTGCTTTGCAGTCCTGAACCAGTCTGGAAAAGAAAAGGAGTAGAGATAGAAATTTTAATTGCAAAAAGAAGAAATTCAGAAAGTAGCATGTAATGACTTGTATTGGAATTTGGTGAAATTGATGTTAACATCCCTGCTTTTTTAGGAAATACCACATGATCTCTAATAGCAACAAATGATCTGCACTTTATTTTTATATCCATCCAAAGGATGATTCCTCCATCAGCACTGGGACGCACAAGCTGCAGCAGAGCACCTGATCAATTCTGGCTCCCAGAACTTGCCTTCATGGAGTTCCCACCCGGAGGTTCTCAACCTTCTCATTTTTGGGCAGCTCACCCCACCTTATACTCATTTTGTTGGAGAGATCTATCACCATCCCCCTACTAGGGGATATGGCTTTGTGTCATAACATATTGTGCCTTTAGGCGTGGGTGAAGGGAGGCAGCAACCAAGGTTCAAAGTTGGCAGTGTTCACAAGAAACATGAATTTAGCAGCTTTCAACAAATGTCTGTATCACAAAAGACAGAAAACGTGGTATCTGTTTGTCAGACTCACAGCACTGTGATAACAAGTCAAGATCCAGTGTATAAACTACTCTCTTGTGTGAAGCCCAGCACTAGCATGCCAGAGGATCTAACAGGATGGGATAAAATTAGCAGGCCTGTAGGAAATGCATAAGGGCATAAAGGGTACCAGTCGTTAGATCTGAAATACACTGGGAAGGCTGGGGGTGAGGGGTGCAGGGCAGAAGGAGGCAGAGCTTTTCAGCATGTGCTTGTTTCTAGTCAGTTCTGTTCACCCTCCAGTTTCAGAGGCTGTGCAGTTTGGGAGCATCTAGAAGAGCAAACACGAGCCCTACAGCCCCAATTACTCTGCTTTGATATCGGTGTCACCCCAAGACAGGGGCCTTTATGGAAGTCCCTTTAAGAAGTCATCGACAGGATTTATGCACGAAGCCCGCTGAGCCACTTGGTGTGGCTGAGTGGCACTGAGGAGCAGCAAGCCCTGTGCCAGGGACAGAGGTGTGCAGATCCTGCCCCAAAAGCCTCCGGCCCCCCACTTCCTGCTGTGACACTGCCTTTTTGATATTTTGCTTCTCTCACCCACTCGTTCCCAGCTACTGAGTCATAGGTTCCTGAGGCTTTTCCGGATCCTCACGGAAAAGCTACTGCAAGAGCGTGCAGGTTCAAATCCTCTGCTTTGTGGCCTCCTCGCAGCTTTCTTTCCCTTTTGGCACCCACCTCTCCATACTTTTTCTTTCCTTCCCTTTCCCCATTATTGCGGTAAGAGAAGGAAAGGAAACACTTCAGAAATGAAAGATTAGTTTGCTGTATCATAAAGATGAGCTTTGTAATCACTTTCCTTTAAGCAAAGAATTAAAAGATAATAAAAGCCCTAATTAAGGACCTCGTTAGCTTAACTAGATTTTCATATGCAAAGTGATGTTCACCACGTGCTGCCGCCGTCTGAAAACGCTGCCTGGCACTACATGGGAAGCACCTGTGCCAACTCCCCAACTGTATTTTCCTTCCTCATTTCAGTTACCTTTCTATCTTTCCCCCCGCTTTCCCCTCCGTGCCAGGGTTCAGCAGGCTCGGGCTGAGGCGGGGCTGCCTTGCGCTGGGCACACGCAAGACAGGCTTGGCATTGCCTTGTGAACCACGAGACAGAAACACGCCCGAGGCCAAAGGGCAGGGAAAGATGGGGGAGAGCAGATAGGACTGATTAGGGCTGAGCACACACGGACCCAGGAGGAAGGCAGAGTGAGAACATAGGAAGCCATCAGGCCAGACTGGTTCAATGACAAGTGGAGATCATCCAGGTGGAGGATCCATCTGAGTCAAGCTGAGCACAAGAACACTTTGGGTGAGTCTGGATGTCACAGGGCAGAGCTGGAGGGAGGAGGTGCTGGCTGGGGCTCACCCCCATCTTGGTCCCTGTACAGAACCTAGCTATGATTTAGGCAAAGACTTGCATTAAGGACTTGGCTTCATCCTTGAATTTAATCCTTAGAGACACTGTCCAAGGGGCTTTCCAGGGCTCTGTTTTTAATCCCACACGGCCCCCAGAACAGTCTGGCAGGCAGACAGGTAGCTGTTTAGGGATGTGCTTAATAGAAGCAATTAGGAAATCATTACACCACAGTAATGCGAGCAGATGAGTGAACAAAATGACTGCTTGCTGCCGTGTGAGAAATCAGCCTGGCCTGGCTGAGCAGAGAGCACTCGGTTCTTTACAGCACAGCCAGCAGGCACTGCCCAGCAGAGGCCACGGCAGAGCCAGGAGCCGGAGTCCGCCCGGCTGGAACAATCTGATAAATTCCTACAGCTGGGAACTCAGCACGAGATGGGAATCAGGATTTTCATCCTCGTTAAAACTGTAATTGGAGCCTCATTCTACTTCGTTTAGAGCCTGCTGTGAACGTGAGCAAAAGCTGCAGGGTGCTTAGCAGGGAGGTCACCCCGGGGCGGTGGCGAGCAGCCGGCCAGAAGCAGTGGGAGGCTGGAGGGAGCACACCGAGGCAGAGGCCAGGCTGGCCTGCGTGCATCTCCTGTAGGTGTGGAAAGGCCCCTGTTGTGAGCTCCCCAGCTTTCAACTGTTTGTTTTGGGCTTTTTTAGTTTAGAGAATAAGAAAGAAAACATAGCATTTATAAGCAGAGATGGGTTTGAAATGGAACCTCGGGGCTCAGCCTTCAGCTTGAGTCTCTCAGCTGGGCACTTTGACCTGAAACCTGGTGGACCTCAGATACCCATCTGAACCACCAGTGACACAATCTAATAGCCCCAACCTCAGCTCTTAGACCAGGGCAAGACTTAAGGAAATCTGATACAGCATTATTAGGCTGGAGACGGGGTTGATCCATTTATTAGCTGAGAATTTTCTTTGTTTAATAGAATGTATTCTTGCGTTTTCTCTACAGAACATGGGACTGGCTCAATACATTCAGTTTGCAAACAGAGATGAAGAGCTGTAAATCAAATCCAGATGTTGCATCCAGCACTCACACCAACTCCTGCCTGGGCCCATCTCCAATCATCACATGTATTCGTGCAGTAGAGGAAATGGCTAATGTTCCTTAAATATAGTTTAAAAATAATCAGCAACAGTCAAATTACTTCTACTACATTATGGGTTGTGAGTGAGGCAATTCGTTAGTGAGAGTCAGACAAACTACCTTAATTTGGCCTTCTACCACTTTCCACCTCGTGGACCAACAACTGTATCATAACTATTAGAACAACTTCAGTGAATGTTACAATTACTCATGTCAAATGAAAATGTAATGCAGTTAACGTGCATGCTGGCTCCCCGCTGCTACTGCTGATGATTATTGCTATTAGAGCATGACCAAACAGTCATTCAAATATAAACAGCAGATTTGTTTTGATGGTGTTCGTGGCCCGTTTTACTCGCTTTCTGCGAACATTAACACAAATGGCTTTGGTTTGCAAGACTGTCCCTGGGGAGGGAAACGAAGTCAGGAGCACTGTGGTGCTGACTTCGTGTATCAGCTAAACTACCTGCACTGGAAGATTTTGCATGCCTCTCTGGAAAATCTGACAGCCACCTCATCAGAGAGAGAAAGCAGAGCTAGGCTGGTCACGTAAGATGAGTACACAGTACCTGAACAAAAAATCATGGCACTCCACTGGACAGGCAGCTCTCACATTCCTGCCAGTCATTCAGTAAATGCTCAGGAATGACAGTTACATCAAAACGGGGTACCCAACTCTTTGGCCGGTGTTTCTGATCCAAAGCCTACTAAAGAAAAAGGTGCCATTGACTTAAATGGTTTGTGTGCTACAGAGTTACACGTAGGACTAAATTCACTAAAAGCTCTGCTTGCTGTGGAAAGATTGCCTGCTTAAGAAGATTAATTATTATTATTGCTCACATTTTTGTGTCGCCCTTTAGTGGATTCCTTATCTCTAAATCAGTTTCCAACATGGGAGCTCTTGCTCTCTCCGTCTTGTCTGAGCTGCTTACTTGCCTCGTAAAGCCAAGAGCTAATCCTGGTGGCCGCTGATGTGATTACATTGTACAGCTGACTGCAGAACCTCTCCTTTGCAGAAGGACAGATGCAGAAGGTGGCAATCCCAGGATGCCAGGGATCCAACTAATTACCTGACTGCATCAAGGCCATGACTCTCACCAGATGCTTTGATTACAGCTCCCGTTTATCTCTTCTCCAGAAGCACATGCTCAGGAGTATGCACACTGAGGAATGACTAAGAGTCATGCACAGCATGGGACTGACCTTGAGGCCAGGCCAGAGACTCCCAGCTTGCATTAATTTTGACAGGTTTGTGAGGTGTCAGCCTCCTCTGAGGAGCACAGTGCTCTGGGGGGAGTTGTTTCTTGGTGCAGGGAGGACAGACCAAGGGCCAGAATGAGGAAAATGAGTAAGAATGCAGGAAATACAGTCAGCACATGTTCTTCAAAAGCCATTTTGGTGGCAAGTTAGATATGGGATAGCAAAATCTCTGGTACATAAAAGTCAGACAGACCACAGAAGACTGCTGGTTTGGATGTGAATATAGAGCTTTGTGGAGTCATTCACAGGTTGATTTCTAGAACCAGTTTGAAGGGAAGGTTACTGTCTGAAACATGCTAAGAGCTAAGGATGTTTAGAGTGCCTCCTGCTTTTTTTTGTTTGTTTGTTTGTTTCTTCGCACAGAAAAAGATAGGTTTCTTCAGGCTAGAGTTTGGATGGTGGAGAAGAAATGTGACATAGAATCACAAAATCATGAGCATCATACATCAAGTAAATAAGAAAGATCTTTCCCTGTCTCTTCCAGTGGGAACAATGGAAACTCAGTGAAGCAGACAGGTGATGATCACATGCAAACTAGAGGAGGCAGAGCAGAGTTCAGCTGTGGAACTCTGCCACAGGACACTGCAGAACCTCAAAAAGCTGTGAGGCAAACCCACAAGGAACTACTGAGCACAAAGTGAACACTACCGGCTCAGGAGGTTCCTGGGCTGCAAATCACTGGAGGCTCAGCAAGTGTAACAGAGCGGCATCATTAGTTACATCATATACTTACAGCACTCATACATTCTCCTCTTGGCATCTACTATAGGTCACTGCTGGAGACATATGGGGGAAAGGCAGCTAGACAGATTCTTGGTTCTGCCTGGTATGGCAGTTCTTACGTTACTGACTAATTGGGTGAGCTGTATGGCTCAGATCCTTAAGCAGGAAGTTAGGCATGTCTGTGCTTAGAGAGCTATGAAATTATGTGTTTCTTTTTCTTTCTCTCTCTCTCTTTTTTTTTTTTTCCATTGCATTTCCTATGCCATAGGTCCAAAGACCATCCCAAAGAAAGAGCAGGAGCTCCTGGCGAAGTCTGAGAAAAAGCAGTCTCACATCTACACGTGATCAGGATGAGGTGTGATAAGGGAACATCATCATCACCCACATCTATACCCACTCGCTGATTACCAGCAGGAGAGGGTGTGTGAGCAGCAATCCTGTTCTACATAAATTCAGGAGCTGAAAGTGCCAGCACAGCATGGCAAGGTACTCTGAGGATGATCTTCCTATATGTCAATGTGAGTGTAAGATAGTACAGGCATGCACAGCAAGTGCAAGTGTGAGATAAAAATATGGAGGTGCACAGGTATCTACAAAAAGAAGAGGGGAGAGAGAGTAGTTTGTTTGCAAACATTTTTTTACAGCGCACGTATTTTACTGTTTATCAGAATCCATCCATCCATGCACTCTACAGGAAAGTGCAGCCTGCAAGGCAGCAGTTTGTCTGAAATCAGGTGTGTGTGAGTATCTTCCAGGACTGTGCTAAAGTATATGCATACCAATATACCAAATAAGCAAGCAGCAGAGAGCAGCAGAAGGGTAAATTTCACAGGGCTGGGGAGTAAGGTCACTCCCTGGGTGGAGCAGACGAGTATCTAGGAAGCAATCCTCAAGGAGATTTTTCCTATACAGGCAGAGTGAAATTAATTGCAATCATAGTGTTTCTGTGAGCAAAGTGAGGTATTCCAGGCACACAGAAGAGGAAGGCAGCTGTCCCACTCAGAGAGCAAAGAGTTGAGCAGCTGAAAATACTTGTGTCAAATCCCCACTTAGGCATCTCTTCCCCCTCCAGCCCTTGTCCTCCCTCCCCTCCCTTTCCCATTCATTTCTCATTCTGCAGCTCTTCAGCACTAGGCCCTTCTCCTGATTAACATTTCAAACCCATTGATAGTTTGTGCTGGCTTAGACAAACTAATCATCATTAGCACTCCAAAAACCTGTCCAGCTTTCCCTCCCAGAGTCACAGGTGCCACCCTCAGCTGCTTGGAGAAAAAGAAAAAAAATACACCAGCCACAACATGCTCTTGGCAAGGCCATGACGAGGTACCAGCTCACAGCTCTGGCAGGCAAGTAGATCACAGTCCCCGGGCTCTGGGCTCCCATGGATCCAGGCTGCAGATAAGGCACGGGGCCATCTAGGAGGCGGGCAGAGGGCTGCAGGCATCTTCTCCTTTCTAGGTCTTACAGCAATGTGTTCTAGCACACTGGAACCTGTGCTGGAAGCATTTCTCACTTCCCAGGGAAGAGCAGAGCCCATGTGCTGGATATGGCTGTTTTCTTCCAGCCCGACCAAGCTAGAGAGGTGTTCATAGCTGGGGTTTGAGTGGGATTTGCTGGGCCTGCTGTGGATAAAATCTACATACAGAAGGCTAGGTGCTTTTCCCAGTGACCCAGTGACCTGTATCTCTTCTGTTTATAGAGCAAGAAGAGGCAGAAAGTAAACACATAACCCAGGGGGACCAGGAGTGATGCAAGAACAGGTGTCTGGTGAGCTGCCCATGTCTGACCTGAGCTGCAGCCAAGAGACACAAAGGCCACAGATAAATGCAGACTAACAGGAGGAAAAGAGCGATGGGCTGGAAGACGCTCTCTGTGACACTTGTTTACAAATCTGCTGCCAAACTGCCAGGAAGGCTTGGTTGTGCTTCTTTACCGTTTTCCTGGAGGTACCTAAATCCTCCCCATCAGGCAGGGCCATCCCACACAACACCCGTTTTCAAAGAATGACACTGTGCCCTCTGCAGTGGGGACCAGGTGGCACTAACACTGCCCTGGGGATGAAGGCTGTAATGGTGCCCATAAGGTTTCTACCTCACTTCAGCTAATGCCAGCTGGGCCCTGGAGTAAGCTCAGGACTGCCCCAGAGAAAAAAACTCTCCTGACAGCAGTGGAAAAGAAGCAGGTTTGCCCAGCAGGCCTGTTTTTCCGTTGTGATGGAAGCACAGGGGGTCAACATTACTCTGAAGCACACATGCTCCTAGGTCTGCCTTGGATTCAAAATTTCATTTCAGTCAGACTGACATTAAAATAATGACTGGGCAATCACTGGGAAATTCCACACCACTGGAATCATTGTACCTTGGGCAGCTCTCTGGGCCCTCATATGAAATGTTTGTTGAGTACACATCCGTGAGGAGGCTCTGAAATGCCACTAAGCCTGTGTGCACTGGAGTTGTGGAAAAGCCACCACCTCTCATGTAGCTGCTTAGCAGCACACACAGAGCCTGCACAGAGGTCATACTGGAGAAAAAGGGATTATTTATAAGGCGACTAAACCTTCCTACTAAAGCCCAGAACTAATGCTGAACATCAAAATAATGGAAGAAAAAGCTGTCCCATGTCTCTCCAACTGAGGACTGAGGAATGCAATTCCTCAAGCAAAAACCATCCAGGCAGACTGGTTGGGAGATAACACACACTCACAAAACTGCACAACTCCCCATTCTCTGCTGCACAGGACATAGTGAGCATCCCTCAGGCACATCTCCTTCTCCCTGACCGCCTCTCCTGACAGCCTCCCTGCCTAACGTTCACTTCAGTGAACGCTAGGATGAGGCTTATCTCATAATTTTGCATGGCCATTATCTGACAGCAACTGCAAATTTTGCTGGCATGTGAGGTACAAGGGGCTAGGGTAGGGTAGGAGGTCAGTGCAATCACAGATATTACTTTAGAGGCTCCACACTGTTCTGCTATCCACCAGGAAACTGGGCCTGTGGGTGCATCCTGCCTCCGTGTTCCTGTGAGGCAAATGCTCAGGCACTGACAACATTTAAGACAGCAGCAGATTTTCACAAGTGAATCTGTAGGCAAAAACATGTTGCCATCTTCCAAGGCCTGTTCAGACACTGAGAGTCACCCCTCAGCTATGTGACTCCCTAGTTTCTGCAAACATCCATTCCTCCCACACCCCCACCAGCTCCCCTGCCCCAGACCACTATCTTCTGACCGGAAAATAAAATACCCCTGTTTATTGCCACAATCGTGTGGCTTTAAAGCTGAGCCCAGAGGCTTCTGTCATAATTCCTAGCCTCCCTGCCTGTAAGCAGCAAGAGGCTGGGGAGAGGCTGCCAGTGGCTGTGACAGCATCTGTACAGCCACACACACCCGGCTCGGCAACGCAGCGCCGGCCCCAGGCAGCAGCGCGGGTCTGTTGCAGGATGCTGACAGAAGGGGGCAAAATCCATCTGCAGTCAGCGCTTGTTCCCCGCTTTTGCTGCGCTTGCTTTCTCCGTCACCCTCGCATCCCTTCAGCCCTGAGCCCTCTGGCACACTCCGGCCAGGCGGGCTGCCCCTGCGGAGGGGACACTGTCACGGCCCTCAGCAGGGGTGGCAGCCAGGACAGTCTGCAGCCTGGCCTGGGGTGCTCCCCTGAGCCCCTAACAGCCCACGACAGGCCCAGCTTGCCCCATCCCACCTGCCTCCGTGGGGCTTGCAGAGTGGCCCCAGGACAAGAGGGCTGCTGGATGAGGGTCAGCAAGTGTGTGCTGTGGGCAAGCCTGGTCACTGAGTCTCTGTGTACTTATTGCTGAGACAGCTGTTGGTGCTGAGAGCAGCAGAGAAGCTCATGGGAATTGCAAAGAGGGTCCTCAGGAATGCATGAGAAAAATGGGGCAACAGGGATGACAAACTTCCTTTTGTGGAATGGGATCAGATCCTCCTTCACCTTGTACATGCTGTAGTTCAAGAGATCCTAGATACAAAACATGTCAGAGGTGGGATGGCAGAGTCCCACTGACCCCGGTGCCAGGCAGTGGTCACACAGGGGTCACCCATCCGCAAGACTTGGAGCAGGAAACCACAAAAGGGGTTTGGGACTCAGGGAGTACAACAGCTTTAAATCCTTCTCCACACTTCTTCTGGAGTCAGTTTTCACTTTTGGAAAAGCCCCGGTGTCAGGGACACCATCATGTCTCAGGACACTGTGATTTTCAAGTGCCTGTGACCTGGTAATCTGTAGATGCATGTAGAGTGACTTCCACCAATTAAAAAAGTCTGGAAAAGCAGGAACAGGAAAGGAATAGGAAAGCAGACAATTCCTCTCAAATACTATAAAACACACCACACACCCCATTCTTTTTTTCCTATGAGTAAGTAACATTTTCTGTCTCTCCAACTCCTCAGCTGGTCTGGTGACTTCTATTTCTGTGTACATCAGTGAGTCTCTTCTCTTTACATCATCTGACATGCCTACAGCCAACTCCTGTGAATTTCCTGCAAGTCTCACTATAGCTGGCAGCTACCCTTGAAGCCCCTCAGATAGCAGACTTGCATAGTTCACTGGGAAAGAGCTTTTACTTCCCCCTTCCCTGTCTTCTAAGCTTTGCATTTGAGGAGGGCAGGGGGAGGAAGGAACAGAAAACGGGGACATCCCTAAGCCCCAGGCTGCCTTAACTATTTCTTCTACACCTGTGACACAGCAGGGAATGAGAGCTATTATTATCCCCATCTCCAGTTTCTGAATTACAGCACGGTCTCAGTGTGACACAGGAGGTTTTGGGGCTGCTACCCATACTGGCAGTGGGATTGCTCTCCTTCACCCGGCAGAAAGGTGCAGTGGGAGCCCTGGCAGCAGCCACAGCGCTGCCTAGGAGAGAAAGTGAAGAACTGCTTGGTATCTGACAGAGATGGCAAAGGTGGGCAGGATGAACTGATAGCCACCTTGCACCAGGATTATCACAGGTAATGTTGTAGACTTGCCGTGGGATCTCAAGGGGGCATGGTCTCAATTCCAGGATTTTCAGCCTGCAGCACCCACCTGACATCAGCCCTAGCGACCAGCCAGACACAAATCCATGAGGAAACCTGGCTGTGATCTCTCCTTCTCTCTCAAGCAGCTCTAAGGCTCTGATCAGGATGACAGAGGGCTTATTTTTGCCTGTCCCTTAGGACAACCCCCTCCTGAAGCTCTCAGGCTGGGCAGGTGAGAGGTTAGCAGAGATGCTGCTAGATCAAAATGCCAACAGAAAGTTGGGAAGGCCTAGACATCCCCAGCCATGAAGCCACCTGCTTCACAAGGCTGGGCCATCGTTAGGAGTCCCTGCATTAAGGTACCTTAGCAAGTCTTAGCAAGCTAAGGGAGCGAGGGAGAGAAGGAGGAGAGGGAGGCACAGAGCTGGGAATTAGGGACTTTCACACCCAGACTCTGAGGGCACCCTCCTGACATAACACCCCATATGCAGATGTGTGCAGAAGAGACGTGTGTGCAAGCTTAGCAGATAGACAACCTCTGAGGTATTTTTTGTTTCTTGCACATGGGATGTGCTGGAGCAGAGAGATTTTGCACACTTGGTTAACGTAGTCTGCAGCCTATTTCTGATGATCTGAAGTTTTCCTCTCTTTAAAACATTCCTCAAGCAGACAGCAGCCCCCGTGTAAAACAACTGTTCACAGCAATTACAGCAGTCAGAGAAGGAAAAACATTTCATACCTTCAAAAGGAAAAACCCTTTAGGGAAAGCTGTGTTTTTCCCTGAGCACACTAAAAGAGGGAGAGGTGCTGGCCTGTGGCAAGCAGAAGATGGGAAAGGTTTGGCAATATTTTCTTAGCCCCACAAACCACCCTACATACTGACATTATGGGGGTAGGCAGTATGTGACAAAACACCCCTGTCGGTCTGATTCTGTCCTTACAACCTAAGAATGCTTACATTGCAAAAACTTGGGAAGCATCTGGTTGGCTGAAATATTGAAGAACATTTCCTGAAGAAATTCCTTGCAGATAGTTACACAGCTGTGTTATCACAGCATCTGGTTCCTGATGTGCCCTACTGAAGGGATTAAGTTGCTGGTCACTCTTTAGTCTTATTGTCAACTATGCAGATCTAAGAAAAGATATATGGATTAAACTATTGCTTTGGGGATTCCCCCCACCTTGTTTCCAGGAACAACCCCAATTTTTCATTTAGACTTTAGTTAGCTATCCTGCTGAGAAACTGCAGGTCTCTCTCCAGGAGCTCTGTGGGAAACAGGAGAGAAATGGCAAAAACTTTTTTTTCCATCTGTGAACGAGCAAAACTGACCTGGAGTCATACAGAAATCAGAGCAACAGAGGAGGAAGAGGCTATTTTTATCAAGTCACTTTTTCTTTCCTTTTTTTTCTTTTTTTTTTTTTTTTTTTAGGCAAGAATCACATTTTAAGCTACTAGTCCCTATTTTTCTCTAAATTCTCTGAGGAGCTGGCAACGGATGGCAGGGCCTGACCTCCAAAAAGAAGTAAGAACAATTAAGAGAAGAACAAATCCAGGGTCATCCAGGAATTTTGCAGCTGTCACTGTGCGGCACATCAAGGCTCCCCCCAAACCTCACAGTGGGGATAAGGACAGGACACTTGTTGCTCTGTTTGCAGCTCCCATGCTGCCGGAATGGAAGGAGGTGCTCCACCAGCCACCAGCAGTAGAGGAGCTGTAAAAGAGGCTTGGCATGCCACAGCTGCATCCAGGGGAGAGGGAGACAGAGATGAAGGATGTTAGGTGATGAAAGACTGGTTAAGTTAGGATGGCTGTCTAAAACATTTCAAAGAAATTAAAGAAAGGAGAAATTAAGAAAGATGTTGAACCGTAAGCCTAATTAGTGTAGCAGTGTAGTTATAGTCATGATAGCCTAAGGATACAATTAGACATGTCTAGAGAGGGAGGCTGATCTTGCTGTTAAACCATAAAGGTAAGGGACAGGATAATATGGGTTGCAGTCTGGTGCTGGCTCCTGGATGATTCTGATGTGTTGCAGGGGGACACCTTGTGACTCCAGCAGGAAACCTCCAGTCTCCTGATACCTTGGTTTCAATGTTTCCAAGTGTTTCTAAACTAACTAAGACCAAGATGAGGCATTTTTATGGCTTCTAACCACTAGGGTTCCTTTTAGTACACCTTGCAACTGGAGATCTTAGGGCAAAAGCTGCTAAGAGAAAGCAAAGCTGGTTGCCAAAAAGAGCCAGGAGCAATAAAACAACAAAATAAAATGCCCTAAATTAGCACGACACATCCAAACCAGCTGTTTTCTAGTCTCAGATAATCGCATCTCAGTTTTGTGGAAGAGATGCTGAAAGAGACACAGCCTTTCACTTTGATATTACAGAATGACATTCCTAGGCACACTGACTTTGGTGATGCTTGGTCCGGGCCTTGGTGAAACAAGCAAAGATGTCATGGTGTGCAGGCATCATTCACACCTCAGCTCTGAGGAGGCCCCAGCTGTTTGTCAGTGCCTCTCTACCCAATGCTGCCGCCCTCTTCACTCTGCATTCTCAGGAAGGAGTTGTGACAGCACGAACAGGAGGAGATAAATCGGAGATTGAGGCTGACACAAGCTATGTCTCTACAAACGTCAGCAACCAGGCGCCAGGAGCTCAGCCCACCCTGCGTGCAGCATTCACGTGCGTGCAGGGCCAGCCCCAGGCCAGCAGCAGCAAGCCTCACCCAGCAAGGCTCGGCAGCCCACCTCAGCCCACACTTGGCACAGGTCTAGCAGCGTCCTCCAAGCCTCCACCCGCAATCGCCGTGGGAGACCATGCTTTGTTCTCCCCAAAGCACAGTGGTGGAACTTTTCTAGCATATGGAAGTGAGAACTTGTGGGATGCGAGGGGAGATGCTCTGCCCTGTTGCAGGGAGCCAGGAGAGATGTCTGACTCAGTGATACCTGACGAAAGTAAGTCCTGTGGCTAACACGGATGTGAACCCAAGGCTTCTCAGGGAAATACTCAGGTGCATCGCAGAGACATCCTGACAGGGATTTGCCTTGAAAGCAGATACCACCCAGCCACCCAGGCAGGCAAAGGGATGTGGATTGGTGCCATCCCTAGCTACATGGGCATGGGCAGAGATCCTGCAGAGGCCCTGGACTTTGATCCAGCCCTGAGGGGTCTCGGCAGGAGGCAATGTTTACCACACCACTTCAGTGCCAGCTCTACATTGTCCATGGCATGAAATGACTGACATGCCGGCGCACAAAGGTAAAAAAGGACAGATTGATTTATTGATCAAGGAAAGACACAGTCTCCTTGACAGAGATGCGCTGTCAAACGATGGCAGGACGTGCTGCTAAAAGCCCTCCAGATTGATTACTTTACCTGCCACCTGATCCTTCATTGCCCTGGGCTCTGGCAGGTGAAGAGCAAGGGAAGATTTACATGTAGCTGGGAGTCAGGACAGGAAAACACGCAGGAATGAAAGCTCCAGGGGTCTGGCCAGGACACAGGGGCCCCACTCTCCTCCACCTGCCACAGGGCTGGAAGGTCCCTCAGCCCATGGGCCAGCCAAGGTGGCAGGAAGACCAGCGAAATCTCATTGTGCAGCCAACCGAAAGTGGCACTGTGGTAGGTAACACCTGCACATCCTGAAACACTGCCATTTCCCTTCCCCATCTGTTCCCTTCTCTAGGATTAAACCACTCCTGTCTGTACAATTATACAGCCTGTGCCTGCCCTGGGGATTGTGGAGAGTGCAGCCAGGCACTTGGCCCGGCACTGCTGTCAAACCCTGCGATGCAGGCACTCAGCCCACTGCAGGAGGTAGTGCCACAGCCCACATCCCAGCACAGGACATCACATCAAGCTGGGACACCCATGGAAAACAGCCACTTCATCAGCTGCAGCAGGGCAGTGCCAGTCCATGACGGAGCTCTGTTCTGGGGGCTGCTCTCCTTTGTCACTGCCCGTGCACCCTGGGGCATCCAGAGTGCCTCTCTCTTAGTGTGGGCTAATGACAATAAACCTAACCTAAGGAGAGAAGAACATTGGAAAAACCATTTTCTTGAACTTCTAGGGCCCAACTTACTATTTCTACACTGGTTCCCTCTCAAGATACCCTCTTGGTTAAACAGAATCCTCCCCTACTCAACAAGAAGTGCGACTGAGCCTTTCTGTCAGCTTGCTCAGGAGACAGCCTGAGCCCCGTTAGGGAAGAGGCAGGGCCTCATCACAGCAGCAATTCCAGGCAGCCTGCTTGTGACATGACATGGATGCACCACTCAGCACCACATCAAACCCCAAAGTTACTCGGGTGGCCAGGTCCCAACTTCGCTGCACAAACACATTGAGCCAAGCACGTCACAAATTTGTAACGAGCTTGTTTAGAGAGCTGTAGCGTGAGATAGGCAGTAAAGGAGAGACCTAACAAAGAATGTCCCTTAAATGATTCAGTGCTGCCCAATTTACCAGGCACAGTATGTTGGGAAAATGCCACTCCAGAGCTGATCTCATACCTGTTAAAGGGCTTGATATTCCCAATACATGGCAGCTCTATCTTAATTCTGTGGACAATCTGACCAGCTTTGGCTGCACACCAAATCCAGATGGCTTGCCACCTCTCTTGTGGAAAGTGTAAATAATACAGCAGACCAACCACAGGAAAAACAGTGATCCCAAAAAGGCAGAGATGTGAGAGGCTAATTTGACTTTTGAACAAGCATCTAAATTAACATCCTTCTAACAGCCTCCTTTTTGGACTGCAGCAAATGCCATGAATGATTGAAGAATGGCCAGCCCAGACACACTGGGAAAGGCAGGAGTACAACAGGAGGTGGCGTGAGGAGCAGCTGTGCACTAGACAAGGCAGGATAACATTTTGATGGACACAACTGATGTCATCTATCTTTACTTCTATAATGCCTTTGACATGGTTCAGGCCAACATCCCTGTTGATAAATTGGAACAATAAGGGTTTGCTGGATGGAGTAGTAGATGGATAAAGAATTGGAATAAGGATGGATGGAATAAGTTACACTCAATGGCTTAGTGGTCCAAATGGAGATGACTAACAAGTGATGTTCCTCAAGGGGCCATATCAGGCCTGGTGCTGTTTGACACCTTTATTAATGACATAAAGGTGGGGTCGAGTCCACCTCAGAGAGTTTGTGCATGACAGGAAGCTGAGGGACGCTATCCACAAGGACCTTGACAGGATTGTGAAGTGGGCCCATGAGAGTCTCATGAAGTCCAACAACACCAAGTATAAGGTCCTGCACCCGCATCAGAGCAATCCCCAGTATGAATACAGATTGGAGAATGAATTGATTGAGAGCAGCCCTGTGGAAAAGGATATGGGGATTCTGGTGAAAAAAAAAATTAGGTATGAGCCAGCAGTGTGCTTTCCCAGCTCAGAAAGCCAATTGCATCCTGAGCTGCATCAAAAAATGTGTCACCAGCAGGGCAAGGGAGGTGGTTTTGCCGCTCGACTCTGCTCTTATCAAACTCCAGCTGCAGTACTGCAGCCACCCCTGAAGTCTTTGGCACAGAAAGACATGAACCTGTATGACTGAGTCCAGAGGACGGCCATAAGAAGGGCTGGAGCACCTCTTCTACGGAGAACAGCTGAGAGACTTCGGTTTGTTTAGCCTGGAAAAGATAAGGCTCCAAGGACACCCTATTGTGGCCTTTCAACATATAAAGGGTGCTTATAAGAAAGATGAAGAGCGGCCTCTCACCAGGGTCTGTAGTGACAGGACAAATAGCAACAGCATTAACCTAAATAATGATCCTATCCAACCCAAACCATTCTGGAGAACTCTGTGGAGTTCTCTAACCCCTTATGCTGGAGTTCAGTTTAGGCCTGAGATGTGAGATCATCTCCCAGGCCTGGGATTGAGCAAAGCAGAAAAAAGGAACAGTATCAATAAGAAGAATCATAATTCTGTTTCTTCTTTCACTGGCACTTCTATTCAAAGAACTTGAAATCTTTTTAAAGTAGTGTGAGATTAATCTCATTCATCACCTCGTCTCATTCCCTCCACATGTCACAACCCAATTTCACCCTGAGCTCATACATATGTACAGTTGAGCAACAACCAATTTTATGGAAAGAAGATGGTGATTTGAGTGTTTCTGGTTTTGGAAGGTACCTGGACATCCAGAACAGCTGCTGCATCGCAAAGCTCTGGCCCCATGTTTGAAATACAGCATCTCAGCATTTCATGGTAGAAAGAGGTGTGGTTGCCTGCCTGGGCCAAAGAAGCTGGACCAACAGCTTCCTTCTCAAAAATTTTTGTAGTCGAATGTATTTTGGATCTTGCACCCCTTTGGCTCTAGAGCTGGAGAAAGAGGTAACAAAAGGAAGTCTACTAGAAATCTGCCTACATTCACAAGAGCAATAGAAGGAGAAAAAAATATGTTAAAATTTCCCTGCAACAAAGTAATGTTTTGCCTGTGAAGGGATTTCCATTGATAATCTTGGAGATGGGAGAACAGGAACAGAGGGAGACATCTGTCATCATATTTAATGGTGCTTCTTGTTGTACAGTTTAAATAATTAAAGAAGATTCATCCAAGTAGAAAGAAAGATAGGATTAAGGAAAAAAAAAATGGAAAACAGAAAAAAAGATCCTAGGCAGTTGTGTAACTATTTTCCCCCTGGGCCTGGGAAATGTTTCCACTAAGTAATCCAAGACACTGCTTAAGATTCAAACTATTGCTTGCTAGGGAAAGGGAGGGAGGGCAGAGGGAGAATACTGCAAAAGCATTTGACTATATCTGCTACCCACTCATTATTGTAATAGAGAGAGGTAGGGATAAATCTGACTGCATGTGTGAGGGCAGCAATTGGTTGTTAGGTTTCAAAGATGCTATTACACCCTGGAGGAGCAGGGACATACACAGGTGACATTCACCAATTTCAATGGGGTGGAGGGAAATCACACACTGGAATGAAGTTAATAAGCAATGCAGAGGGCAGGGTCCATGATTGCCAACCTGATTTCTATAATTGGTGTGATTACTACTATTGTAACTTAAACACAACAGCAAATCACTTGCTTAATTGAATTTTCTTTCTGTGTGTGGCTGGGAAGGGGGAGGACACAGGAAGATGCAAATTTATCCTACAGCTGTGTGTGTCTTTTCAGCCATGAAACAAGCAGAGGGGTCATGGTGTTGGGGGGCAGCCCAGGGGCAGAAGGGGGAGGTTAGAGGGGCTTAAGGCAAGGCTTTACATGCATGATTTCCAAGGAGGATGATGCTCTGTGTTTCCAAGCAGTGCCAACACTTTCACTGCACTGAAAGTGACAATTTTGCACAGGACTTAGTAAATGCCTCAGAGCACACCACGAGATGACAAAGCTTCTCACTGAACTCCTGGGGGGTCAGGCAAACGGCCATGCTGCCTCCACTGCCCCCACTCTCAAACACATCCCCTTCCACCATCGGCAAAAACCAGAAAGGAATATCTTTTAGATCAGCCTGTGGGATCTGTTTATTCTCTCCTGGCTGTTGCAAATGTCTTTTAGGAAAAAGCATTTCTTCCTAAAAGACATTTGCAACAGCCAGGAGACTCTCCAGGAAAAAAAAGAACACACTGGCCTCTGAAATGCCAGAAACAAACATGACCTAAACATATGTGTTATCTCTGTGTCATGGCACTAAATCTCTGCAATATCTTACCCAGAGATGCACACAGAGATGACAGAAAAACAGAGCTGCTCATGCCCCCTATACCTGGTCTGGAGGGGGCACCTACTTGCCTCATTGACTGTTTTCAGATGATAACTCATCTGTTTTCAAATTCTATTTTGAACTTGTCATTACAGATGGACTCATCAGCACCTTCATACTTTGGCAGGCTGAGGAGTAGTGGGTTTTTAACAGGACCGAGCAGTATCTTGTATTTGGAGATCCTGTGCAGAGTGTCCTGTTGAGGGACAGTATAGACAGATTTAAGTGTGGATCCAAAACATTTAGGTCACCCTGTCTCCTCTGTGAGACCGAAACCACAAAAATATATGAATTGATTAGAATTCAGTGCACTTGAAATATTCCTAATTCCCTGGATGAGAAACCCTCAGGTCTGCTCCAGAAAACAAAAATAAAAGAAAGAAGCACAACACAAATGAGCAGCAAATTCTGCAATGCCCAAGACTGCAATACCACAATACACTTCTTTCCTTAGAGTTTTTCATGCATGTATTTTACAGCATGCTACACAAATAGAGAAGCATTGCTTTTTGACAGGGATCCTGAGACATGCACAGATGCAGAACCCAAACCTGCAGGCAGGGCTTTGAGCAACACACCGTTCTTCTGACCACAGCCAGACCTCGGGCATCCGTATAATTATTGAGAGCCGAACTTGATGTCTCTGTCTCGTGGGAGCCTTATTAATGAGTATGTTGAGTACAGTAAGACAAGAAGGACTTGAGGCATAAATGAAATCTTGCAGAGGGTCTTTCCATGAGTATTTGGGTGGAATTTTTGGAACTTCCACAACTCCAGCCCTAGAAGTCATTGTTTATTTTTCTCTGTAAACTTGCCTTAATCCAGCACAGAAAACCAGGGAATGGGGAGGGACTCTGGGAAAACATGATCCCTGATCCCTTCAATAATATATTTCCCCTACAGCTGCACAAAAATAAAATATTAATTTATCAGATTTGAAACAGAAAGAAGGATGGAGGGGGAAAAATTGACTGGGGCTATGCAATGTTTTCCATCATATATTTATGTTTATGTTCATACATAATGCTTCCATGTATCATCTGTTACCTTCCACTCCTATATCAGCTTGTCACTCCACGTTTCCTTCCTCAAGAAAGGAGACAACAAAAACTCTGCTGTGGCCATCACACTGAGAAAGGGCACTAGTGGTAAAAATTATTTTTCCCTGAGAGCCTTAGGCTGTATTTTCATGGACTTTATCAGAGTTCTTACCTATTTGACTGTCACATCAAGCCTTCTTCATGCCCTGAGCTTCTAAGAGGACTGAAAGTGAGGATATATGAGACTTCTTTGTTACCTAGAGAAGGCATGATGGGTTTTGGAAAATAAGCCACTTTCACACCATCCCAGCTCAAGGAAAAATGTTAATATGTCTTGATGGGATACTAAAGTCTTTACGATGGTATAAAAGCACTAGGAAGAGACATAAGTATGAAGCATGTCTTTCAGATCAGATTTGGGAAATGGGCCTCCAGTAATGTTAGCATTTCAGTTGGGAAATGTGCAAATACAGGCCATTTATCATCTTCAGGTTTTTCACTCTGTCCAAATAGATATCTGTCTAAAATAACATGTTCTAAACCCCAGCACTCTCCACTCCACAGGAGAAAATCTCTGTCATTCTACAGAGTCAGCCCAGTTTATCCCCAAGGTTATGGGGAAAAATACCTATTTTTCTTTATTTATCTCAATTTTGAAATAGGAAAAGAGCCCCAAGGAAGTCCTGCTATTAACAAATAGGGCAACAAAAAGGTAACAAAACTAATACAAAAACATTTTTCTTTCCCCACAGACTCAGCTCTCCTGTATAAAAATTATCAGCCTGCCCATTTATTCCCATCGGAGAGAATCCCACTCCAGCTGCACTAGCACTCAACAAATGGCCTGTCAAACAGATGGGCTTTGCAACAAGCTCGTTAGGTCTTTCTTTTTAAAGACACCACCACTACATGGCTAAGTTTGGCTTCTGTTTCACCTAGTTTTCAGAAGGGCACATGCATGCAAACATATCTACAGCACAAAAAAACCTCAGCACTGCTAAAACATTAAGACCGAGAAATCAAGCTTAGAAGTCAAGCCATTCCATATGTTAAAGTTTCTCCTGCACCATTGATTCTAGGCCATTGCACATCCTATTTATCACACATTATATATGAAATTGTACATTTCACAGGTAAAATAAGAACAGAGAACCTATATATATTCTACTGTGCAATGCAATCAAGTTAATGTTGCAGAAAAAAACCAAGCTCTTGGAATATTCTCAATTCTGTCTGAGATTTATATTCTTAATATTACATTACATTGTTACCTTATGCTTCCACCTCTATCTTTGTTGTATCTATTTCTTATCTTTTCCTCATTTTATGCATAGTGTCTGCAAAGACTTACACAGGCACTGAATTTGTGTGCACTGTAAGAAATCCAGCAGAGGGTCAATGCTCAACATTTTGACTGTAAACTTGCTGGTTCTGGAACTCTCCTTATCGTGTCTTATTAGAGGGCTCTGTAGCCTGGGTTCCTGACTGATATTTGGGAACTGTATTTCCCACAACAGCAATTTTTATCAGTTATAATTGCGACACACTGCTAAGCAGATTCTTAATGCTTTGTAGGATCTGGCCTTTAGATCACAAGCTTTCTGGGGACAGGATCAGTACTTTGATGTGTCTTTGCACACTGTTAATAATGACACCAAGGCTTCTCAGTATCATTACAAGACACAGAGTAAGTTATTGCTTCAGCTAGGGGCAGGTGACAGACTGCATTGAGATTCTACTTTCCTTCTTTTTTATGACAAGAAGAAAAAAAAAGAGTCAAAACAATTATGCTGTTTCCATAACCTGAGGCCTTCAGCAGCAGCAGAGCTTTAAAACTGTACAGTGTTTACCACAATTTTCTATTCCAGTTACTCCAGCCTCTTGATTATCTACATGCCAAGGGTGATGCTCAAGTTAAGAGTGAAGGTCAGGCCCTGTGGAGTGTCCAAGATCTCCAAGAGTGGAGCAGCTGAGCACTTTGGCCTTGAGAACTTGTAACTCTCATCGTGCACAGCTAATTGCCCTGAGCTTCCAGGGTACATAAGCTCCATACAGAGCAATT
The DNA here is from genome assembly GCA_013397865.1 of Struthidea cinerea. Lineage (NCBI taxonomy): Eukaryota > Metazoa > Chordata > Aves > Passeriformes > Corcoracidae > Struthidea > Struthidea cinerea. Next base: position 1,639,025 of record VZTI01003809.1, read on the forward strand.
TTGTCTCTGTAGATCCTGGTAGATTCAGCAGTATAATTCTCCACCTGACTGCATGGCTAAAATAGCCTAGCAGTTAACAGGTCAAGATGTTCACCTGTACATTGCTTTGGAGTATAAGTCAGCCACTTTTCCACATACTGGGATGACTCTTTCAATACTTCTGAATAATGAAAATGCCAACATCTTTCTTAATCACAAGTAAGATGTTTGAACTGGGAAGCTGTGCAAGTCAGGATTCTGACATGCTGCTGGTACTATGTGTAATTGCAGAAGTGAGCTGTCCTATGCCATCAGGAAACAGTGACACACTGCAAGTCATGCCTGGGTCTTCCAGCAGCCAGGCTAAATGTCTCAACCAGTCTCACTTTTATTTTACATTCAGGGAACACTGCAGAGAGAAAAAAGAAAAAAAAACAATCTCCATGAAAGAGAGCCAGCAAGTCTCTGCCTGAACCGAGACACAAGAAAGAAAATGCCCACAACAGAGAGGGAATTTTCTGTCAGAAAAGAAGCAGAATGCAGAGAGCAGGTGGCAAGGAAGACAGATGCTGAAACCCAACATTAACGGGTGCCTTAAGAAACGTAATGCTGATGGATGGGTAGACAGATGCTAAATATGTAATCTCCTTGCAGATGGACAGTAACATGCAACAGAAATGCTATCAAGAAGGAAATGCTGCATGTTTGAGCAGATATCTGTAAGCACAGGGAATCAATGAATGGCTGTATCTTTGGCTTTTTCCATTTGTGTCCTGTTTAGCCTGAAACAGAGACCTGCGTTGAGCTACCCAGTTCATGCTCTCTTTCAGTCATTCCATTACCACCGACCTGTTCATGTCTGATACTAAGTGCCAAAGAGGATGGATCTGTAGACATTTCCAGATTACCAGGGTAATTCAGGTGAAAAAAGAACCAGCCACCTGTGAACCTTGTTGGTCCAAACAAGAGGCACACGCAAACCTGATTACTTCTACCTTTCATGGCTTCCATCCACTCATTCTCAAACACTTCTACTGTTTTAAGTCACATAGAGAAGTTGCTCTCTAATACTAATGGAAATCTCCCAGGAAAGTGTGTTCTCTGCTGATTTCCAGATCCAAGAGATGTCTTGATTAATGCTGAAATCTCCCTGATACTTGGCAGTGTTTCAACCAACCTCTGAACTTTGAGAGCAGATGGCAACCACCACGATATGCCTTCAGCCACAGAGAGCCCAGACAAACGCGTGCAAACCATCAAGACTCTCTAACGCAGCTTTCGAAAAGATGGCAGATGCTACCAATCCAGTATGCAGCACTCCCTCAGAGCCTTTCCTCTGACACACAGAGAAACTAGATGCATGGCAGAGGAAAAGCATGTGCAGCAGCCAGCCTAGCAGAAAGACAAACCAAACAGCAGCTGAAGGACCATTTGTATTTCTGGGAGTTAAAATGTGTGGTTCATTGCTATCCACAAGCAAAACTCATCAATGTCATTAGCAAGCACAGCTCTGTTCAGTCAGATTGTGCTCATTCCAGTGGATTTTTCAGTCACTTTTCTTGTACACAATTATGTGGCCAGCAGACCCTCAACTTCCCAGCATACGTGGCTTTGTCTTGCCATGAAACTTTGTCTGCACATTGTGTGGAGATGGGAGCTCAGGACGAGAGCAGCTGTGATCTGTGCCTATCTTTGAGTTCATGACAGATACCAGCCACTGCCTGTACCAGCTGGTGAATGCCCATGTGTCAGCAGATCTGAGTGTGCTGGAGCTGCAATGATTTTTCAGAAGAGATGGTTTCTAGACAGAGCCCCTGCAGTAGTGGTGCCAGCGTCCTGCAGAACGTGCTACCACTGCCCAGTATGGACCAAGCCATCAAGTGTCACAGGCCTGGGAAAAAGCATTTTAAAACAGCCAGGGAGATACTGATTTGCCCATGTAACCCCTCTTTCCCTAATGGGTGGTCTCCAAATGACCCCCCCGAGAGCAGGCAGTTAAACTATGCAGCTGACGGAGGCAGAGACTGCTATCAATTCGCTCAGCACCATGATCCCAAACTGTAAAGGAAAAAGATGCAGAAGGTTCTGGAAGTTTAGTTTAGATCTCTCTTTGCCCTTCTTCTCCTGGGACATCCCCTGACATAGTCTAAGAAAGAAAAGGTGGGTGGGCATAATCTACTGTGGCTGTTCATCTGTTTCAGAAATGGAAGAAACCTCTTGTAGCCCTTCCAGACTCAGGACTCAGGGAGAAAAAGACTGAAAAAAAAAACCTTCTGAAAACATAAGGCAATGACTGAGGCAAATAGTAGTTATAGAAAAAAAAAAAAAGATAGTGGAGAAATGGAAATGCAGGAGAAAATTAGGGACCAGATTTTGCAGAACTAACTGTGTGATGAGAATATTGGCAGACACAACAGTAAAGACAACACTTGTTTTTCCAGGTATTTTAAAGACTGCAGACTCTAGTGTGTGGGCTTAATAAGTCTTTCAAACAATCTTAAACCATTTATTTTCCTGCCTCTTTCTCTATCCCTTTCCTCTTTCTGTAGGTTTTGGGGCCTTTTTAAATTTTATTTTTATTTCTGGGTTTTTTAGTGAATTTTTTCCTTCCTCCTCCTCCTTCCTTATACAACACCTTCCCCCTTTTTTTCCAAGCACATGCTGCCCATTGTCTCACCCTCCCTTCCCATCAGAGGGATACTTGTAGGAAGGCAGGGGAACACATCTGGTCTGAACTTGTCAGAGAAAATTTGATAAATGTCACGAGAACGAAAGATGAAAGAAATTTAGGAGGTTTCTCTTTCCCTCTTTTCAGTAACTGTGCCTGAGGAGCCATAGCCCCCCACTGCAGAGCTGACAAGCCAAACAGAGCTGAGAAACGAACTCTCACTGTTTGGATGGGAGAAGCTGCAAAGAACAGTGGTAGTGACTCAGAAACTCAGCAGTGCTACCACAGAATTCTAAGAGGGACATGCTGGGTGCAGCTTTGAAGGGTCCCCTCCATGAGCTACCAACCTCTATGCTATGTTTTAAAAAGTGACAGGCAATTGATAACCTTCATTTCACCAAGGGGGTCTTTGGGTTTTCCTGCATGGGAAAGTTTTACCACTCACATGTAAGGTGTGATTTTGAGAAGATATCCCTGCACCCATTAACCCCGCCGTGTAACTCATCCTCCCTCACGAGCAGCCTCATTCACCTGAGCCATCACCGCAATGACAGCCACTAAAATCCACATCTCCCATTACACCTGCACGACCTGCCCACACGGACAGACCCTTAGGCTCTACGGTCACTCTCAAAGTTGGGATCCAACACCAATCCAAGAAAAGAAATTTGCTAATGTCATGGATGTGCTGCAACCCCTCTGCTGTACGTTGTATTTGTACACAACCTACCCAGCCATTCCTGGTGGAAGCAGAGGCAGCTGTATGTTGGTTTAGCTGATGTGGTGGGAGGAAATTCTCACTCTGTTAAACACCTGTTATATTCTGTCGCAGAGGAGGCTGCATTTCGGTACCAGTACAGATATCACACACGTCTGCTGTAAGGAACTTTGGGATCAATGAAATCAAATGAGCTACTGAAATATATGCTAATATTCCAACTAGATACATAAACCAGAAGACTGGGTAGTTTGAAATGTGGTTTATGAATATGCAACACTCCATTTAAAATAATTGTGCAGTTCAACAAATACAAAAAGGGAAAATTTGGGGACAGACTCTGTTTGGTAGTCTTGTTTAATTGGCTATAATTTCTACTTCACAGCAGTATGGATTTTAAAATGTGTCATAACCAGAGTTGGGAAAGTTATAGAATCTGTATTACAGGAGAATTTTCCCCAGTTAAAACATGGTTGCTCTCGCTATCAAAACCCCCTCTCTTTTGCATTTGCTTTCTGCACTCACGTTCAGCAGTTGGGAGCTGCTCCCATTAAATGCTGGCACAAAGCCATTTCCAGCTTGCCAACCCACGTAACGGTAAAGGGCAGAGAACAAAGAAGAAGCTCAGGCATATGCACACATTCGCATCGGAAGTTGGACTTTATATTGCACCAGACACTGCTGGTCACAGCAAAAAGAAAGAGCTCCCAAAATCTCCCCCTGCAACTCTGGTTCCAAAGCAATCAGAGAAGCCAGTTGCATACACCAAACTGTGTAAAATGTTTGTGTGTATGGATGTAACTGGGCATGCACAGACTACCTTTAAACTCCCACGCAGCCAAAGAAATGCAGAGATGCTCAAATTTCCTAGGAGTGATGCTTGGGCACAAGCCTGGGGAGAGGAGAAACCTTTAAACGAGTTCCAAGTAGTCTGATGTTCTTATGTGCTCTATTTTCATAAATTGATTCCTCTTCCGGGGAGAGTGAAAGCCACTGGTTTCTTCATAACACCCTCTGGCCACAGGAGATATCCTCAGCAAATCATGAAAACAAGGGAAGAGAGTGTGATCTACCCCAACTAATGTAGCTTCAATATCAAACCTATGATACTTGCTGCTCAGCTGACTTAAAAAACATAAAAAGGAGGGAAAAAAAACAGGGAGAAAGAAAGAAAAGGTGGGGGGGGAAGGAAAGCACAAACACAAAAAGAGCTGTACAAGTAAGCAAACAATCATTCCTTGAGTAAAGTCAAGGCAACTGCCCTCGGCTCACAGACATTTGTAATAGACGATGCAAAAACTGCAGAGCCAGTAAATCTTCGTGAATTATCCTTCCAGGTCTAACCACCAAGTCGATGCTTTTCAAGGAAACAGAGACCACCTTGTTTACGAGAAAATAGTGTGAGGCAAGTGGGAGATAGAAGGTAGCAGGCAAAGGGAGGATAGGCAGATTACTTTCAATGCCTAAGAATTAGGCTTTCATTTGTGCTGCCTCAGAGGACTTGGACAGGTGGACGCAGTGCCCTGTTGCTGATAGAGAAGCAGCCCCTGCAGCATCTGGGGTGTTTTCACAGCATGTTGGTTTGATATGCTGCCTTCTGCCTCATTCTTCCACTTGTTCAGCTCCCTCTTTCCTTGATGCCACAGGTGTGCTAATGGCATCAGGGTTCTTGACTTCCAGAGATGGCACAGAACTAGACAAGGAGCAAAGAGAAAAGCTGGAGCCCCTGATGCACCCCAGAGTCACCACAGCCCTTCCATAACTCTTTGACACCTATCTGTGCCCATGATTGTCTGGCTACAGCAGAGACTCAGGGCCAGACTCCAAGGATGCTAGAGAGGCAGGTCAGGAAGCAATACTCAGTGTCCTAGCTGCTGCAGGAGAAAGGGAAAAGATGGGAATAATTAAATAAATATATCTCTGCTCCAGTTTAGCACCTTCTGACTTCACCTTTCACAGTAATTCCAGTGTGTTCTTCCACTGGATTGCTCCTCAGCCTGCCATTCCTTGGCCCATATACACATACTTCATTATCCCTGACGAAGCGCATCTCCTTGCACATGCTCTCCCTGAATTTCAGACACAACTTTTTCAGGCAATTTAAGCAATTTGTTCTCGCCCGTTCCACAAGCATGCCTGCAATCCCACAAATGTTAAAAATAAGAGCTTCTTTGCTATCCCTATCATCCAACTCAGGAAAGAAAATACTGAGCAGTGACTTATGTAGGACTGAGCCCTGCCACTCCACGCACTTTCCAGTTTGACAGAGAACTGTCGATAGCTCTTCTCTGAGCACAAGAGATGTTGCAACTACCCTTTGGTATTTCAACTGACCTTCTCTGATTTGCTTATGGGGATGCCACGGCAGTGTCAAAAGCCCTAACAAAGTGAAAGCATATCAGATACCTGGCGGGTTAGAATGGCATCAGTTTAAGCTGGCTCTGCCTTGGGGCACAAGGATGCACTCCTCTTGATGTGACTTCCACCTGTGAGCTGACCCTGCAGCACAAAGAACTCAGGGTAGCAGTGCCTCAATGCAGCACTGTACCAGATAACATGGACAGGTTTGCCTGAGGCATGGCAGCTTGGTGAGGATGGGGTGCCTTTGACGTGCAGGGAGTGCCACGAGACCTGTGAGACAGATGCTGCAACGACATTCGTGAAACAGAGTCAGCTGCCACATGTTTGAGATTTCCAGAGAGATTCAAAGTGCTAAAAGTGCAAGTTCTCACTGTACACAATTATTTGCTGGGAGAAAACTGCACTGCCATGAACACCAAAGTTATCTTCTCAGTCCTCTGCCATCACATATCAACAACTATAGAGGCATTTGCTGCAGACTGCTCTCTCCCTGCCTACCTATCCTTCCTGTTGGAGGATCCCATCTTTGTCTGGCTTACATATCAAAGACTGTTTACTTGAAAAGGACAATGAGGTTGGAGAGGAAATTCTTATCTATTACTGCCTCAGTGAATATGTGCTATTAGTCTATTTTAACCTAATTTATTGTTGAACATACAACAACTGTCAGAATAAATCATTTGTAAAGGCCAACAAAACTCCCCTGTATCTTAGAGAACAATGTCGCTGAAAAACACTGGCAGCCTTTGCATTGCTGGCATTAATTTTAAGCCTTCCTCCCCAAAAATCCCAAAGAAAAAGGAATCTGCCCTTGCAAATGCATCCTCTTCTGAAGACGATTTTGGGTGTCAAAATCATCTGTGTCCCCTAGTTTATACAGCCTGTTTCTGATCTGACAGTTATGAAGTGCAGAAAGATTTTCAAGGGTTTCAGCTGCTCTGCCACCTCACTTTCTGCTTAACCAACCTTCTCTGCACTGACATCTCCAGCTCCTGCAGCCATCCCTAATATCACATAGCCCCTAGATCTGGACTATGCTCCAGGAAGCCTCTCGCTGGGGGAGGCATCAGTCCCTGTAAAGTACAGGTGGGCATTGATCCCGTTTCCCACACAATGAGCTGCCACCAGAGCAGTGCCCCTTCCCTGGGGCTCCCTCTCCAATTCTCCCCCATCATCCTGCCAACACTCAGTTCCAGAGCCTTGCCCAGGCAAACCAGTGGCAGGGCAGTGGGGACAGGAACACCAGGAAACAAAGAAGCCACAGCCGCCAGAGTGGAGGAGGAAGGTTTGGACTGAAGCCAGGCAAATCAGATGATGAAAGAGAAAACCTTTTTCCAAGGGGGGGATCTCCCTAATCTTTAATTTGCTGGTCTTTTTGGTCTGTGTTATTTTATTTTTTTCTCTTGTTTTTAATCTTGTGTGCTTTCAATTTCAATCTCTCTTTCGCTCTTTCTCTCCTTTTTCTGAATATATATATTTGCATCAGTTCCACAAGAAGCAGTAGAGATCTCTAGCAGAGTAAACAGTTCGGTACAGCAACCTGATAGCTGAGGACATCAGCAGATGGGAAATGCCACTGCTTTGAATATTCGAACCTGAGTTTCCAAAATCTGGGCCACAGTTTTAAAAAGGTAGCATACATTCAAAACTGGAGTATTGCTTCATCAGTAAGAATGTTTACCTCTTATTCTGGTGCAATTTGAGACAGCAGCATTTTTGCCCATGGTTTAATGGTGGGACATTTTGTGCTAATGATTTAATTGCAGGCACAAAATTGATGACCAGGCAGGCACTGATCGGGGGTCTAAAATTGTAAAAATTGCATCTGAAAGCAAGGAGGGACCAGGCTTTCTTTTTTTTTTTTTTTCTTTTTTTTTTAAAATGTGGAAAAAGTAGGAAAAAAATTTGAAAAAAATTGAAGAGTAAAACGTGCCCAAATGAGAGCTTCTGCCTCCCATACTTCTGGAAATATATCAGTGAATAACATAATTTCATTACTGGGTAAAGGGAAAGGGCTGTCTGGTACAACATCCCCATAAAGCCAGAACTGAACATCTCATATGATGTAAAATAACAAATCCTGCACTGGGATGCCAAGATCAGCACCTGCAAAGGGATATTTGCACGCCATGGTGCTGCTGTTGGTCTCCAAAGGCAGCAGCAGCCAAAGGAGCCAGGCTGTGTGTATGGCAGTGTGCAAACATATGGAAAAGTGCTCTGGTTGGCCCAAAGGGCAGACACCTAGCACCTTACACTGGAGGAGCCTACAATCAATATAAACCGTGAGTCATAGTGCACTTTTATTTCCTTCCGTTTCCTAACCACTTATCTGACTGCCCTTCGGCCAATATTCAATTAGGGGCTTAATTAGCTGTTAGCAGTAACTCAGTTGGGACACTAAAAAAAAAAAAATAAAAAAAGAATAGCTCCTTTACTGCTGTGCTATCCAATAGAGCAGCAGGATGAGTGCCATGGAGGGCCAGGTCTCACCTTGTCGCTTCTGCTGACTCCTCAGATCTAATCATGCCACCCAGAGCTGTCCAGCTCTCCCAGTTCCCCAAATGGCCTTGCTCTGCAGAGGCTTGCAAACCAGAGAGAAGATTACAAATCGTCATTGCCTTGGACTACTCAGACCCCCACTGCAGTCCTACAGCACAAGTGGAGCCACAAAAAAAGACCAAACCAGGGAGGAACCAGAGCCCAAGCACATGGCAGCTTCACATCAGATGAGGATGCTCCTAATCCTCCTGTTCCCATATCCCCTGCTCAAACTCTCTCTTTTCCCATCCTCTACTGCCCAGTTTGACAGTGCAAGTAAACCCTGACCTGCAGCCACACCAGTTCATCAAGCTCCTCTCCAGTAAAAACCAATCCATCTGTTTTCTTCAGCTGTGGCACAAACCCTGTCTGTGTCAGGTGGTGCCCTAGTACAGATGTAACAGATACAGTGTCTCCTCCTGCATTTTTCACATTTGTCTTTCTAAAACAGTCTGGCCACCTGCAACACCTACCATTTTATCAGACACGGTGAAAAGACACGTTACAGACACATGCTATTTTCTCTTCTGAGAACTTTGCTTTTGTTCTTTCTTGTTCTGTTGCTTTTCTTTGATTAAATAAAGGCATCCAGAACAGAAGTGTAGGTCCGCTCTTTGTGCTTGAACACAGACAAACAGCAGTGTTGCAATGGATTTTTTTAAACTCCAAATGAAAATAAACAAACATATCTTGGCAGTGTTTGGAATAGAAGCTAGTGAATAATTCACAATGAATAATTGATTTGTTGAATTTAGCTTGGTGGGGTTTTTTTTTTTGTTCCGCTGGTGGAATGTGCACTACCAGATGGTGAGTTCAATAAATGTATTTGTTTTTCCAATTTATTTGATGGATTCCCCCCCACCCAGTTTCCCTCCCCCTCTAAGGTGAAGTCTGAAATTCCAGATGGTTTGACTAGTGGCCAGATAAGTCACAATGTATTGTTTCAGCCTCCTCTTTAGAAAGGTGGCAAGAATGATAACAGGAGTAGAAAAAATGCATATAGGAATCAGGAATAAAAGGAGGGGGGGATGTTTGTTTCAAAGAGAAGACAAATAAGAGGAGGTGTGATAAAGTCTATGAAATAGTGAATACTATGGAGAATGGAGGTGAAGATCTATTTTTCTTTCTTTAGAATGCAAGAAAAAACAAGCAGTTAATGAAGCTGAAAGGTGGTGATTACAAATTTACTAGCGATTTTTTTTTTAACAGAACACTGAACTTATGCAAGAGAACTGACTGGAAAATTATATTAAAGCCAAGTTTAGTAAAGTGGAGCACAGAATTGCATATTTACATGGAGAACCAAAACATCAAAATATAAACTACCAGGGCTGATGACACGGACTATATTACCTTATGCTTTAGGGAATACACTAATCATTATTATTGATAAATATGTGATATTATCCACCAACTACAGTGGTTCTCTTACTTTTCAATTGAAAATCTGATGCTGCTTATTCTGTTAAGTCAAATCAGGGCTCAGGGGACTTCAAGACTGATTCTCTTTGACAATTGCTAAGGTCGGGCAAATGAACAAATCCTCCTATGCTGAATATTCTCTGTGGAATTTCTATGATTCAGTTTCTATGAATATTTCCACAATGCTCAACTTCATTTTTTTTTCTTTTTTT
>VZTI01003809.1:1648940-1705803 GCA_013397865.1 Struthidea cinerea
TTTTTTTTTGGTCATGCAATTAAATTGGCCAAATATGCACAGAGGGGGGAATGTTAAAGTGGAATTAAGTGCAGCCAAAGCATAGTCACTGACAAATTCGATCTGATGTTCATAAAAGTACAGTTTGCCTTATTTACCAGCAAGTGCTACATGCTGGGAGACAGCAGTTAGCATTTTGCACAGGGTGAAATCTCACTAATTACATTGATATTCATAGTAGAAGGGTGTTCTTTGACTTCAGAAAGCGTTCCTTTGGGGGAATAAAACTTAATTCTGCAAATGTTTACACAGCAAACGTCTGTGGTGCTCAGCCCAAACCTGCAGTAAGACACAAGCACCTGATGGTCTGAGAGTTGTTTAGGAACAGAAAGTAAAGAAAAGGAAAATCAAAGAATCTATGCTAACTGCAAAAAAACCCCAAACCACAACAAAGCAGCAGTAGCAGAGAAAGGTACATAACAGTTTAAAGATGTGTTTGTTCACTTATGGGCCTGAATCTGAGCCATCTAAAGTTCATGGAAACTTCCCTTCTACTACGAATGAACACAACATCATGTCTGAATTATTCCCAAAAGAAAATCCTGTCCCATCATGCACCAAAAGTATCTCAAGTATCACACTGGAATTTGGCTTAAGTCTGCAAAGAAGAGACTGAAGTGAACCATACTGTTCATCTCCACAAGTTCACAAATCACTGTTTTCAACGAGGCGATATCAAGGCCTCCATAAACCTCTGCTGTCCTTCTGCTCTACTTCTGCTGACTCAAGCTTCTCTACCTATTCTCCTATGGGAGCTCCATTCACTCATGTTTTCTATGTTTCAGTCATATTAGAACACAGAAATACAGGCTTATAAAATATATATATATTTCTTATATTTTTATTTTTTTTTTACCTCAGCAGTTTCTGTGTAAACTCAGAGTGATCTAATGGGCATACAGTGTACAAACAGAATGGAGGAGGGAGATGGGGATATTGTTATATGGGCTCCATCAATCCCACCAAACACCATTTGCTCCAAACCCAGCTTCTCAGAGGCCTGTAAACAAGCTTGCTGTCTTGTCCCTTGAGGTCCTGCAGCATTCCTCCACTGCTGTCTCGCTTTCATCCTCATTTCCTACTCCAGTTTGTAAAAACTAACACCGCAGACCTGGCTGTGTGTGAGGGCACCAACGATGGAACCGATTTACTGTAGATTTATTCCCTGCTGTTTTATGTGCCTTAAGCTCACACTTTAACTGCCCCTCACAAGGAGATCCTCACAATCCCAAAACTGGGCTGTTCCAGGGCTCTGGTTAGCCCCACTCTAGGGGCACTGCATCCAGGCATCTCCACATTAGAATTCAGGGGCTGCTTCCCATTGTACTGAACCGCCCTGTGCCCCTTCCCTTCCAGAACTTGGAGACCCCTGGAAATGCACTCCACCTCCCTGCCTGTCAGAATTCTTCCCAAAGAACAGAGTTAAAGCAAAGAAAGATGTCCACATAGGCCCCTCCTGAAAAGCTCGCTGAGGGCCCAGCCTGGGGCACAGAGCAGAAACCCGCCCTCCTAAGAACAAGACCTGCTTTTGAGCAGATGAGCCACAGACAGTCTGCACTGAACTTTCTCCTTGGGGACATCTGAGCCCCAGCAAATGCCTGGCTCATAGAGGACATGAGTTTTCTTGGCTCAGTCATCTGGAAGGGTGCTGCTACAGGGCAGAATTAGGGAGCAAGGCCAGAGCCACTCATCTTGCATTTGGAAATAAGAGACTGCTCCTTCTAGCTCCAGACAGGCCAAGAAGGTCAAGGCATCAAGGCCCTTGTTTTCCCAGCTCCTTAAAGCTGACACTACTCTCAAAAGCTGGCAGACTACGTTGCTCAGTTCCCACAGCAGTTTTACACGTCAGCTCCTAAGAAAAAGCTGCTTGTGCGCTCTGCTGTCACCCCCCAGGTCCCCAAAGCACTTTGGCTGCCTTGGACAAAAATTAAATAAATAAGAGATGCATAGAAGAGAAGCCCTTCAAAGACAGGCACACAAGCAGCCGAGTTGTCAGGGGACTCCCTGCGCTTCCACCCTCCCTTGCTTCCCCCTCCACCCTCCTTTATTTCCCTCAGCCAGCAAGGATGGCGTGGTGGGACTGGAAGAAACCTGGCAAGGTCAGGCTGTTTGATATCAGTGCCAGTTCCAATTACATCCTGGCTTTTATAACCAAATCAGAAAAAACCAAAAGGGTAAGAAAAAAGAAAAATAGAGGGTGGGAGAGAGACAGGAGAGGCAGCAGCGTCCAGCTGCAGGCTGGGAAATGACATTTCAATTTGTCCATTGTTCCTTTCCCCCGTGCCCCCTTTTTTTTTTTTCCTTTTCTCATTTTACCCTGTAAATTAATTAGCCTGTTTATCATGTGGAAAGACTGCAAACAGGGCAGCCCAGATATGGGCTGAGCTGGAAAAAAACCTTCTTTCTGCTTGGGTATGGGCACCAAAGTTGTGGCCACAAAGCATCGACAGCCAGGTGGAAGAAATGTCTTCATGGGTTGAATTCTTAGGTTTCAGGTTGTCCTGGAGAGATCACAGATGTGCTTTCCAGAGCACCTATGCACATGAAAAGTAAGTAGCTACCTTTCTTCATCAGCTTAGACTTTTGTCCAAGCTTAGGAAATAAGGACTATAAAGGCATTCAGCTAAATGAAAAGCAGAATTCAAAGGTGCTGGAATACATTTTTTTCCGCATTTTTTTCCCCTTCTCCACATGTTACATTATTAGATTTTGGGACTGGAAGCTAGAGGAAATAATTGAAAGGAAGATTCTCATAGTATTCCAGAAGGGGCAGAAATGAGACACATCACAACATCCAGAATTGTGACAATAACTGACAACATATTTTTGAAGATACATTAAAGCTTCAGAAAGCAAATTAGCTGCTGACTCTCATTGCTAGGGATGATACTTAGCATGGGATCAGATTACCCAAATACGCCACCTTTCTCCTTTTCCCTGACGTATCCGCTCCCAACCATCATGACAGCTGGGTTTCTGAATCAAATGATTATCAGATCCAACCCAAACTTCCACGTCAGACCTCCCAGCCTATGCAGGACCAGCTGCAAGATGGAAGAAGCGAAATGTCTTGAAGTCTTCTCAAGATCTTTTCAGCTTCTGGCAAAGTCTGCCACAATAGTCCTATGTATGATTCAAAAATGCAGGTACTGCTGTGAAGAGGAAGCTACATAGTCCAGCTTGAATCTTTGATTCTGGCCTGTGGCTCTGTTCCTCCAGAGTTGAGGATGACTGCAAAATTGAGAACTCTGAGGATTTCCTACCATTTGTCTGCAGCCCAGGAAATTTCATGATGACAGGCTTCTTCTCAGGTCCTCCTCAGATTCTAATTATCACAAGCAATGGGTGTTTTCCAAAGTCTCTAGGAGACTACTGCCCTACCATCACCCTGCTAAGCACCACAGGATCTCTGCAGTACTGATGTACCTCTAGCACACTGAACACTAATTCTCTCCTCTCACACCCTAATGAGAAAGAACATCCTCAAATGAGACACCTGGGGATTTAGACAAAATAAGTAATGTGATTTAAAAGCAAAACAAGGGGCTAAGAACAGAGTGGATGCAAGTGAATACAACTCTGCTGAAGCCTAGACAGTTTTCGCAGGCATACATTCAGCTCCATACATTTTCAGGTATTCAGTATTCAAGCATTCTTCTCCCAATCTTCTCTTCTTTTTATCCATCCATATCTATGCAAATCTCATTTCTTCAATCCAGCTCACCACAATAAGTATCTCTCTCGCACACATAAGCCTAAATTTTATCAAGCATTTTATTTACTTCTGTCCCAGTGGAGAGGAGAAAAAATGGAGAGATATAGAAAAAGAGAAAGGAGATTGCTGCTGCCTCTTTTTTTTTTCATAATTGGCAGGTACTAAGACATTTTCATTATTGGCACAAACAAACAAACAAACAAAAAATCCACGGCAGATCAACCCAGCAGCAGCAGCTCCAGGTGTGGACTCCAGGTGACAACACTAGCTACGGGCAGTGGTGCCTCTGTATGCAGCTGACAAAATGCAGCCCACAGACTCAGCAGAAATGGAGGCAGAAACCATCATTATCCACTCAGATCCTAACAGGGGGCCAGGCCCTCACTGTGCTGTGCAGGGTATGCACATTAAGTTAAAGAAAGACCCCAAAGAACTCATCCACAGCAGGCAAGGACAAAACTGGCAGGGAGAGGAGGAGGGAAGGAGGAAAGGCAGAGTGCCTGCCAGCTGTCTCACTGTGCTTCAGTGTTTGCTCTGCTGGGAAGCAGGAGAGGGGCAGGTTGGTACGAAGGACTGTGAAGGAGCTGTATTGTGGCCTGAGGAAGAAGCACAGACAGCAAAAAAACTTCAACTGCATTTGAAATAGTCCCCACACACTTTCTAATTCTGTATTCATAGCGTGGCTGGGTACTGCATCTCTCCTGCTGGTCATAGTCAGGCAGTGGGGAGCTGTGAACCCCCTCTCCTTCCTCACACAGTCTTCTCACTGCAGCGATGGATGGGATGTTGTCACTTACCCTCCTGCACCCCGCACAGTCAAAAGCTGAGCACTGGGACTGCTAGCTTACTGGGACCAGTAGCATGGTGCCCATCCCTGCTGCTACCCAGCTCTCCTATAGGGACACTTTTTTTTCCCCAGAAAGCACAATACAAAACACCCTGCCTCCTTCATTCTTCATTAAACGCTGTCTGGTGTTGCCCAAGACAAGCAGTGTTTAAAACCTCTCCAGTGGAAATGATGCCGCCAGTGAGCCCAAGTTAAAAATCCCCATTGGGAAGCTCAGCGACTCGTGCGTGGCCAGCACACCAGGGCCCCCTCCCAAAACTGCAGTTATCCCCACCTCCTGCAGAGGAGGTACTTTGGCTCCCAGCCCTAGCAGAAGTGCCACTTCTGCGCTGCACAGTCAGGTTTGTTACCCAGATACTCATCCTGCGGGACACCGCTGAGACTGCTCAGGAAGGGTTATTGCCAGCGTGCTGTAGCCGTCAGAAAGCGAGGCGGGAGCCATTCCTTCCTCATGTTGCATCCCAGTTACTCCCCCCAGACCTTGCCGCCCCACGCAGTCATTCCATGACTCATTTTCCCAGGAGTGCAATGCAGATGATGGTGTTCCCAGCCTCAGCTTCGGCTGCAAGCCTCTTTGATCTGCTGTTCATAAGACTGATATACACATCAGTCTCCCTCCTCTTTCTTGCAGCTGAAGTTTTGTATCCAACCCTGGAGTTTTGAAAAAATATGATGTGCTCCAAAGCTATCACAAAGCAAGATGGCACGAGTAAGTAGTTCTCAATAAAACTGAAAGATAACACTTCTTTATCTTTGACTTGATCAAAAACCAATACATACTTAAATATATTTTGCCCTTAAAAACTCTCCCCAGAGATGTGAAATCCTGCTGAAAAACATTTTCAGACCAAAAGGCATTGTTTAGCCTGAAAAGATGTCTCTCTCCACCACTGCACACACACGCCATTTTACTGCAAACTTTTGTGTTTAATGACAAAACACAGAGCTGGCTAAAGGTCAAAGAAAAGTGACAAAAAACCTGCAACTAAATAAATACTCCAAATAAGGAGATGAACATTTACTCAGAATGTACCTCTCATTGTGTGGACATAATTCTACACATAAGACCTGCTACATCTTTCAAAGACAAGGACAGAAAAGCTATAAGAGGAATGTTTTTCCACTTCTTGCACCACAACATTAATGAATTAAAGGATGTTCCTGGCCCAGGACATCGGATCTCACTGAGACACTTTCAACATTCCTTGGTGTCTCAGGGGACTCTCTTGCAGGAATGTGGAACATTCAGAAGAGATCAACAGGAGGTGTCTGGTCTGAGGACCCACTGGACTTTGATCTTCTCTGTGTTTTAATCCTCCAGTTTTTCAACTCCTTCCTTCTCCTTCTCATCTTCCCAGGGAGAGGTAAGAAAACTGGAGGAACTGTACTTCCCCCTAGAGCTGAATCCTGACACTTCTCCAAAAGATTTTACCCTCCTTTGGATGGGGAAAGAAAGGAGATTATCACGGAATATGCTGAATTGGAAGGGATCCACAAGGACAGTGGAGTCCAACTCTGCCCTGCACAGGACTACCCCCAATAATCACACCATGTGTCCAAGAGTATTGTCCAAACACTTCCTGAACTCATTTAGGCTTGGTGCTGTGACCATTTCCCTGGGAATCTTGTTCCAGTCCATTCTCTCGTGTCCTGTCACTGGTCACCTCAGAGGAGAGATCAGTGTCTGCCCCTCCTCTTCCCCTCACAAGGATGTTGTAGAATGCAATGAGGTCTCCCTTCAGTCTCCTCTTCCAGATGCTTTTCAGTACCTCCCAAAGGAATCTTCTCCATAACTTTATCAGGCACTGAAGTGAGACTAATAGGTCTGTAGTTTCTGGGATCCGTCTTTTTGCCCTTCTTGAAAATCGGGACAATGTTCGTCACCTTCCAGCCACCCAGGACCTCTCTCAAATATTCCCAAGACTGCTCAAAAATCATTGAGAGAGGCTTTGTGACGACACCAGGAGCTCTTTGAGGATTCTTGGATGAATCCCACCAAGCCCCATGGATTTGTAGAGATCCAGCTAGAGCAGCAGATCCCACGTGACTCCCTCACACTTACTTGCATCCTTGTTGATCCTCTTGGTGCCACTCATTCTGTGGACATGGAGTTCTAAGACGATCTACATTATCCAACCTAATGATGAATCCATTTCCAAACTTTATACTAATTTCTTCACATGTGAGTACTGCCAATTTACACCCATTAAGGCAAAGGGAGAATGAAGGGAAAATAGTTGTACAGATGTTTAAGCTACATCTCTAAATGTGACAGAAGCAGCACAGACCAGAGACTATAGGATTATTGTATGATTCACAGAATTGTTAAAAAACTTCTGTTGTTTATATGAAATTAAAAATCTTTTGAGCTTTCTCTCAGATTGGCAATAACAGACCTACCTAACTACACTGGCAAACATCAACAAGACTCCTCAGCCCTTCCATTTTTGCAATAAAAGAGAGTTCTTCTCTTTCTTCTTTCTTCTTAATTAAATTTTTGTCTTCTCTTATTACCCTGGGCTGTTGCTTTGTGTCTAAAGCAGTTCTGTTCTGGACCACAGAAACAACAAAAGAATATGTACTCCATGCCCATGCAAGGCCTCTGAACTGTCAGAGCTCTGCCAATAAAAGGTAAAAACAAAAGATGTACCAAGATCAGCCTGCTTCTACTTCAGACTTCACGAGAGCCCAGATCATTATAAACTGGGTGGAGAAGGACAAACAGCTCAGAGTATAGCAGTAGCTTACCTGTCTACTGGAGACCTCAAAGCACTTTCTAATACTAATGAATGAGCCTGTCTAGCTCCTTCTGAGATGAATCAGCACTGTTATTGCTCCGGAAGGGATGAGGAAACTGAGGCATTTGAGAGGGATGAAATCTGCGCACAGCCTGACCACGGCACAGTGCAGAGCCTGAGCCAACAGCCTGTCCTGAGCCACAGGCCATCCCTCTCCCCTAAAATGGACTTTTTGAAACCAGAAAAAAGTTACTCCCAACTAAAGCAGGCCAGCACCACACACAGGCTGTGAAGCAACCTACTGAGCCAATTAACCTCTGTGCACAATCAGAGACTCCAGGAAACAGGTACATGGGGTAGAGCTTTGAAGGGAGGAAAAACACAATCCCACACAAAAGTCTTGAGTGGTCTAGATTGTCTGCAGGTGCATGGCTAAATTTTCTCTCACTCCATTGCTCACTGAATGGAAACCACATACAACTTACTACTTCACCTCTGGAATTATGAAAGCATTCCCTTCCTCAGCCTGTTTCTTCAGGGATAATAAGACTTATTAGGGCCAAGGGAATGTGAGGGATCTTTTGAGGACAAATGTTAATGAAAGGGTGGCAAAGTTTGTTTTACAGCTCTTGGAGTACATTCTGCTCTAAGAATGAAAAATTACCCTTCCAAATGGTTGATTTGACCCTTTTCAGGGGCATGATTCTAAGGGAAAAAAAAAATAAAAAAAAGGAGGAAAAAAGCCACAAAATACATGCATCAAATGCTCTAGAGCAGTAGTCCTGGCTCCAGCACATAAAACATTTGTTCTGCCCCTGGACAAAGTGTAAATCCCATTCTTCTTTCCAAAAAAAAAAAAAAAAAAAAAAGGATGAAAATCTCCTAAATGATTCAATATTTTATACACACTCAGTATACTGCAGCCTTGAAAAAGATGTCGCAGCATGACGGGCTTTGGAGACTTTATCTTGCTGCAGCAACTGAAGAAGAGCAGATTTAACACTGACATAATAGTCAGGCATGTGTTTGTTTGGTGGTTACCCGCAGCCAGCATTAGGGTGCTGGGGAATGTGTTCTTGGCAGTTTTGCATATGTGCAGGTTTCATTCCTAACGGGCTGTACTCCATGAACGCACGTGTTCCAGGCTGTGCCTGGGTGTGATCCGCTCGTGCTGTCCCAACGGGGGTGCCAGAGCTGTGTGCATGCTTTTGGCGTGTGGCTGTGAGCGTGCATCCTGCGTGTGGGCACGTGTCCTGGGCTCTGAGGTTCTGTTTCTCGCTGCCTATGGAAGCGCGCCGCGAGCGCCCTGATTGTGCAGGGTTTGCTAAGGCACGCTGTCATTCTTTTCTCAGCTGACCCCGGTGATAACCACCAAGACACACCTTCCACTCCTGACCCACACGAAAGGATTCATCCATTTCTTCTGGAAGCACAGCCAGAGCTGGCATTTTATGCAACAAAGTGTCCTGTACCAGACAAAGACTGCCCCTACCCTCCACACACCAACTACCCCTCAAACAACACCAACCCAGACTTAACCTCGGTTGGTTTAAGTCCCTCCTCAGCCCCAGTTCCAGACACAAACATTGTCCTGGGCACGTCCATGGACAGCGGCCCCTGCTCTTCATGCCCTCACGCTCTTGAGTACAGTTTTCCAGTGCTGCCTGGGGGAGACAGCACGGACCAAGGGACCATGAGGTGAATAATCAACAAAAGAGTCTGCCCTGGATCATGCTGAACAAAGATGCTGTTAGCAAGAAAATGCCATAGGCTGTTGCTAGATGACTCTGCTTCATGGAAGGACTTGACATTTCCCATATTCTCACACGAACCATTTCTCTACCACACCTTAAGGAGAGCCACAGGTGCCCTCTGTCATGACCAGAAAGATGAAGCTCCTGCCAAGGGAAGCAGCCAGGAAACCTTGCTCAGATTATCAGCTCCAGTAGAACAGTGGTACAAGCAACCTAAGCTTCGATATGGTGGGATGAGACACAGCCTTGAGGCAAGCAAAATATTCACACTGCAACATAAAACTTAAAAAAGTAGTTTCTGATGTGCAACTCTTGCCTTTTGTTTTCCTTCTTTTGTACCCCCTCCACTATTCCAAATCAGGTTATGACTCTTACATATCACAGTAGTTGTCAAACTGAACTGGGATCAGAGGAAATGCCTCCCACTCCTGGTCATCCAGTAAATCCTATCAAGTCCATCTTCTATACCACAACACAGAGCAAAGGTTAGCATTCAGTGTAGAAAAAAAGGTGTGCTCTCCTATGCAGAAAAAGTCTCTTGTAACACCCTCTATTTAGTTTATGTGGCAAGGCTGAGAGGGAAGGGAGGCTGCAGAAGTGGCTTCTGTGAGAAGACAGCAGGAGCTGCTCCCATGTTGGACTAAGCCTGGTTTAGCTGGCTCCACAATGCCATTCCAAACCTGTCACAGTCCAAAGCTGAGTCAACCAATGATGTAGGTAGTGCCTCTGCGATAACATAATTAAGAAAGAGTACAAAATAACTGTTCAGCATCTGCAAGAGAGGAGACAATGTAAGAAAAAATGCCCTGCACACACCAAGGTCAGTGAAGAGGGAGGGGAGAAGTGTTCCAAATGCTGGAGCAGATTCCTCTGCAGCCTGGGGAGGACCCACAACGCAGGAGATAGATGTGCCCTAAAGGAAGCTGCAGCCCTTGAAAAGCCCCTGCTGGAGCAGGCTCCTGACAGGAGCTATGGCCATGGAGTGGAGCCTACACAGGAACAAGCTGTCTGGCTGAAGCTACAACCCATGGGGAACGGATGCTGGAGCAGTCCGTTCCTGAAAACTGTTCCTCATATGAAGGACTCACACTGAAGCAGTTCCCAAAGAACTGTCTCCCATGGGAGGGACCCCTCGCTGCAGAAAGGGAAGAGCACAAGGAGGAAGGAGTACCAGAGACAGTGTGTTATGGACAGACTGCAACACATAATCCCTGTTCCCCTGTGTAGCACGTGGGGGAGGAAGGAGGGTTGGCAGTGAAGTTGAGCCTGGGAAGAAGGGAGGGGTGGGGAAGATGTTTTTAGTTTCATTCTAATTTCTCACTATCCTACTCTGTAATTAATTGGCAACAAATTAAACTAATTTTCTCAAGTCTAGTCTGTTGTGCCAGTGACAGTAATTGATAAGTCATCTTCCCCTGTCCTGCAGAGGAGGAGTGATAGAGCACCTTGGTGGGTGTGCAGCAGCCAGCCAAGGTCAGCCCATCCCCACCCCCAAATAAATAATGCCAAGGGAAAAACAGAGAGAAGCATCTTTAAGCAACTGGTAACCCTGCTGCAGGTGAGGCACACAGAAGCATTCCAGCTGTGTGTAGGGGCTCCAGCCAGTCCTGAGGGCATGGTTACAGAAAGGACAAAGAGCTAGTTTTCAGGATGGTGAACATAAGTGTTCCTAGGGACTTCAGACAGAGGAGGAGGTAGACTGCACTTCTGAAAAATCAAACCCTCACTCCTTGGACAAATGAACAATAATAGATCATGCTGCAATCAACAATAGTTCACTTAATAATTTGTGCTTCAACCAAAGTCTGGGAAAAAAGAAGACACCTTCTTTTGCCCAGGACACAGAGTGAGGCAGTAGCTGGGACTCCCTTTCCAGAGGCATTCCCAGGCTTAAAGTGTCACCAGCAAAAAGAGTGATCTGATTTCTTGGCAGCACAAACTGCCACGGGTTCATGAGCCACTTCCTTCCCTAGGACGTGATGACAGGGACAGCTCTGCTCATGCTGCCTGCCGGTGTCTGCTGTCATCCCCACGCCTCCATAAGGCCCCCTCCTCCCTCTGCTACTCACTCCTTTGCTCAACGAGGCTGGCATTTAAGAAACACTTATTCCAATCCATTTCTACCCTTGTACAGCAATTGGGTGTCATTTAGTTTGATTTAGCCAATTTAGTCCTATGAATTAATTGGTTAATAAGCCATCTGTATGCATCAGGTGACAGAGTCGCGCTCTCACACACAGACACAGACAAGCTACTCTCTTGTCCTTGTTTAATAACAGGCTGTAGGGAGTAGGAGCGGGAGAGGAGCGAGAGGTAATGTCATTCCCACGGGGAAGTGCCAACAGAGGGATGTGGCCATCACTGCACCGACCTTGACCTCCGAGCGGGGAAACTGTCTGTTTAGGGTAATTCAGAAATAACCTACGCCGTAGCTGGAGAGGAGTGCCAGCTACAGAACAGCCACAAGAACCATGAGTATGCTTCACACTGTAGGTTGGGTTTTTTTAAAAGAGCCAGGAAAAGAGATTTAGTTCATTCTTACCAGACAGTAGGAAATTCTCAGCTGCACTCCCAAACAGCTGAACTTTGTATGTGTGTAGGAGGGGGAGAGGGGTGGGAAGTAGGGGAATAGGAGGAGAGTGAGGTCTAAAGCATTTGATTTTGGTACGATCTCTAATTACGAGAAAAACGTCTCATCTATTTTGATTTCTTTTTAAATGCCAGGAAAAAAGCACCCCTTGCAGGCCCCAACCATTTCAACGCTATATACAACCCCCCAAGCTATTCAACAAACAACAATACAGCAAACCAAAATCAAATCCAGCAACATATCCCAACCCACACAACAGAAAAACATCAACTGTTCAGACAGAAAAACAACACTCCCTCCCCTGGCTGCCCATCCATCTCAGGCAGCCCTGAGTGCCCCAGAAAGCAGACAAGTTTCTTTGTAAACCCTGAAGATTGACAGAGGATTTTCAGACTGATGGGGGAACTGAATTACAGGGCTATGGGACCCTTGGGGAAAAGCCCTGCCAGCAGCTCCCTCTCTTCCATGCCCTGAGAACTACCCTCCATCTCAGCCACTGCAACTGCAACAGCATTCCGTGGGGAAGGGATCCCTTGTTGGTGTGGGAAGCTCTCGAGTGACTTGGTACAGTAAATGCCAGCACTGGGGCCAGAACCTACAAAGCCCAAGCCAAATGGCAGCACTTCGGTGCGACATGCTGGGCAACATGCTCCCATTAAAGAATCCTGTCACAAGCTTCTGTACTGAGTGATTTCCAGTGGAAGGTGCAGGCTGCTGTAAGATGCATGGTCCAGCTGCCCTAGAACAAACAACGCGCAGCAGGGAGAGTCTGTGGCCGAGGTCACTGCAGGGAGGGAAGATAGGGTTTAGCCTGTGTTGTGTGGTGCAGAGCAGCAGTGCATCCACAAGGGCCCCTCCAGGGCTCGCCTGGCTCCTGGCGTTTTTCATTATCTGGGAGAGAAATGAGCATGCTGCAGACTCCGAGACAGAGACACAGAGTGAGCAGCGGGGACGTAGCTCCGAGGAGAAAGTGCTTTCCCCGCCTCTCCCTAAGGAAAATGAAATTACAGTGGAGTTGGCTTTAAACGTATCCCATTAACACAACAGGCACCACAGGAAGAGTAACATCCTGCGTGTGCTTAAGTGAGATGCTGGCAGGCGAAGTGAAGCAGGCTGAAACAGCACCTTCCAGAGACGAAGCGGTGAGAGCATGCCCTGCCAACCCACACACAGCAGGCAGGGCAGAGCCTTTTCACTGCCTGTATGGGGAGCCCTGGAGTGCCTCACTGGGGGTTAATCCCTGGAAAAAAACATTCATTTGCTCTCACTAGCATGCGAGTGTGCGTTTCCAGACACTATAAAACTACCAGAACGCGGAGGGAAGCTGCCTGGCTTGAACAAGTGGATGCCCCGGCTAAGCCACCTCTGTTCCATCTGTAGCAGGAGTGCCTGTGGAATCAATGAATGAACATACCAACCCGTCCGTAACAAACAATTCCACTTGATCAGTGACCACAAAAAACAGAATGTCCCAGCCTGAGCCGAGCAAGTGGTGATGCAGCTTTACAGCTTGTTTAATGGCTATGTGGAACATATGAATCCGACTGCTACACTTTCTTGGTTAGGCAGCTCACATGCAAAAGGCAGTTACATCACACTTCACAAGAAGTCTGATTTTTGCCAGTTGCTAAGGACTCCAAGCCCAAAATGTGTAAAACTACTTAGGAGATTAAAGGGTCAGAAAGATTTAATTTTATTTTTTTCTTTCCCAGAAATGCCTCACCAAACTGAATTCCTTAACATTCGCTCATTTCAAAAAGTGAGACACCTACGCTGCTTGGGAGGACTTGGAAATCTCACCAGCTGCCTCATGGCAGCTCCCAGCTCTGAAACACCTTTGAATTTGTGTGGCATGCTGTTACCCAAATAATATTAGTCACAGAGCCAGCGCTTCTCTCCCTGCAAGCCTCACACATCCAGACAGAGCTGTGCAAACACTGGTACCAGCAGAGCAAAGGGCAATGGGGCAGCAAGAGAGACCGCCACTGGAGATGTGGGTGGCATAGGACAGGGCTGTTAATCCCTAGGATACTGCCTAGGGAGACTGGCACACGGTATGGGATGCAGAGCAAAAGCATTTGGGGACTGTAGAAGATTTATAGGGATTTTCTGGAGAAGGACCAAAGGAACAAAAAGAAAGGACCAAGATGGTTTGTGGAGGAAAAAGCATGGTAAAATAGAGGGGTCAGGGGATGGAATGGACCAGTCATGTCTCAACAGCTGGTGGTCAGTGCACTTGTCTGGCCATGCCCTGTGCCTGCTGGGCACAGTCTGTCCTGCCCTCTCACTATTCCACTTCTATTTCCAGGGTTAGAAGACTGCTCTGCGTAAAAGCACCACAAAGCTGGAACCTAGTGACTGAGGAACCTAGCGAACGTGTCCCTCTTTGGGAAATAGAAA
This sequence comes from Struthidea cinerea, assembly GCA_013397865.1. Taxonomy (NCBI): domain Eukaryota; kingdom Metazoa; phylum Chordata; class Aves; order Passeriformes; family Corcoracidae; genus Struthidea; species Struthidea cinerea. Next base: position 1,663,024 of record VZTI01003809.1, read on the forward strand.
ACTGGAGTAGCTGTGTCCTGGAAGGACCAGAGAGGCCAATTGTCCAGCAGGACAACGGCTGGAGACACCAGCCAAACTGAGCTGCCTTGGTCCTGCCTCTTGTTGTCTCCATCCTCCACATCCTTTCCAGCCTGGGAACCATTTCTCTTAGTTTCCTCCTCTCTTGCCCTCTTTTTTTAATCCTCCTGACAAAACCTTAAATGGTTTAAAAGCATCCCCAACGAGGACGAGCGAACGCAAATGTCTTAGCAAATGTGTATTTGAGCTCCACATGCTCCCAGGGATGGCGTAGTAATAAAAACCAATTAGATAACGCTCAGCAGCTACAGTGAGAGGGAGTGGTACAATCTTACCACGACTAATAGGGTTTTTAATAATAGATAGGTCTCTCTGTGCAGCGCTGGAGAGGGGAAGCCAAAGTGGTTTCAGTTACATTGCATCTTTCTGCCCAGTGAATTTGTGCGGAGGATTAATATTCTATGAAAGTGGGGATTAACTCACCCTCCATGCTTACTGCTTGTACTGGGAGATCCCTGCAGGGTCAGGTCTGGGCTCCCTATGACGGTGCAGAGTGGAGAAATCCCATGGAGAAGCATGCTGGGCTCATTCCTGCACGTCCTCACAAGAGGACACTGGGTCCTATAGGTACCAACTTTTGAGCAGCTCAGTAATGAAGAACCTGGAAAAGCATATGCCTTTGCTCTCTTCTCTCTCTCACGTCCCAGGAAAAGTCCAAAGCTCAAGCTGCAACTGACAGCTGAAGCAAGGTGGAAGAAAGCCCCACGCACCGAAAGAAGCCACGTGTGCCTGAAGTGGGTCAGTATCATGGGCAGGGTGCCACAAAGCCCCCTGCCTGCATCTCGTCCCACTGCCTTCTGTTTACAAACCTTCACTTCATGCCTCCTTGCTCAAAACACAAACAAAAGCCATGGAGGGCATTTTATTGCTGCCATGGAAACAGTTATTATAATTTCAAACATACTTAATGCATCAGTCTTCCCCCTCCAGTACCTTGCAACAGCTTGGTGTTTGATGGGAAGGCTACGCTGTGAGAAGAGGAAAAGGGCAGGCAAAAGAGCCCTGACAGCTTCACATCCTGCACTTCAGACCCAGCACCTCTGCAGCTGCCCATAATCTCCTTTCTATAAGCATAAAGATTCTTTCTTTCTTTTCTTCTCTTTTCTCCTTCTTTCTTGTTTTCTGTTCTTTGGAGTGTCACATCATTTACATTTATGAAAGAATTTTCCTGGGGGTGCAGAGATAGTTCAAATTGTCTGTGATCAGATCAACCTTGTGCATAATACATTTGTATGAAAATAAACTCCCTGGGGCCCACACTCGTGGCTGAAAGTCTCTGTAATGAAGTATTTCACTCTAATTTAGTTAAAGATGATGGAGATAGGAATGAGTGCATGCCTGCATGCATACAGAGCAGGGGAAGACAGACAGGATAGTTTGCACACACAAAAGCCAATAATTGTAAGATTGCATGCTAGCTGGGAACACTACTGAAGTACCTCGTTATTACAAAAAGTTAACTTCTCAGCTGTTCCTTCTGAAAATCAGTCCTGACCTATAGGACTTATTACAGACAAGATCTGGACAACCTGCTAGCCCTCAGAAGGGGTAGGCAGAAAACGAATCTTCTATCCCACACCACTTGTTAAGATGTCATTCCCATTCCACACCCAGACGGAGCCAAGACCACACTGGGATGATGACCTTCCCTGCTCCCCATTCTGTACCAGATGTGAAAGCAAGACATCACTCCTCTGCAACATTAGCCTTCTGTTTTCCAGCCTCTGCTCAATTTGATTCAGAAGCATTTCTTTCCCATAGGACTCCTTCCCATGTCTCCAATCCCAGCTGAGAAATCTGGCTTCAGGTTCCTGGCTACTCCTCTCTGGCTTGGTGAGGCACTTAAACCTGGAAATGTGAAACTCTCCCTGGCAAAACCTTGCTGAAATAGTGACAATTCCACACAAGGTTTCAATTAACTGGTGTTTTCTGAGGGTAACAATTTTGCCTACACTCAAAAATATCAAATATCAAAAGATCTGACTCTTAACAAAGCTTAAATGATTTCAATAAGCCTTGGATCAAGTCAAGCACAACTGCAGACAGGTAAATTCTAGTACACTCTGCCATTGACTTGCTATGATGCTTTGCATAAAGCTCAGCTCTCTGTTTTGTCTCCTCACCTGCTCCACGCAGAACAAACTTACCTCCTGCTCAACAGAAAACCATGAGATTTCATAGATCAGTCTGCCAGGGTTCCAGCCACAGACTGAGAATACCAAAGGACATCCTCAGATGTGTCAGGTATGATGAGTACAGGAAAGGGATACCAATTGCCACTGCTTTCAGTTCCAGAGGATCATGTCCTCCAAGTTTCTTTACTCTATCACTGCAGACCCAGTACTTCCCCATCCTTGAGGGATATGAGAAAAATGCAAATAAAAGCTATCAAAGGACAGGAGAGGGAAAGATGTGGAGACATGGAATGCTAGGAGTTCCTGACAAGGTGTGTAGGAAATGGCATGATTCAAGGTACACAAGGAGAACCTGTCTGCAGAAGGCAGACAGCATTCCTAGCTGGGATTTGTTGTAACTGTACATTTTCCTAAAAGCATTGTTGAGAGGATCTGCTTTGGATATTGCTGGTGCTGTGCAGGAGTCTCACATGTTTAGATCAGGATGACTATCCCACTTTTTTTCCCAAAGGCTATGTCACATGGGAACAAAAGAAAAAACCCAACTTTCTAGGATGTGGATGCAGATCCATATGTACTGTTGAAATACTAATTTTACCTGAATCTTTTTTTTTTTCCCCATTTCTATAACCGGGGGAGAAAAAAAAAAGAATCAGCTCTTTTTCCTAGTAGGCATGGAAAAAATTCACATGTCCCAGTGAAGACTTGATCTTCCACCCAGTAAGAGATATGATCAGCTCTTCTGAAACTACTCAAAATACACCTTGAAAATGAAGGCAGAGGACTAAATCCATGCCTGGCAAGAAGAAGGTGGAACTCCCTTTGAAACAAGAGAAATCCGTGCTGCTGAATTTGTCTTAGGGAGATAAATACTAATAACCAGTCCTTCCCAGAGGACAATCTGATAACACTGAAGTTGACACCCACAAACGTCAGGCAGGATATATTTCCTTCTGTGTGCCAGTATCTAAGCTTATCACCCTGTTTGCTTCTTCTCTCCCAAGTCATTTTCCAGGGTCAAAGGCTATCGTGGGGCTCTAATTAGAATGCCATCATAATGAGCTGACACTTAAATCAGCCTGCCAGTGGCTAAAGAAAATTAACCTTAGAGTCAAATGAGCTCTAGTCTGGGAGTTCATGTCACGAGGGGGCAACAGACATTTGCAGAGCTGATGTGCATGGTGGAGAGACAGAGAGCTAAACCTTGCATTCTTTTGAACCAGGAGATCTACCTGGCAAATCACCTATCCCAGCTGTCTCTGGGGCACAAATGAAAGACAACAGTCTCTGCTGGGCTTTGTACCCTGTGCTTGCTGCGCCAAGCCAAGGAGAAGTCAACAGGGAGAAGTTACGTGGGACAGAACCTTCTTCTGGGCTCCTTGAGAAAGGATGTGACTTGAGCTCATACGCACCTCCAAACGTGTCACGTGTGACAAATGGGATCAGTTGCTATGAATGACTTGGTCATTATGACTGTGATGATTACATCGTTATTATGCAAGGGCTTAAGACTGCAAATAAGGGCAGGTGTTTTACCCAGCTCAGGCCCTGTAAAGCTTACGGAACAAATAAACAGCACGAGGATATCCCTTGCTGGTTAATAAATTGGAAGAGCATTCACAAGGATGAATACACACATGGGAATAACCTCAACCCTAACATTGCACTTTCTCTTTGCCTCTGGTGCCCCTGCAACTGTACTGCCCCTTCCTACATGCATTTTGCACCTATTTTTCCCTGCACCATCTTTTGGCATGACTCACAAAAATGCTGTACTGCCAGTGAGTTCTGAGTATGTGGTGCACAGTCAGTGGCATTTTTCCCCAGTGAACCCAGATATTCCCTTTAGTACCATTTTTCTTCACATCCTGAAGGCACCCAGTAGCCCAGAGAACAAATCCGCTGTGTGTTACTCACAGGTACCAGAGAATCCATAAAGACTTACTGCCCTCCTTAGAGCTGAACTGCCAGTGCTATAATTTTCCACGACATCTCTTTTATGTCACTGCACTTGACAAATACCTTGTGCCTCTCCACAGGTATTTAGAAAATCCTGCCAATGCAGGCATAGAGAACACACAAATGGATATAACATCTCCATCTATTCAAGACAGAACTGTGCTGCAAAACCAAGAGATCTTGCTAACCAAATCTGGCCACAGAGCTGCCCTCATATAGCAGATTCAGCCCTATCTTCCGTGCCACAAGAGGACACATTTTCCTTTCATTAAGATCAATACACCTCAGAGGACAATTTAAACAACCTCAAATCATTCTCAGTGTGTTTCTAGTACAACCATAACTGACCTTTCTCTAAAGGGGAAGTATCCAATTGAGAACCTTAGGAGAAGACTCTACATGCACTACATCATACAGTTTAAAACAGGATCAAGTCTGCTAGAGTCAATGAAGCAATAGTAAATTTACAAAAAGGATGTTAAAGAGTAGAATTTGCTGCAGGACCATTTTTTAAAAGGAAAGCTGAAGCCCCTTTCTTTTGCAAAAGTAACCTGTGAAACACTAGCTTCCTCTGTTGCCAATGACACCTTCAACTAACTTTTCCTGAAAGACTGTCCAACACATCTGTTAATTCTTCTCCAGTTACAGCCTTCGTTTACTTTCAGGATTTGACTGCATTACAAAGGTCAACTTGCTTCCTTCTTAAGAACAATGAAGGTCCAATGGGCTCAGTGTTACAGCTTCCAAATTAAAGTGCTAGGAATTTAAACAGTCAAACCCATCTTCCACGTCCTGTGAGGTCCACTCACAGGTTTTCATGCCGTAGGGGCTGTGATACAGAAGGACAACAAACATCAGAGTAGAATAGTTATGGGTATTTTTAAATTTAACATTATTTGCCCAAGGGTACTTAAAAAACGGTATAATTTTTAGTTTATGTTAAGCTATAAGTATAATTTTGTCGTTTTGAAAGTATTCCTAAATCGCATGATTTGGACACAAGTCATTCATTTTGTGATAACTGCTGAAATGTTCATGTCCCATGAGGCATCAAGAATATGTCTGGGGTTGTTTTTTGGGGTTTTTTGGGGGGTTTGTTTTGTTTTGTTTTTTATTTTGTTTTGGTGGTGGTGGTGGTTTTTTTAATAATGTTACTAACCCCTGGAAGAGCTATAATGAAAAGCATTAAATTTTAACCTTTTCCTTGACCCAAACATCTTGAACATAGAGGCAACAATAAGGACAGGTATCTGGAAACTCTTCCTGTGGGGCGCAAACTGGAGAGGACAGTGCTGGTTGTTTCTAAGGTACATGGTAATTTTTAAGACAGTCTCATGTTTTGGGGCAGCAAGAAAACTGATACTGAGAAGCGACATCTCTGAACACCAGCTGTGAAAGGGAAGTAATCCTAAGGCCTTTTTTTCCTTGTAGTTTTCTTCTCCTCTCACCAAATGTTGTAATATATGGATCCAACAGATGGTGTGATCTCTTCTTTGCTCTCTCCCCTCAAGTCAAAAAGTAAAATAGTAAATACCACTGTAAGCACTTAATGCACAAATAAACCATTGCAGTACAAGAAAAAGGAGCTTCAGACACTTCAAAACTCAGACACTTAAAAATAAACATGACATAAGAAAAGACAGGTCCTCAACCGAGTCATAGTTCCACACAGAAAAATGGCATCTCTTTGTCTTCCTTCTGACAAGAAACAGTTTCCCTCAGATTCCCAAATAAACCTCAGGCTATTGGAACACCACTGACATTTTCTTTAAAGAGTTTTTAATTAAAGTAACAAAGTATGCCATGTTCAGTATTTGTCAGGCATTAGGAAAGGCTACTAAAATTACCACTGAGGGGCCTATTAAATATCATCATACGCTCCCAGAGTAACCAATTACAGACATTGTGAAAGGTTCTGACTCACTCATCCTGAAAAATCCTTTAACTTTTTTTTTTCCTTTACTTGCATCAAATAACCAAATGATAACAACATGCTATTCAGCACCCGTCCTGCAGAATAGGCAGGCATTGCCCCACTGCCCCCAATGGCACCAAACAGTCTGCTGGCATCTTGGAGCTGAGGAGCAAACCTGACAAACCTTTTTGTTTATCCCTCTGCCTTCTATACTTGATATTCCCTGTTGACATCACTGGGACATTTGGGCAGGGGCCATGGAATACACTGAAGCTTGGAAATAAAACAAGTACTCAGCAACCCAAATCCAAAAGCTTGAGGGACTTAGAAAACTGCAAGCCCTTTGAGAAAAGCCCAGCCTTCCTGATCTGCATTCACACAGCACCTCAGGGAGCAGAATGATGCTGGGTGGCTGCTGCAACCACTGGCTACAGTGACTGCAGTAACTAATACTGAAAAGGACTTGGAAAAGAAATTGTCTCAGAACAAAACCAACGATGGTGGTTTGTTGGGTAGACAGGGTAGGAACAAGACCTATGCTGTTCATCACGGACCTTTTCTTCAGAGCAAAAGGAGGCCACTTGCTCCCAGATCCATGCCTCATGCCACATCACATCCAGGCACACAGAGTATTCCCAGAGGCATACTGTCGGCTTGCTAACTGCATGGTCAGACAGACTGGCCTTGAAGCCACCCAGGGAGCATTCGAAATTCAACAGAGACATACCCAGACAAGTGGTTACTCCCCTCACCTTTCCCTCTCCCAGAGCAAGCACCAGTGTGTTGCTCATCAGTGCAGCCCAGGCGAGAGGGCTGACCACAAGGAGCACAGCCCGTGTGCTGATTCAGTCCAAACAGGACCTTCCAGCAGGAATCTGGAGCAATCACAGTGAATGATGTTGCTGCTCACCTTACGCACGAGGCAGAGCAGTTTCCCCACTGACCTTTACAGTGCTTATGAGGAGGGCAAGCATTTCAGCACCTACGCCATCTGCAAATTTGGTCTTCCCCTCAAGGATACAAAAAATTAGGTCAGAGGCTTTTTTCTTCCTCTTCCATTCCTGCAAACCACATTAGAGCTCAAATCCTCAAGACAAAGCATTATTATTATTATTGTAGTTATTTTTTTATGGTGGAAAAAAGTATTAATGTTACAAATAGCTGCCATTAGCATAAGCAGAGCTGCATATTAATATGCACATGGGTGTCTCCACTGTCAGGAAGCAGAGAGGCCCCAGAGGCCCTGCTTTCACTGGGGAAAATGATGATGGCATTAGCTCTAATGATAACGATAAGGAAGCTGCCATAAATGATATGACGATTTCTTTTATATTCCTGTTCGGGCAAAGACTTCTTCGTTGCTCCCCAGTGTCCATAGAAGGATGCTGTTTAAACAAATGGCAGCTCGACTGATTTATGCAATTTCACCACAGCTTTAAGGTTTTCTTAAAAGTGCCAGCCCTTTGGGTCGTGTGACTAAGGAACTCATTTAAGCCTTTCAGATAAATTCATAATCGCCAAGATTTTGGAGAACCGGCTACTAAATAAAAGGAATCCCACCTCTATTTATGGTTTTTAAAACCCTGTGAAACTTGAGTCTTTTCAGACTAAGGATACTATTATATCAAAGGACAGCAGGAGCTATGAGGGAAAATATAAGGGATATGAAAAAATAACTAGTAAATAAAGTTGTCTCCGATGTAATATGTTCCCAGCCCTATCACAGCCTTTCTCTCCTTTCACTTACTCTTGCCCCTATGTGTATATCAAGGATGTGACCGCAGAACTTTGTGAGACTGTGCTACGAATCAGATAAGAGAACTAATCTGGCTGAAGAGTAACAAAGCAAAAAGAGAGCACGGAGGGGGATTTCCTACAGAGAGGCTTTGGATGTGCTCAGCAGTACAGACCTGCATAGAGACATGCTGGTACGGCTGAGGGGGCAGAAAAGTGTGGGCTAGGCTGCTCCTCTTACTGAGAAAATGCACATTGGACTGAGGAAAGAGATGCAGAGGGAAGACCTGGGTTCCTGGGCCCCATGTGTCAAGACTCTGTCACACCCTGTTGTGGCTCTTCCAGCTGTGGAACAAACCTGAGATTCCTGTTTTTCTTTAGGCCAGAGATTGCTATCCCCAGCTTTGATGTTGAGGCATTGGTTATGCAATAGGACTTGGCTGCAGCAAATGCAAAAGCGTTTATTTGCTGAACTCTGCATCTGAACATGGACAGGAGATGATTCTCTCTGCCTCTGTAGCTTCTGAACTAATTACACAGCTTTGTGACGATGTCGCTGCACAAGGTGTCTGCCCTGGAATCGTCTGTCATGGCTACAATGTGCAACAGGGATCTGAATACATTAAAGTGTCAGGGAGGTGGGGATTCTAGGTTTTGGTCTGTCAGCTTCTGCGCTGAAAACCCTATTGAGTTCAGCTAATATTCTGCACTATCTGCTTTTCAGTTTTCACGTTTGTTCATGTGATGCTGTACATCCTGAAGCTCATCAGAGGGAAATGTCAGCTTTATACCAGCAATAACATTCTTTGCAGCAAACTCAATCCAAAGGAACTAGCCAAAGCTACAAAGAGCCCTACAGAAGACTGCTTCAGATAAGATGGCCAGATGAAAATTCTTGGTACAGAGACAAGTCCAAAGCTTGGCACGCACAGGCCAGTAACACAGGTGTCATGGAAAGACAGCTTCCTCCACTCACATAGCCTCTAGGACACAGGGAATAGGCACAAGCCTCACAATCTGTCTCTCAGGTAATATCTGCCCCAGATAATACAACAGCAAAAAGAACCAACTTTGCACTATAAAACAGCCATATTAAAGCTGCAACACTGGTGGACTCAAGATGGAAAAACTCAAGGTAATACAAAATACAAATTCTATTTGTTCTTCTCTTCTGTTCCTTACTCTCTTTCACTTAGTTGAGTGGTTCAAGTCTGTATCTCAAACTCAGTCCACACCGTTTCTCAAACCCTTAGTATTCCATCTGGATTGCTCAGAAAAATGTTTTCTCATCCATTCCCTTGTTTTGAAACAGAACCTCAGTCATCCAACAGAATTCCTCTGCAGAGACAGCAGGAATATCCCAGCAGGAATGCTAAGTAATGATGACCATGCTTGGGAAATGCCACATTATCATAAACCTCTGGTTTTGGACATAAGCAGAACAAAGAGCAGTTCTTATTTTGCTAGCTAAACCCGGTAAGATAGTGCAGATAATCTGAAAAGCTTCTCTAAATAAACTGGAGCACAACACTGCAATTGTAAGCAGAAGCACCCTGTACAAATGATGAAAATTAAAATCAGTTATTCAATACTGTCTCATACTGTGAAAAGTGAAAAGAATTAAACTAATATATGAAGTATGTTTGATATTTCTGTTTGACTAGAGTTTATATGTATACACAAAAGTCTGCAGTTCACTCGTACTCGGATTTCCAAACATGTTATTTGCTGGTCTCCCACACCAGCATTATGTGGTGTACCACATAATGCCTGTGGGTTTAAAAAGAGGAGGAGCAACCCTGAATCATACACTATTTGTATGAGCCTGGAAGCCAAATGCACAAACCCAAAGCTATTCCCAGGAGAGCTGTATGGGCTCAGTACATAACAAGGTATATGGTATAGATGCAGCTGTAAGGAACTTGAAAAGCCAAAGAATGAACTACAGCTTGCTGTATGCTAAGCCCATACAGACATAAATCTTGGTTTCAAATGTTGTCATCAGGACTTCAGTGCCAAGTGGAAATAAGAGTTATAAAAATATATTTTCAAAAGTGCTTTGTCAGGCTCAGGTCATGCACCACAAGAACGTGGCGTCTGAAAGGGGAATCAGCCTGGCAAGCACACTGGCTACAGCCTGCTGTTCCCACACAACTTGCACTTCAGCTGCACAGGGGCACTACAGTCGCCACAAGACAGAAATTGCACAAGTGCCTGTTCCAAGACCAGCACGCCCTTCTGGCACCCACGCTAAAGAGAGAATGCATGGGTAATGCTCAATGATCTCATTATAAACCAGCCTGGGGGAGAAGAATGGCGACAAACAAAGATTAGATACGCTTTTGACCGCAGATGACATTCCATCAGCCCAGGCCAGAACAGCCATGTACATATGTATGCTGTAAGCACCCCAACACAGGTAATGACTTACTGACAAGGTATAAAGCACTGCAGGTTAACCATCCCAATCACTGGATCATACAGTCACAAGACATCTCTTTTTGCAACATATTTTCTAGCAAAGACTTACAAGCAAAGAGAAGAGCCATGAACACCTGAGGTTGAACACCCCTCACTGTGGCCTTTGAGCCAAGGAACACATCACGGTTTCAGGCCATCATGCCCCAGTCAACTGGTACTCTATGCATAGGAAAATCAAAGATTCACTTACCTAGAAGACAAAAAGAGAGAGAAAATATGGTTAGTGGATGTCCCTGAAACATACAGATGCTGCTTATCTTTATTTCCCGGGTGATTCCCACATCCTGGCACCTTGTTAGGAGATTCCTGACATATTAAGAAACAGGAGTGATCTATGATAGCTCTCTTAGCGTGGCCACTCTCTCTCTTCCCTGCTGTAATTGGTCTGTGGTGCCATTTAATTTTATACAGGTTATTCATTAAGAAAAGCAAAACTGCACAGGTGTTTTCATCAACATCTTGTTCTATTAAAAAAAAAAAAAGAAAAAAAGAGAAAGAGAGAAAGACGCTCCATAACAACATTAACTACACGGACAGGCACAAATTATTCTGACTGTGAACAGCAGGGTGCAGGTCTTGAAGTCTACCAAAAGAAACTGCAGCAAGAAAGGATCTTGTTAAGGGAAGGATGGATTGAGTCACTCTGCCTTGTGGTTCTCTCATGTACTGTCATAACTACAGATGCAATGAAAAGCCTTGGTAGTCTTAGTTTAGGCAAAGTAGGCTCTGCCATGGGATGGAAGGAGGGAACAGAAGATCTTGAGGTCGGTGCCAGCCCTGCATTTCAAGATTTTCCTGAAAACAAAGCATCTTTGTGTGGAACACAAGGACGAAAACTGAAGATGTGTCCTGCAAAGATCTACCACTTGAACAAGGCAGAGGGAGGACATAAGGGAGGGCTCTTAGGCAAGATGAGAGGATGCTATACAGGCCTAAAGCACTATTATGCCTTTATTTCATAGCAGTTTCATGAACACTCAGTGCAGCAAGGATGTGTCACTTCCTTGAACACTGATTTATAGGTCTATAGCCAGGACCAGCAATCAACCAGGACTAAATCTTTTCAAGGAATAAATAACTAAATAAAGATTATTTATTTATTCTCAAGAGTTAACCTGCCTGTGAGAGACAACTCAAATTTCCAGAGAAGAGGGAAAACTGACTATACCCAAGGGTCTGGTCCTAAGAAAGTAAGAGGCTCCCTTCACCAACAAAGTCAAATCAGCATTTTCATGTCTGAAAACTGCGTGTCACATTTTCCCCTGCTTGGTTCTACCAGTCCAGGATAGCACAGAGTGGTGCTTAAACATCCCACACAAGCTTCATCTACCACCATGGGCTGCATTATTGGAACTGTAACGGAATATAGCTGCTATTACAGAATTCCCTAGAGGAGATGCAGCCAGGCTTGCACAGTATGGGGAAAGGAAGAATAGATTAATATACATTCATGGCACATTTGCAAAGAGATTACTTTTCTCATAGTGAGATTTGCACCTGTATAATTGTATCACTTTCAAATTAATCATAATCATACTCCCAACTAATATAAGATCTACAGAGTAGGCCTCATCCTTGGACTCTCATAATCGGGATAAAAATAGCTGGCTCTGAATGCACTGAGATTTCTGCTGGTATGCAGGAGATGGTAAATCCAAGCTGACCCACTAAGCCTTGGTATTTTGTTTCTGCAAAGCCCTGGCATGGCACATATCGTTGCATAAGTAAGACCTGGTCTGCGCGACAGCAGCACTGTAACATTTAGTGATTCGTTCCTTTGCAGAACATGACAAAAGTAGCACAAGCCTTACTTTTCTGAGGAGAACTTAAGCTCAAAGAGCGGTTAAGTGATTTGCCAGCAGCTACATCGTGCCTCTGTCACGTGGAGAGACACGGGACCTGTAACTCTTGGCTTCCCTGACGTGCACATTTAATTACTGGGTATCTCCGCACAGGAACAGCGACCCGCAAGCCCAGAGCAGCATCAGCCTGAAGCCTCCCTAGTGCCGTGTCTGCCCCTCCTCTGCCGTCCCCTCCAAATGGCTCCCAGCGCAAGGCGGATTTCTTAATTGTGTTATTAGCTGAATTATTAATTGATATGAAAACAGCATTTTACTGGGCATAAAAAGTCATTCGGAAACGAGATAAAATGTTCTCGGCACTGCCTGCCTCCGAGCAGAGCTGGAGCAAGGGCTCTGACAGCTTGATTATTATGCACATTAGTGCAATCTGGTGAGCTTCCAACACAGGGAGAGCGGAGTCCCCCAGTACTGTATCCATCAGGCCACATCCCTCTCCCTTTCTCTTTCTTCCCCCTGTCACTGCCTGCTTTGCATTTATGTGGGAGTCCTCAGGGGTAAGTTTTTTCTTTCTAATCCAGCTGTCATCACTGCAGAGCTACTAATTATAGCGGCTGTGGGCAAATAGTATTTTCCCCTCAGTCCTACACCGGGAAAGACATTCTTTGTGCCTCTTTCCCAAAACCTCCTGCACCCCAAAAGGGAAAAGATTGTTTCCCAGGACTCTCTTTGCTGCAAAGAAACTGCTTGCATTTCTCTGTCTACAAGTCCCTTGTGTTCCACTGTGGAAATGGTGGCTTGTGTATATATACCTTTTTCTACAAAATGTTCCAGTATTTCATGGCAGAGTAGGGAGTGTGTGCAGGTCTCGATGCCCTTTCAGCCTTTGTTCAAAATTCTGTCATTGGGCATGATACCACTCCAGACAGACCCTTCTCCCTGGTGCTGAGAGGAGACACCTCTGTGGATGCTCACCATGTCATCCATTCCACTCCGTAGGTCTTCTCCCCTCTCCCATCCCCTTGCCAGCCCCCCAAGGCCTCACAGAGCTGCAGCAGGAGCAGACCTGCCTGGCAGATGGTATCAATTAATTCTGAACCTCTTTTAAACAGGCACAATGTGCATCCTTGTGGTAGGGGAGTGATAAACCTTTGGCAGTCTCCTCCCGTACCTTTCTTGACCCCCTTCATGGTCACCCACCAGTGGGAACCTACCCCCCTGACCCACATCTCTAACACACAGCCAGCGGAGCCAACAGACACCAGTGATCAATCCCGTCTCTTACATGCAAACCTTGTAATTTAGCAATAACCACTCAACCACCATTGACCTGCTAATTAATCCATGGATTTTTTGTTGTGCCTTTAATTGTTGGCCCCGATATCTGAGTCACTTAGACTGCTCACTCTGCGCGGAGCCTAACCAACTAAATGCTACTTCAGCTCTGTAGCAATAAAACACTGAAATATATTGACTCCCTGCCAGCTCTTGCGCTCACTCTCTGCCTCTCTGCTTGCTGGCTGAGTGCTGGCGTGTGAAGGGAATATAGAGAGGGGAAAGCATCAGCCATGAGAGATGAAGTTTGGGACACAGGTGAGAGAAAGCAATAATCACTCACCAGTGACAGGCCACCAAGGACAGCCTCTGATCCCTGCGACAGCCCTGCTCTGACAAACTCAAACACACTGTTCCTCCATCCCAAACGGACTTGATGGCTCTGAAAATTCACAGGCATGCTGGATCCTGCCTCCTTTCTGCTTTCCCCCCCTTAATGAGGAAATCCTTTTCCTCATGACTATCACTGTCACACTCACTATGTATGTGTTGGACACAAAAAGCCAGATGGTATAGGCAAAAAAATGACTCCATACAGGGGAGAGCAGATCTGTATTTTCTTGCTAGCACTGTCCGAGGATCTCTGTGTAAGCATGGAGGAATCACCACAAATGCAGTTTTCTGAAGTGACTTGCGCTGCTTGGTACTTTGCACTGATTAGAAATTTTGGGGGATGGAAAGCGCAGTTTGAAAGCCTGACATGGCAGGAGCTGCAGATGCTTGGCCTGCCTGGACAGCGACTGATTGCAATCGAGGCCCTCGCAACAGACATCTGGTAACACGGGTCACACTGATGGTGGGAGTGGGACAGAGATGAAGGGACTAACAGGTGACAGTTTGGTGCTGAGAGCAGAGAATTAGGAGGGGGTTGTTAACCTGGTCAAGAAAATTCTCCATCAAAAAGTATTCATCTTCATTTGGCTAAAATCAAAATGAAAGCCTTGTCAGCAGCAGATTATATTTACCCTCCCACATGGAAATAAAGTGGAAAGTGATAAGCCCTTAAAATTCCTGTCACAGCTTGCTGCCATCACTTTTGTTGCGGCTGATCTGTAGTCCCGAGCCATTCCCAGTGCCCACCTTGTGTCCTGCTGCAGGCAGGCACACCACACAACTGCCTTCCCCAAGAGCTCATGGGCTCCTTCCAGCTGAGCCCCAGGAGCAGCCCAGTGAGGGGTGGCAAAAACAGGCAACAGGGACAAAAGTGTATCTTAGGGGGCTGGTGAAGATGAAGCAACTCCACAAACAAAGTCTCTGTGCCTTCCCCACGCTGGCACATGGCACTGGCAAAATGAGCAGTGGTGCCCTTGAAGAGCACGGTCTCAGCACAGCTGGAAAGACTCCAACAAGATGGGGTTGCCCTGGCCCTGTCACAAAAACCTACCATGCCCCCTACACCAACAGTATATTGACACTGTGACCGCAATTCAATTGCTCAGAAAGCATTCTGCTAGCACACCCGAGATGCTGTAACGAGGGGGCAGTGGCAGGACAGAGGCACTAATTGTCAGAGAAGGCTATTGGGAAAGCAGCCATATGGTGGCCCTATACTTCCTGATCCTAACACCGCTGTTTCCATGTAAACAGCAAGTGTTCCCAAGCCCGCTGCATCCCCCCAACCTTTTCTGTTTGTCTCTGCAAAGAGTGATGCCAGAGCATGTTTGGAGTAAAAAGACTGGCCAGAACAAGGCCTCCCAGCAACAACAGGTCGCACTGGCAACTCCAAGGGGATTTGGCAGCAGCATTTCTAAAAGTTTCCTTGAGGACTTCCTGGGATCTTATTGTCCTGATCTGCCCTCTCTTTTTTAATACTGCAAATAATGTTTTTGAAATGCAGGTTATTTGGGGTAATTTATGATGTCTTGCACTGCCAAGAGAGTCTATCAGCAGTCAATCTCCTGCTGGTCAACTCTTCAGGACTTTGAACAGAAAGGATTTTTTCTGTGTTTCCCCAAACTGTATAAAGGCAGCATGGTTGTCTGGGAAGAAGCTGAGAATTGCTTGTTTGAGTGCCGGCACACACTGGGTTTGGAGATGCTGCACAGTCCATGCAAAATATCCCAGTGAAAGAATGTCATTTTGCTCAATAGCTTTGTCACTGAATTGCTTGATCAAAGATACCAAAATTAACTGAGTCGCCATAGGCATGAGAAGAAACATTTTCTCTCAGTTATATCCTACCTGGTTCTTTTACAGAGTAATTATCACTGAGAGAATAATTTCCATCTTTACAAAAAGATATAGATTACAAAGAGCTCAGCATTTTTAGGCAGGATGGACCCTAACATCATGTTTTATTGGAGAATTGTTTACTGGCTTCAGTTTGGAAACACACTGCTTTACCATGCTCTTCCTGCCAAGCATATGGGAACAGTCTAATGGCTGGAAGATCAAGACCTCAAGACTTCAAATCTTCTTAAGGAGACTGTTTACAGTCTGTTCTTACTAAGTCTCTTTACCTGCAATCTAGTGAACTGCCTTGTCCAAGACAGGCGGATGGAGCCCTTGTACCTGATGGCTGCCTGAGAGCCTGATGCCAGCCTCAGGCAGGACTACAAGGATCATTTAAAAATTCTGCAGATGGCTTCTTCTCCCAATTCATATGCATTCAGAAGTCAGGAGATGCTGTACTGCTGCATCCCCATGTCCAAAACAAGTCCTTAACACCAGGGGACTGTGATTTATGTAAAGAGCCTCCACACTCATGTTTTGCTGATTAAAGTGCTACTTTAATGGAGTAGACCTCAATGGAGTGCTTTAATCCCTGGTTGTAAAAGCAGACCTTTGTTTAAATTAAACCTCAGCTCGTCCCTCCGTAAAGAGACAAAGGAACCTGCACCTATGTTAGTTCAACTGCAAGAACATTGTGCTGGGGAGCAGATACACCACATCGAACGAGCTAAACCATGGTGACCGTG
Source organism: Struthidea cinerea (assembly GCA_013397865.1). Classification (NCBI taxonomy): domain Eukaryota; kingdom Metazoa; phylum Chordata; class Aves; order Passeriformes; family Corcoracidae; genus Struthidea; species Struthidea cinerea. The sequence goes on from VZTI01003809.1 coordinate 1,679,378, forward strand.
CCAACTCATTTCCAAGTGAACGTGTTCTCAGAAAGGAAGGCTGTTTGCATGCAGGCTTTAAACTAAATTCAGCCCCTAACAGCTTTCCAATATATCTTTGGGGTTTGTCCTATGAAGGTGCTGCCTCCTCTTCACTCTGGAAAGGCATCTTCCTCTCATCACTTGACTGCCTTACAGGGCCCAGTAGCCCTTTGCATTTATATTGGTTTACCTTGGAAAAAGAATAATTATAGAGTAAAAGAAACAGTGAATTGGTTCAGGACTGACACACAATGCTCAGCTTGAGGTGTGATCTATATTCCAACAGATCAATTAAGGCTATTAAGAAAAATATCACTGCTTGGGACATATACAGGCAATAACAGCATGTGAGAAAGAACCTTGTAAGGAGAGGGAGCAGTCAGGTGGGAGCTCAGTGTTTTTACAACTGTGGTTGTTCCCCAGGAACTCTAACTAGGCATATACATCCAACAGCAACACCCTACCTGGGCACCTTGCATGTGAATTTCTATTCACCAGCCTTCCTGACAGGCAAAAATGACTGTGCTCATTTGAAAGAGAAAAACAAGATTCAACGAATTCCTCAAAATCAATCTTGAAGCCTCTAGCAAAGATGAGAATCAAACACAGACTCTCCAAGTCTGGCATATAGTTTCTTGTATTGGAAAGTGGAACAAAAAGTTGGGTTTTTTTTTTTTTTTTTGCTTTTTGATTTGAATCTCTACAGCCAACCCTAGGGAATGAGTTGGACCCTTCCCATCTTAGCCAGACCTAGACAGCTGCCCTACCCCATCCTCATATCTCATAAAACCATAAAATTCACATCATACTATGACATCACAATAACCCAACACCATCACAGGAGCATTTCCCAAGCTTCCACCCCTCTGCCTGAGAGACGTCAGCATGGCTGGGGAAATCTGACAAAGATGATTTCAGCAGAAGGGATCTGCCTCATTTGAATTAAACCTCAGCCACCACTTGTGTTCAAGCAGGTCCCACCTTTCTGATGCCACATTGTCACCACAAAATCTGAATTTGCTTTGAAACTCCTGCCTCCTAAAGCAGCAGCAAGCTCCCTGCAGCCATCCCAGCTATTTGACCATGCTCTTGCAGAACAGGATAAAAATTCATCTCAATTGAAAGACTAGGGTATAGGAAGTCAAGTGGCGTTTCCCAAGTGTCCTCCCCTCAACTCATTGTGGCAGGAGGAGGGAATGGTCCTGTTCAGAGAGAAACAGACGGAATGACTGATTGCATCCATGCCACTGAAAGATGCTGATGAGAAAAACCCAGGCTCCTGCCTGTCATATTTTCAAAACCCTCAGATGCTGGCTCAGAGCCTTTCCTGTCGCTTTCCTTAAGCCTCTGTTGAGGAGGAAGAGTGAAGATCTCGGAGACAGAATTTAGTGTCATAGACAGTTCGGCAAGAGACAATTTTTCACCCCGTTAAATCCCTCTGCAGAATATTATCTGCTGGTTTTCCCTCTTTTTTATGATTTTCTTATGATTATCTCCTGCTGTTTCTGTCCTCAGCAGCCAAATAAATAAATAGCAGTATAGCTGTCAGCAGCTTTAGCTGAGTAAGAAGGCCCTGCAGACAGCCTTGGTGGGCTGCACCCCTCCTTGCCTTCAGCACTGCTGCCCTCCAAGCAGACTCAGGATTCTGAGACCTAACGGCAAGAGGGGAATGGGAAGGGGTGAAGAGTGCAGAAACTTGCTTCTCTGCCCACATTTTGCTCTGAAGATTGGGACATGTCACTGTCTCACCTGTAAAAGACGACGACGATGATGATGATGATGATGATGGCGATAATAATAACGGCAAGTTGACAGGGGAGAAGGGTTGTGAATATTTAACCTCCTCACCTATGCTTGGAGCATGTTTTTACCATAATCCAAAGGCTCAAATGAAAAAAAAGGTGTCAGAGAGGTGAAAGGACTTACATGTGAAAGGTCACAAAGCCAGTCTGTGGCAGAGGCAGGAATAAAACCCAGCCAGTCTGATAGCAAAGCACTGGTGTCTTCCCCACAAAACAATTCTGCCCTTCAAAAATAGAAATGTGCTTCTTTCTCTTGTGCATACGTCCTTTCTTCCTACCTTCCCTACTTTATCTTTTCCTCTAGTTTATTGTACAACAATTTATTTGTACAACAGTTGCCCAGGTGTGCTGAGCACTTCCCACACAAAAGCAAAGACAAGATGTCTGTGTAGGGGCACCTACAAGTCTGGGCACTGTATTCACTCAGAGCTCGGGAATTCCTTTGCAGACTCATTTTCTACACTGCTCAGGGATTCAGGCACCTTTGGGGCCATGTTTAATTCATCTCCTATGACTATGAGATCTTTTGCAAGTACTGATTCTCTTTTTCACAAGTTTGGTGTTCAGATGCCAGGCTTTTTTCTTCCATATATAGTTTTACTTCTTCTTCCTACTTAGCTCTTCCTCTACTCCAGCTTCCATCTTTGGTCTTACTCTTTATTGCCTTTTACTCCTTCGTTGCTTTCAACATTATCTTCCTCATTTTTTCTTTCTGAGAGTTCTCTTTGCCTCAACACAACCTGTTCTCTTTTATAAGTGCCTTTACATCCATCTTCAAATACCCTCCCCAGCCTCCACATCTATCTCTGCCCATGCCTCCTCTCCGTCCCAAATTGTTAGGCATTGCTGGATCTTATCAAATAGATAGCTTTCTAGGGGTACATTGTATATCAACAACATGATTAACTTCTCACTGCATAGATACCAAATTGCGCTATTTTTAACAACTATTAGAAGGTAAGTCTCAGGGCAGTGCCAGCAGCTGCAACAAACCAAGGTTGGCTAGTTTTGGACAATGTGAGATACCTTAAATCAGCAGTCACTTATTTAACTTTTCAAGGAAAAAGTTATCCACTTATCCACTTTTCAAGGAAAAAAAAATTTACTTCCTATTTCTGCCACCTCTAATAACACACAGGATAAAAAAGAAGAGGAAGGGTCAGAGACCCATGTCTAGGTACCCACTATTCCATGAACATGAAAAGGTCTCACACTTCTAGTTCTTCTCTCAGTATTTTCCAGACTTCAAACTACAGAGCTGATGGGAACAAAAGCAAATCTATTTGCTTGGGGAAGAAATTTCTTACCCTTTTTTATATAGATGGTGTGATTTCAGCGAGCAAAGAAGTGCCAACCCACTCCCAACTGTCACAGGAACTGGCTTTTTTTCTGACACCACTTTGAGAACCCGAAGTTTTTGAAGACGTGAAAACAGGGGCTTTGTGCCTTATCCTGCTTTCTGATTGTAATCTCTTTCCTAGCACCGGAAAGAGCAAGGATCAAGTCAGTTACTTTGCACCTATTTACACAAATTTTTAGGCGCTCCATGCACTTGATGCAATCTTTTTCAACTACTCCCCTCTATTAGGTAGCATACCCACCATGAAGGATTTTGCTGAGCTTAGGTAAAAACTCAAGGTGTGATTGTCAGAAGACAAAACTAGCCCTCATGAAACTGGAGATCACAATGCTTTCAAACTTTCTACACCCATGCAATAGGTCAATGCAGCAACTTCGCAGCTAGTCTTAAGTTGGCCTGAACTACTGTAATACAGGCAGGCAACTGGACTTGTGCAAATACCAACAATCCCAAGCTTAGGTTTAAAATAAATTTTAAACCCCACCTTTTTTAAAGTTGTTTACTTGGTTTTGAATGCTTTGATCTCCCCTAACTATTGCTACTAAAATTTATAAACATATATTGCAATAACCACTGCCCTAAAACTGCAGGGCTGAGCTGATTTGTACCCTGCTGCAGGAACTGCCATCCTCCTAACCCTACAGAGTTCCCATCCATCCCTCTGAGCCCTCCACTGCTGCTTCTCCTGGCCCTGTGCACCTCAGCTCTGCTCCTCCCACACCTGTAAGAGCTGGCACCCTGCCACCAGCAAGAGACCAGTTCAGGTGAGGGCCATGCACTTCTCCAAAACCTGGAGCCAACACTAAGCCAGAGAGAAGACACAAGCAAACAGGCCAGGGAGGCTGAGCTCTCTCTCTTTGTTGAGAACTTCTAGCTGCTTATTCTTCTCCCCAGCTGAAAAAACATCTCCAACATTGCCAAAACTCTTTGGGTGGATTCCAGGGAGGAGTCTGCAGCTACTACCTGTGAAATTTCACCGTCTCCAGGGAAGGCCAAACCATTATGGAGCTGCCTGGCAGGAGTTTGAAGCAACTATGGGCACAGACCTTTCCTCAACTACCACAAAGCTCCTCAGGTAGGCCCTCTACCAAAGCCTGGGGCTGCTGCTTGGGAATTCACCTGTCTCCAGAGAAAGCCCAAAGGCTCCAAGAGATGACTCAGAGAAGCCCTGGAGAGCTACAGGGCATGGGCCTGCCTTCAACACAAAGAAAAAACTCTTCAACTAACTAACTAACTAGGAAAATAGTGTTTCTGCTACCTGAAACTTTATTTGTCTGTAAAGAAAATCAAAACACTCTGACAGATGTATGAAAAGCCCTGAAGAAAAAAAAAAAAAGGAGAGCATGAGCCCCAACAACATCCTGCACCGCCTCCCCATACGGCAGGCAAAGGCAAGGGCAGCCAAGTGGAGAGCTCTTTCCTCAGGGTATAACAAGCAGGAGCTGCTGGAGCCACAGACAGGCAGAAGTACTTTTGGCAGAGATTAGATCAAGAATACTTAGGAACAGCCTGGCTAGCTAGAGAAAAAGCACCCATAATGGGTAGTTCAGCGTGCCATACATTCCACCCCAAGGACAATCAAACCAAAGTGATGACTGCCATCTCAGCACCTAGGTCTGAGCAAACATGCCTTGGGATCCAAACCACAAAGCATATCACCTCATGGGAGTTCTGCAGCTTTTCCTCAGCTCTTTCTATGCTTTACAGACTATTGATACTACTTCATGATGAAGTCTTAGAGGCACTACCCTCCTCCCCACCAAAAAGGAAAAGTGATACCTTAGGGAATATGAAAAAGGGGCAAGGCAGGAACACTGCTACAGGCACAGGGATAGACTGGGAAGAAGGGGGTGTTGAGTTTGCCAGACAGTATTACTGAGGATGCCCTGTTGTTACAAGGTCAGCCTCAAAGCTCACCCTTGCTGCTCCAAGCTATAGGGGGCCTTTGGCTGAGGAGAAGGGCATCGAGGACCCAATTTCAGAGCCTGCTGGAGAAGATTGGTTGGCCTAAACCCTTGTGATACCCTGGGTCACAGAGTGACAGGGGCTCTCTACAGAGAGTCTGGCCAGCCCACAAGGGTGTCTGAGCATCAAACATGGCTGGGTGGGCAGCACAGGACCAGGGAAAGCAGAAGGGCAGCAGCCATTGGAGAGCTAAGGCTACTGAAATGCTGGCAGGCGAAGCCAGCACCACAGGACAGCAAGCCTCAGGGAAACACAGATAGAGCCCAGCCACTGGCTGTGCCATGAAAGCATCAGAGCCACGAGCAATAGAGCATGGCGAGAGCTCCAGGAACAGTAGCCAGCACCTAAGTAAGAGTCCACCCACTGGCACAAAGCTGGGAGAGCTGGGCAGAAGCCCAGGAAGCAGGGAGGAACCATGCTCTTAGGTGAGCCGGGCCATGGAGGGGAAAAAGCAGCCGCTTCATGCAACCTCCCCTTTCCAGACCTTTTACACTCAGCCATCCTCCACCCAGCTGAGCTGGCCCTCCAGCAAAAGAATCTCCCCAGGAAGAAGTCCAAGGACAGTGGGGTAAAGCAGCGAGAGCACACTGCTTGTGCTGAGCCCTGGTACAGACCTGCTGGGACACTGTGAGGTTTGATAAAGGAAATGGAGAATACACGGTGGGACCAAGAAGCCATTGTGCCCAATCCCATGTGAAGGCAGAGCAAAACTGCAGACCCTGCTGCAGATGTTATACAAGGTACAAGGCAAGGGACAGTCACTGAACCCCAGAGAGGAAGGAAAAGAATCTTTTGGCTGGAGCAAAGCTGCTGGCACTCTGGAGTAGAAGCAAAACCACCACTCCCTTTTCTGCAGCAATCATCAGGCCTGTATATTGTGTTTGTGCGTTGCTATTTTTCTCCACCCACATTTTCCAGTTACCAAGTTTGGGAAGCTGTTGCACAAATCTGTGTTTCTTCTTACTCTGTTTCTGCCACGGATCAGCTCAGAAATGAGTTTTACCCCTGTGACCTCCAAGAAGCTTTCACGCTAAAAGAGTACTGCTGAGCACCTGTCACTACAGGAAAACCAGCACTGAAGCACTGATGAAGAGCTTGACTATGCCTTGTTCACATAATACCTTAACTGGCTTCAGTGAAAGCATTGCAGGAGTGCAGTGAGCAGCCTCCATCCCCAGCGTAGAAATACAACTGCCACACTCACGAAGCTACAGCTAGATGGGAATTGAGCTGTTCCCTTCCACTGCACTGTCAAATGTAATTTACTTCCTGGCATTGTGTGATCAAGCAAAGGACGGGCAATAACATACATAGCAGCTTATCCCAGAGAATGGCAACTTTACCTCTTCAGCTTTGAACTGAGTCTGACTGCAACTTCAGACCTGTATCTGTATCTCTGCTGCAGTGTCCCCATCCCCAGCACTCGTGGTGGGGAGGCAGAGAAGGTAGCAAAGGTCCTTGGTTTAAATTGGGTGAATCAGCATGACATTAAAGGGAAAATCCCAAGACTTCCCTCTGGAAGGGTAAAAGCTGTTCAGAGCATCGTGTAAATTCATGGCAAGAAGAAATAAAGGTGAGTTTTATACATTCCCATTATTGCTTGTACATCTTTGCAATAATGTTTATTGACATGTTTGAATGGAGCACAAGCTGTAGTTCAGTTCAACTGCCTGTAAAAATGGGACATTTGTCAAGAAACAAACCTTACAGATCTTAGCAGCTCTTCTCCTTCCTCTTATTAGTTGGGAAATACTAGAAAAGGTCAGAAGCGCCAGGGAAAAGGTATCCACCAAGATGCCCAGGGTGCCTTGGCTAGCAATCCCTGAGGTGCAGAGAGGCAAAGCTCAGCAGGTTAATGAGGAGCGCCTTAACTTTGCATCGACACTCATGCACAGACTAAAAATATGCATGCACATCAATTACAGAATCCCTATGAGGCACAATAAAGTTAACCTTGCATGGCCAGAGAGATAGACTACAAACCTGGCTCACTGAAGGCGCTTGGCATGGCTTTAGCCAAGGTACCCTGTAAGAACTTGGCCATGACTTCCCTTGACACGCAGAAATGCCCTTGCTCCTCCTTTCCACCAAGCCCTGTTCCTTGAGGTGAAGAGCCTCTTCTAACTCCTCTGAATTTTAAAGACCCCTGAACACATGCAGCACATTTAAAATTCATTAAATGCAAAAGACATTCTTTTCAGGAGTTACCATGTCAGAACTGAATGCCCCAAATTTTGAGAAGGCTTGGACTCGGCTCCCAGTCTGGTTTGCTACAGACACAGAAAGAACATCAGGCCTTCCTGCACCAAAACTTTTGTATCTGAATCTCTGTGCTGAACTTTAAACAGCTGATGCTTCCAAATATATCATGCTGCGTGATTCTGCTTCAGGTACACTTCACCTCTCCTCACCCTATTTACATCAAAAACTCTTGGTATGGGGCTACCTCTGTTTCCAAAAATGCATGGCTACCACACAGTTCAGGCACTTTAATCCCCTCTCTGTAGGCACCACTCTCTCACCCTGTCCCAGCACCAGTTCTGCCAGTAACGCTCGTTCCTGAGTGAGAATTATTCCAGTCATACATCCTCTCTGCATGTGGCACTCGTTACTGGACAAACCAGACCTAGCCCTGTGGTCCCCTCCCTCCCCATCCTCCAATGTCACTTTTCATTAAGCTTCATAAACCATTCCAGTGACAATTCTTTCTGCATTCATTGCTGCAGCAGCCCAGGGAGTAGGAATGGCCTCTGGTTAACATCGCATCACTGCCGTGGCTTTGTTTTTGTGCATGTTGATCAGAAATTACCTGGCTTAGAGAAAGTAATTTAGTGATAAATGATTGCTTGTTCAGAGGTAGCTAGTTTCAGCCATAGCTGCCAGGTATTAATCTATTTGTCAATCCTTTCAGATCTTCTGCACTGATGAGCAGCTCCCAACTCTGGAAAGAGAAGCCCCCTCTTCAAAGGGCAGAGAAGAGGGCGAAGAACTTATTCCACACCTTTTCAGCTACATTTGCAAGGTGGTCTGAAAGCAAGAAGGACAAACTGGAAGGGATTAGTGAAGGCCAGGGTTCCAGCTTTGACCTTCAAAGGGGCTTTTGAACAGACCTCAAAAGCAGGAAGAGCACAAATTTAAGTCTCAAAAGTACCTGGGATGTCAGGATGAAACACTGAGTGGGAACATGTCAGCTCATATAAAAAATTCAAAATTCTTCCACTGTTATCAGCTTTCACAGAATTTTCAACAGGAGCATTTCCACAATGAAATTTTTGGGCATAGAGGTGCTAAAAGTTAAGTGAGTAGCTGGACTCCTCACCTAGGACATGCAGCTCTCAAGATCCAGTTCCTCTTCTGCAACAGGAATTCAAAGTTCAGGCCTCCTACCTTTTCTGAGCAATGACACCTCTCCTTGGTACAGTAACTCCCTATAAAGAGTAGGAACTTTACACCCCTTTTATACCCACCAGTGATTCTCCCTAAGAGAGAGGAACCCAGAAAAACAACAACAGCTTTCCAACACCAGGACAAAGACCGTAACCTCCGGTTTCTTTGGGACATGGCATAAAACCAAAGTCAATCACCTAAGCCTGCTTGTTTGCAGAATGCTGATGGTTTAAAAAAGGATTGGCACATGCAGCTCACAGGTCACACTGCACCTCTCCAGGTCAGAGAGGATCTCCCAGAAACCATGGGGATGAATCTGAACTCTACATGCACATACTTCTGAAATTCCATGGCACATCGTTTCATATGTGGATCTAACTTTCACATTTGTGGTTCCCAGATGTGGAGAGGTCACAACATACACCAAAATTTGAAACTTGCAGGCTATTTTCATCATGCCAGTCAGAATTCAAACTCTGGAAAAAATTAATCAGTCTTGTGTTGGATTTAGTATATCACTATAAGACATTAGAAAAACCCATGGCTTTAAATAATTGTCCTATGAAGAAGTTTAAAGAGCAGACAGATATCCAAGCCACTACCAGAGTCCTGACAATGAACCATACTCACACAGTGACCTTCATGCAAGCTCCTCTTGAAAAAAATCATAATATTTTGATGGTGTTTCCTGATGCATCATATGTGTAGGGCTCCTGGAGAAAACTGCTTCCTTCTTGTTCCAGGAAACTTTTCATTCTCAGTGGAGCAAAAGGTCTGCATCTTCCCTTTCCCTCTATTCCCTGCTGGGCTGCAGTCTCGTTTTCTTGAGCCACTCAAGTTTGGAGACTCCAACAGTGAGCCAGTGACAGATCCTGAACTGCCTTACTGAGTCCTGCAGGTAACAGGGCAGCATGCATGTGTTCTCTTGAAAGCAAATGCAAAAGGCAGCTGGGACCCTTCCACCAAACCTCTCTTCTTTCCAGCCTACCCTGCTTCCTTCCTTCCTCCCCCTGCTCTTCTTTTCTTCCTCTCTCACAAGCCAGGGAGAGTCAGTATTTGAAAGCAATTACCTCTGACTTGGCCCCAAACTTCCCTCTTCTGTGATGTGCTGGTTTTAGCTGGGGTAGCACTAATTTTCTTTGTAGTAGCTTGTGTTGGGCTGTGTTTTGGATTTGTACTGGAAACAGCGTTGATAACAGAGATGTTTTAGTCACTGTCAAGCAGAGCTTACACAGGGCCAAGGCCTTTTCTGCTTCTCACAACGCCCCAGCAGTGAAAAAGCTGGGGGTGCACAAGAAATTGGGAGGGGACACAGCTGAGACAGCTAATCCCAACTGACCAAAGGGATATCCCACACCGTGGGACATCATGCCCAGCACATAAAGTAGGGTGGAAATTGGCTGGGGGCTGCTGCTCAGGGACTGGCTGGGCATTAGTTGGTTGGTGGTGAGAAACTGTTTTCATTTGCATCAGTTGACTGTCTTGGGTTTTGTTTATCTTGTATTGAACTTGTTTTATCTCAACCCACGAGTTTTCTCACTCTTACCCTTCCAACGCTTTTGTTTCCCCCATCCTGCTGGAGGAGAGCAAGTGAGCAGCAGTGTGACTCTCAGTTGCTGCCTGGGGTTAAACCATGGACACTTGTGACCATGCCTCAGGCAGAGCCTTAATGGCTGCTGGATAAAATGGCCTGGGGAGGAGCAGGGCTGCCCTTCCAGTTGCAGCTGGGATGGCTTCTCCCTCCACTCAAATGAGGGATAACGATGGGGAAGGATCACCCGCACTGCCTCTGGACCTCAGCCGTGACAACTCCCTGTGGGCACAGGCATCCTGACTGGGGCCAGCCGGGACTCCTGCAGGTGCGAGGGCATTGGCGGGAGCTCAGGCGGATTCCCACGCCTCGGGAGTACCGCCGAGAGCCGTTCCCCCTACCTTGGAGCCGGCAGGTTTACAAGCCTCTAATTCCCAGCTACAAGCACTGCTCGCCGTGCCAAGGAAGCAGTGGCGCGTGCTGTCATTCACGCGGCTGGAAGGCCGCTCCTGCCAGCGTTTGTGGCTATCGGACCAGCTGCTCGGGGCTGGGAGCAGATGGCAGGATGGCACACCTGACAGGGAGCAGACCTTCCAAGGACGAAGGGGGAGGAAGAGTTTGCCTGCAGCATGGCCAGCCACAATTCCCAGCCATGCAAAGAAGGAGCAAATGTACCCACCTCTCCCTCTCTGCCACCCTCCAAGTTGTAAGAAGAGATTTTCACACTAGGGTAAACCTGGACAGGTGTCATTGATACCCCTACATTTGTACACCTTTCCTGCCTCAGACAAAATGCCCTTTGTTTGATCTAATTACCAAGCACATTGAGCTAATTATCAAGCAAAATCCCAGTTCAGCCTTTCCCATGAGATGTAAGAGCAGTTTCCAGGAAGTCTCAGCTACTTTAAGCCCACTCCACCCCCTAGAAACAATAGCGTTGGAAAAGGTGAGAGCTCCAGTCAAGGGTGAGCATATTTCTTCTCCAGCCTTAGTCCATTCTGAAAAGAGATGAGGACAGAGCACAGGCTACAGAAGTTAATCCCAGTTCCAGCTCCTCATCTTCCCATCTCTTCCAGATGAAGTTAACGAAATGAACGAATATCACAGAACGCAAGAGATATAAAACAGTGATTATGTCGCATACAATCTATCCTGAAGAACTGATGTGTGAGCGCACATACATTTAAATATTTGAAAAGCATCTTTTACAATGAATATCAAAATGACTTACAATCCAAGTCAGAGAAAAATGCCCTTACTTCTCCCTATCTCCCTTTTCTCATTACAGAGATAAATCCCGGGTGCATCTCTCAGCTGCAGAGGGAGACTGAAGAATATATATATATAAAAACATATATGTGTGTGTATGTATAAAATATACAACAGTAATAATCTCAATATTTTTAAGAGAAGCTTGCTGCATAATACAGGCAGTCTGGGAGATGAGAAACTCTGGGTAGTAGCCGGTCTCCCTCCTCCCATCTGGAAAATGGGTGGGAAAAGGTGCCAGGGATCAAATGCATAGGCTTGTATTGTGTACCAGAAAGGAAGGAGGGAAGAAAGGAGCTGAAAGGATGGCCACACACATGTGGCAATAGTTTGTGGTCCAGCAGCCATGGACACTCAGCACCGTCAACACCAAGGATGCAAGCAATTCCTATCCCAAGATTTTAAATTATGTCAATTATAGAATGGCCCTCTTTCCATTGTATTATTGTTTTATAATGAAAACAGAAATGAATCCTGACTTGAGAAGCTCAGTCTTGTTTGGTTGTTATTTTGTTTTGTTTCTTTTCTGCCAACCCCCCCAGCTACTGTGGAACTCAATCAAGAATCTTGGCAGCACTGCTACCACTGCAACCATACTGCTTCCACACATCACAGGGGGTGATCTGACTTGAGGGGAGTAATTCACACTCACACATGCTGAGTTGGAGAGATGTTGCTCTTTTAATTAGAGGGCTACACCTCTATTCCCAACCCTGGCCACACCTGAAAGCATATGGAACAGCAAAACTATATCTCAATGTACTTGTCTCACTCTTCTCTGTGATTCCTATGAAATTCGCAGGTGACTTATTTGACATATTTTGTACCTGAACCTCTCAATTCTGAAGTGCTTTTCCCTGTGTAAATACATATACATCTGTAGGTTTTGATCTGAGTGCCTTCACTGCCAACATGGGAGCCCTACTGTATGTGCACCCCTGCATCGGCCTCCTGGTACCATGCAAGGGCCTGCAAGGCTACAACACCTTTCACTGGAGCAACACACAGTGTCCTGCCTACATAAGGCTGAAGAATCCTGTCACTACTCCAACAAACACTCACAACCCTGAATCACACCAACATCGTTAATCAGATTTCCAGAAAACAGAAAGGATTTCCAAACAATAAGAAAAGTTCATTTCCCCCCTTCTTTTTGTCATTAATGAGCCTCAAGGGTGGTTGCAAGCCATATTTTCAAGCCTTGCTCTGTCACCAAAACCACAAAAGGTTGAGAACAATTTACTTTCAGAAGCAGACGCATCTGGTAAAGCACAAATTATCATTGAGACACATGACAAAAAATTCCAGAATTGGTAGTGCTGCAATTGCCTTCTATATAGAAACCAGGATAAAAAGACAGTTGTGTGAAGTGGCTTCTCAAAGTGTCACAATAAATAAGGGGGACAGTGAGAAACGCAGCATAAATCTCCTGACCCACAAACGTGCTTTTCCAACCAGACCGTTCTGTCCCCGTAACATGCACCCTCAGGACCCTGTGCACCCAAATGAATAGTTCTCTGTTGCATTTCTAACCATGCATGCAGTGGATGCCAGGATTCTATAGCTGCGCTTGCCACGTACGGAGCGCACAGTCTCCTCCTCCCACAGATGCACCTCTACGTTTACACAGCTGTACACACCTTTCCATGTATGGATCAAGCAGCAAGGCATGGTGCCTGGGAAGTCACAAGCACATGCCAAAGTTCCCACATGTGCAGGATGCCAGAGCCCAGTACATGTGCCCTGGATAACTGGAAAGAGCCCTGTGCCTTGGCTATGTCTCTTACTGTTTGAGCTTTGTAAGAAGTGACAGACGCGTGCACTTCTCCTCAGCTTTGCCTTCCGAATATAGCAGTGCTTGCATGGACCCAGGTGTTGAACAAATGACCAGCTAGCTGTAATGTAACTTTAAATGCAAGTTTGTGTATTGGCTCTGGGAACAAGACTGAGAGATGCAGCTGAAAGGAACACAGTCACTCTGAGTACAGGATCTGCATAAATCACTGTCCAGTATATTCATTCCTATTGACAGATTAATTCCTTTCTCAGGTTTTGCTTAAAAGTGTACCACTGAATACTAATAACAGTTCCCAGAGCTGCAGTAATGTCACTCAAATCAGGGTGAAAGACGCTGGAGGGAATGATCTACGGCCTTCTTGACGGGGGAAAGCTCCCAGCTGCTCCGGCTCCCCAGGCTGGCAGCAGTGAGTGGAAGGAGCCACCTCCTCACCCTTGCGAGTAGAAGGGATTACCCAAGTCTCTAAGATTGGCAGGAGGTTGCTCTATAAGGAAGAGTGCAGAGACTCTCTTTAGACCTGGAAGAAAACCTCTCAATGTCTGTCAAAGTAAAATGGGAAATATCAAGGCAAATCTTTACCTCCCCATAAAACTAGATGCACATGCAACACAGAAAGGCCACTGGCCTGAGAGCCTGGGCAGGTAGCAGAGCAGGGAATCTCTGTAATGTTTCCCAGCCCCAGATGATTTCTTAGGTGCATTTCATTCTCTGCACCTGAAAAAAATGAATGTAAAGATATTTTCCCTTAATCAAGCCTCCCAACCGAGATGTCAGGCGCAGAGAAATCGCTTGTCACTCCAGTGCTTCCCAGCACGCACTCACTGCACTAAGGAACGGAGGGCAAAGGGATTACAGAATTAAGCGATACTGGTACAGCAGCCAGAGAGTGGCCAAGATTTTCCTGTCACTCGGAAGAAAACTCCATTTCATTTCGTGATTTACTAAGAGTGAAAGTTAAAGTGGTGGGGCCTGGCCAAGTCCTGGGATCTATAAGCAGGCAATGTCAAACCGTCAGCCCACGACAGCCCGCACCTGGCAACTTAACCTTTCTCTGGGCAAGCCAAGAGCAGCTGCAGGGTAATCCCTTGGTTTAGGCTTAGGACAGGCTCCTAGACTCCTATCAGACTTCATCACTGCCTGCCAGTCAACTGCCTGAAGGACCAGCCTCACACCTTTGCAGAGAACCAGAAGCAGTGTTTTCTGGGAATCGGGATAATGGCATTAGCCCTGCAGGGCTGGAAAGGTGGATTCCCATCTTCATGGTGTTTGAATAAAGACAGCAAGTCTGAAAGGAAATGGTTGTTTAAGCCTGCTGAATTTTTTGTTGATGATAGCACCATGGCCAGCCTGGAAAGGTCCCTCACAGGTGAGGATGAAGTGCAAGAGCAGCGAAAAAGGCCCAGCTAGCACACTTCCTCTACTCTGTCTCTCCTTTTCAAGCTGGCTGCTTACACCAGGCTGTCTCCAGCAGCAGAACTGCCAGGACTGTGGGAGTCATAGTGCTGCATCTGCCCCTGCTGATGACCAATGACCCTTAAGGTAAAATCTGTTTCTGCCCATATACTTTCTTCAGTGAAAACACTCTTTTTTCTCCCCCAAGAAAAGTTTTGACCTCTATCACTCCTAGCTCTCTACTCCACTTACTCATATAGAGATATGATCAAAAGCCCTTGGGACAAAGACCTCAAAAATAACATCTTGCTCTGCTGTTTTTTAAGTGCACACCTCCATCTTATTTCACTTCATCAGACTTCCCTTCTCCTCCTAAGAACCCACCTGTCTCTGTCCGTGACTGCTTCTCTTCCCTCTCCAAACTGCCCTTCCCTGTTGTACAGTGGCTGAATGGTCTAATCAGGATGAATACCCATTACACCTTCTTTGCAAATTATCGCAGCCTCTTTGTTACAGTTTCACTCAGATTGCTCCCCACATTTTGGATCATGGTGCTTCCATTCCACCAGAACTGAGAGCTCAGAAGGGCAAGTGATGAGCTCCTGCTAAAAGACACAAATCAGCAATTTCACAGGTACTGAGGGGAGCACTTGGATGAAAATTTTAAGTTTGCAGCTGGCTGGCTGTTTTTCTCTAGTTGGCTGAACCAAACTCCAGAGCTGGACAGCTCTCAATTTGGAGAAAAACCCAGTTCACTTCACCTATTTCAGGTTGTAAAAAGCAAAACTAGAACACTTTTAAAAGCCAGGTGTACCTGAAGGCAGATTAATCCCCAAGTGCCATGAATCAATGCAATGCGTTTTCATACTGCAACAATAACCATTCTCAGGCTCTTTATCTGTCAGCCAGCTTTGCTCCTATTGATTGCATCCCATCATAAACTCGACTGCATCTTAGTGCCAGGCAGGGCTTCCCCCCTACCCTGTTCCAGTGCCAAGGGTGCGCTGCCTTCCAACTTGGTGCAGTGGTCCCAGCGTTGCACAGCTCTGAGTCTTCAAGATTCTGCCTGCTGTTCTTATTATAGTAGTTTTGATGCTCTGCTCTGTCCCCATCTTTTCTCATTCCCCCCTTCCATGTTAGACGCTGTGGTTTCTTCTATTTAGACCAAGTCCTTGAAAACCTTGAAATCCACTAATGAACAATTACCTTTGTTGTCTTTCTGTTTCTTCAGTTTATTTCCCCGGCCTTTTTTCCCTTCTCTTCCTGAGTCCATTCACCTGTATCTCTGCCTGTACTCACACCATGCATTCCAATCCCCTATACCTCTCTCTCATGTCTTTCCCTGCTTCCAAGCTCTTCTACCAGCCTTTTGCTTTTCCACTTCTATAATCTACTCTGAATTGTCTTGTCTCTGTCACTTTTAAGCAAAATTGAGATTGCCCAAGAACACGTGAAAAGTATCTCCCTGGCTTTTTTTAAAATCTTCCAAAACAAGCCTCAAGGCTCAGTCAAAGCCTATTTGCCTAAAAGTAGCTACACAAAATGGCTTGTGCCAGTTACAGACACAATTAGTTTTACACACACACATATACACACACACACACTTGTCTGTTCTACTTTCTCTTCAAACAGTGGCAATAAAATACTATTCAGATTCTCTGCCTTGTCCTTCTGTGGGCCACTCCTAGGCAGAGCTGAAGGGTAAACACAGATTAACTGGCTTACAGCACTTCTGATTTGGCCAGCACAGGGCTTTTCTATGTACATCCACAGCTCTGATACACCAAACAACATATAATTTATCTTATTTACGCTGCAGGTAAACTCTCGAGACCACTCATTTTAGGTACAGATTTGTGACATTGCTTCTCCAGAAGTGAGGCAAACCCACAGTGCTGGTGGGGGCTGACAGTACAGCCAGTCACCTTACTTGGGTGCAATATGTTCAATCAAACATGCTTGGATTTGACATTTTTACTTCAACATTCACCTGCAAACAGCTGGAAAACCAAGGGGCTAAGCCTGGCTCCACAAAAGAAAAAGCCTGGCCAAATGTGGTGTGCATCTTGATAAATGGGAGGAGCAGGGGATTATAAAGCAGAGAACTTAGCTTTGGTTCCCAGAACAGACAGGAACAAATAACCAGACTACTTTCAAGCACCTGCAAGATAACAAGGAGATGAGTAACAGGCAACATGCACTTGTCAAGGAAAATCATGTCAAACCAATCTAATTTTCTTCAGGGGAAGGGTAATGGGTCTTGTGGACAGCAGAGAAACAGTATAGTCGTATATCTTGACCTTAGTAGGCTTTCTGACACCTTTTTTCCAAACATTCCTACAGGCAATCTCAGAAAATATGGTCTAGATGAATGCACTATGAAATGGCTATACAACTTGTTGGAAAACAGTTCTCAGAAAGTAGTTACCAATGGTTCACTGTCAACATGCAAGGATACACCAGTGGGGTTTCTGCATGGATCTGTTCGCAGTCTGGTGATATTCAATATTTTCATTAATGACCAGGATAAAATCTGTTTATTAAATTCGCAGATGGCAGCAAGCTGGGCCAGGAGCACATGTGGAAGATAGGTACGGAATTAAAAATTATCTCATTTGCAACATGAACTGATAAAATGTTGAAGAAATACTATATGGGCATGTTCAAGGTATTACGCTTTGGCAGGAATGACAGTCTCCATTGACAGAGGATGAACAATCAGGCCATTAGCATCCTAGCAGAAAAGGGGCTTACAGGAGAAAAGCCAACAGTAGGCCACAAGCTCAGCATGAATCACCACTGCCTTGCTAGAAAGGAAAAAGAAAATACAATATATGTGTACGAGGATGAAATCTGCAAAACACAGAAACTAACTATCTTTACCTAACAATAGTGGGAGACAGCCAGAGCACTGTGTCCACCTTGGGAGAACGAACCCCAAAGGTTCATTCTCCCTGCTGGAGAGAGATCTGAGGAAGGCAATGATAATAACCAGAAGCTGAGAAAACATCATTTCTACAGGAGCTTGAATGCATTGGAGCTGTTTAAAGGCGACAAAGAAACAGACGAAACATTAGAACAGTTTTCAAAAACTTGAAAGGTTTCTGAAAAAAAACAAAACAAACAGTTGGTTCTGCATACCCACGGCAAATACAGCAAGGAAAGTGAGGGCTACATTGCAGAAAAGGAGATTAAGGTTAGAAGTCACATCTGAGCTCTCGCACTAAAAGCATTAAACACTGGAAAAAATTGTTTTGTGTTGCAGACACTCCACCAATAGAAGGTGTTTTAGAGTCAACTAGATCAACATGTCAGGAAACAGCCAAGCAAAGCTGATCTCGTCTTTCAGCAGTGGGATGAATGAGATCCTCTTACCAGGTTACTTCTACCCATTTCATCGTAGTTTCTCTTTCACACAAAACACTAATCCATGTACAATCCTTTCCTCACCATCCTTGCTCGCAGACACACAAGTTATGAGAAGTAAGCCAGGCTGCTGGTCCATCTGCTGGCACGGAGTGCTGCCGGTGCTTTGTGTGGTGAAAGTGACCAGTCTGCAGTCCATCTCCAGAACTGGGCAGTAGGGACGGCTCAAAACTTTTCTTTCCACTTGATTAAGTAGATCAGCTTATGACACAACCCATAAGGGATTTACTTTTTGGCATCACTGGGGATGACCCCACCAATGTAAGAAGCTAAGGCAGCAGATCTCAAAATAGGGGTCTTGACTCCAACAAAAAAGTCTGAAATCTTGCAAGAAAGATCACTGCCCCAGAAAATGGAGCATCAAGAAGAAAAGTTTGGAAACTCCTGAGCTAAGGGTTTTTTCTCGAAGAATCCGACAACTTTCCCTCTCAACTGAAAGCTGTTTTGCGACGCAAATCCTATATCGAGGTAGTGGCCTTTGTAACTCTATATTCCTCTGCAGTACAAGGAGAAGCAGGACAAACACAAGCTCCTATAGCAGTGACCTGGGTTATCACACAGGTCTGTGATTAGACCTGCTCAGAAAATGGAATTTTGTCCACAGGGACACCACACTGTCCAACACTTTCCAAGCAAAAGCACTCCGTCTGTACATTCCTATCCTCCTCTTTACCTGTAAGTGGTTACACCAGGCACTACTCACTGGGGACCAATTACAGGGGCCAGTCCTAGCACCAATACTTAGATATTTTCCCCATGCGTGTCCCAGGCTTAGCTGTATGGGATCTAGACAGTCTGGACTTGAAAGGTAAATCACAGGCTAACAGCAGAACACCAGAGCATTTTTCATGACCTTTCCAATGAAGATATTCAGATCTCAAAATGTTACTAGCTGAAAGGACAGTCATGCCTTTTCTTTTCTAACAGCTCTATGGTGGGAATATGAATGACTTTGCATCACCACATAAAAGGTATAAATGCCAAGGGAAGAGAAAAATGGCTTGGGTCAGTCCAAATGCATCTCATTAAGGAAGAAATAACAACAAGAAAAACAAGAAAATGAAGGGTTTGGGTGAAGGACTACTTAGCTCAGAGTGTGACTCCCCATATAATTCTCACCAACAAAATGCATGATGCCTTATCTCACATGCCTTTGCATGTGTGAAACATGCAAAACAACTTCAAGATTAGATGCCTGCAATCATGCCTGCTTGTACAGATGCACACGTGCATGCCTGCTAGTAAAAAGAGCTACGGATTTGTGAGGCCACTTCCCTTTCTGCACTTTTCTGAACCTCTGCTGATTTCCTCTTGAGGAGTTTCCAGATGGTGTCCTTATCGAAATGGCGGCTCAGTGTTCCCCTGGACACTCACATGGTTAAGCACTTAGCCACTGCCACATTGGGAAACACCTTTTACAATTCAATTTGATCTTTCTCAAGGATTACTAGAAGAACCCACTCTCACCGTAGCGAAATGTTAGGCTGCAATAAATGATTTCACCCTAAGAGGTTTTAACTGTCATAGGCATCAAAATGGCTTTGCAATGGTTATGAGTAGATTTAACTCAGAAGTTTGACAGTCTCACGTGCTCAACACCACTCTGAATGATTCAGTAATGATAGTGTACATATCTCCCCAGGGGACTCCAGTGTGAAGATGCACAGAGCTCACAACCCCATCCCCAGAAACAAGAAGGCATCTCACTCCCTTGGCTGCATTTAGGCAGGGAACCAGCTTTTGTTTCAGATCACACTGGGCATCAGCAAGCAAAGGCACTGGGGATGATTACACCTCACTTCCGGAGGTCTGTGACAAGTCTCCCCCTATTTGTTCACCTCTTGTTGCATTAACTGTCTGCAAGGGGATTTTTATGCCATTTGCAAAACTGTGGCAGTAGAGATAAGCAGCAAGGTGTGGCAGGAAACATTATCAGAGGAAGAGATACACAACCTACAGCTGATACCAGACGAGGGCACAAACTAGCTGTTTTATGCCTGTGTTGCAAAAGGCAACACCTCCCCACAGCACAGCATTTGTAAGCTGGGGTGCTGGAATGGGTCCAGAAAGGAAAGGATGGATTTTCCAGCACAGCACCCCACTTCACATGATGCCTGGGACATGGGAAAGGAAACCCCCCTGCTCTAGGCAAGATAAAAGGCTTGTGTTGAAACAGGTTTACTGCAAGCTTGGTATCTGGAGCAGGTGCAGGCATTTGGCTGGCTTTCTCGGCAAGTGCAGCATTCACAACTGGAGACATTTTTTTCAGATGAGCTGATATCTCATTTGGGCATTTAGCATCTTGGTTTGCAAAACAGAGCTCCTCGTGCTGGGAGCAAGCATGGCTGAAAAACAGAACCTGTAAAGACAGTCGCTAGAAGTCTTGCAAGGCAGCAGTACATGTGCTCAGCACCTGATAAACACTCTTGTGTGGATCCTTGAAAATTCTTCTTGTCCTCTCTGGGATTCATGGCGGATCCTCAGTCACTTGGACAGCTAACTTCACCTATTCAAGCCCCATGATATTGGGGAGATAAATATTTCTACATTTTATAAACTAAAATGCAATTGAAATATTTTCTAGATAGACTCAAAGAGTATAGTGGGAAGATTTTAGAGATTTTGGAAACAAATACTTAAACTACAAATTTCTTGTTTCAAACAGAATTCAAAGAAACTTTTCACTTACAAACAGAACATAATTTTCTTCTGCATATGGACCTACGGCCAATCGCTCTGTTCTTCCCAAACATCCTCCTAAAATTGGTAACATAAGGAAATCTGAAGTGCTCCAGGTGCCAGATCAGTCATCTACATGCTATACACAAGACACACAACTCAATTTCACTTCTAAGATTGTGACAAATACTGTTTCCTAAGTAATTCTTCTGCTATGGGTTACAGAAACCACAATAAACATAGGGAACATTCACACCAGCCATAATAAGGTAAGAGATACATGGGAAATTGCCTGTGCAATTAACTTCCTTCTTGATGAGGATATGCCCAGTGAAAGAAATCTGTAACAAACACAGGGCTGATGCATTTCAGAAGACAACATGAATGTTAACAACTAAAAATCATTTCACAAGCTTCTAAAACTAAAATGGCCAGCTCCTTTTGAAATGCCAGCAGAAGAAAAAGATAGGTGTGAGCTCAGGAAACTCAGTTATAAAACAAAGCAGGTCCCAAACTCTGTTTGTATGATTCTATATAAAAGAAGAATTCAGATAAACAGTACCACTTCTGCCCTGGAAGATTATTTCTGCAAGATGACGTCTGGTTTGAGTACAAAGTGCCAAAAAAATTTCCAGGAGTGACAGCTAAAACTACTGACAGACGTGAAGTACAGCTGCATTGTTTTAATAACTGTGTTTCCAATTTTATAATAGGGAATACAAAACTTATACTTGACTAGAAAAAAACACTTTCCTTTCCTAGGAAACCAGTTTAGCTTTCAAAGCTCCCTCTGTTAGAGCTGACAAGTGCTTAAAACCATGAACACCTTAAAGCAGTGAACTTAAAATAAACCAGCAGTACAGGTGAACACACTGGATGCCTGTAACCCATGACAGGAGCACAACCCCAGCCATGCATTCTAGGAGATTGCAACAGTCAGTCTGACAGCTGATGCTGCCTTCAGAATGACTGTACCTGCAACCAGCACTACTACAGCTCTCCTGACGATACACAGATTTCTCTTGAACAACTCGCAAGTGCAGGAAAAAAGTCCTGCTTTTCATGCCTTCCTAATTATTCCCAGTCATTATCAACATCTCATACTTCATGTTGTCTTCCACCAAAAAAATCCCAGGATCTTTGGCAAAAACTGTTGCATCAGTGAGAGGGTTTCCCCTAAATTTAAAGAGACCTTGATAAAACCATTTGTTAGTGATTCCAAAAACTTGTAGGGACTGCAAAAATTCTTCAAAAGACATATGGAGGATAGAGAGACTCAAAATGAGTGCATGTTAAACATTTCCAAACTGTTCCAAGTTTTGGAATGCTAAAATATGTTGGAACATTAAAACATTTCCAAAATGTTTTAACATTTTAGTGCATACAGAAGCTTTAATCAGAATATGGTAATCCAGGACCCAGAAGTGAATATTGCATGCCCCAGTAGGGGACTGCCAGCCTCCCTTTCCACATGAGAAAATCTCCATGATTATTAGCTTCCAGTACGTGCTGGCACACCAGAAACAAATTTATCTCAGAAGTAAATCTTCCTAGGAAACTCTTTGGGAAAAATACACATTAAAAAAAGAGTGTGCATTAATTTGGCACGGAAATCTGCCCCTGCTCTGCACATGTATGACTATTTGTGGCAGATCATGAGTTTGCAATTGGTATTTTTGATCCTGTCTGCAAGGAAGAAAATGGACTCCTGAGAGCTCTTCCAACCTTTCATTTTTGCTATTCTAATACTGGATTGATTCCCAAGCAAATGAATTACTGGATGTAATGCAGGTTAGACATTCCAGGGTACATAATGAATGGGAGGTTTATTATTATTTATATACATATAATGTGTGCATGTGGCTTTGTAATTAGCTCATGGGTTTAACTTCCAGACGTGTGTGCGCAATAGAAAAGAGAACAAACAATGCTTGTGTCTGTGCTCATAAATCCTTTCCATGTAAAATTTTTCTCCTCTTGCTCTGTCCTTGACCAAGTTTTTCCAGCCCACAGTCCCAGGAAGGCCCAGTTTATCCAGGGAATGACTCCTACGCTGTTGTGGAAGGACAAGTCTTACTGCTGTGATTTGCGACAAGCACTGAGCGGAAAAGAGAAAGCCAAGAGCCCACAGGTCCTCCCCTGGTACACACCTGTAACACACACCTGCGACACACACCTCTAACACACTTCCATGAAAGTCCATCTCCAAAAAGCTCCTCAAGGGCACATCCTACAGCCCAGCTGAGCAGGCCTGCCAAGTGTGCTGGCACTCTGGCTGAGCCCAGATCCTGGCCCAAAGTCTGCTTTTGAGGCACGAACCCCGAAGTATCCAACCACCAAAAAAGTGGTTCCACAGGAGCTGAAGGGGGCTGGGGAAACCAGGCACAGCACTTCCAAAACAGCAGCAGCTGCTGCTCAGCCTGGGCAACTTCCCTTTATTTTCCCACTGGGAAACCTACTCTAAAGACAACATTCACAACAGGTCTGAGTAGAAGGCTGGGAGTTGATATTCCTCATACCCCTCCAGCCTGGTGCTTCCACACAGCATAAAAGCCCTCCTGAAATCCTGGCCTGTACCTTGTTCATCCAGCAGACACCAAAGGGCTGGTGGCCTCTACAGGTCCCTGGGAGGGCAGGCTGGGGGGTACCTCCAGGCACACAGGATGCTTCCAGAGAAAGCAGATTTGCTGAGGGGCTCACCCAGCTCTGCCTCCCACAACCATCCCATTCTGGGCACCAACAGAACAGGCTGTGCAGCACTGGCATGGCCCATGGGGGCTTGGCACACCCGCCCTGGCATTCTGCTCCCAGCCACTGATGGCTATGAGGTCACAGCAGAGTCAAGCAGCTTCCAAAAATGGCCGAGGGAGAGGAGGGCACCAAGCTCTGGCTCCCTGATGACTACCAGGACCCTCCCAGGGCTCTGCTCCCAGCGATCCCACACAGCCCCAGCCCCCACAGGGCTCTCCAGCCGACACAGAGCAAAGGCACAGCTGGCATTGGAGAGGCAGCATTATTTAGGTGAGGGAAGCCATCAAGCCAGGAGTGTAACTGAGAGCAGTTTCCTTCCTTAGGATGGGGCATGAGGGGTGGCAACAGAAGGGCTGTACCAGGCGCTGGCAGGCGCAGTGCAGACAAGGGAAAAGCAAGAGGAAGGCTGAAGCCTGCAGAAGGCCCAAGGTGGGGTGGAACAGCTCAGGTGAAGCTGATGCCACAGTCGAGCAATGAAAATCACTGGCAGCACTCCTGCAGAAATGTGATTTTGGCACAGCTGACACACTGCCAGGAGAGCTCTGGGTTCCTCTTTATATCTTTTTCCCGTTCCCTTACAGGGAGCAGCATGCCTCTTTATGCTGCAATTCAAGCCTCTCCTCCTTTGCAGGAGATTGTAGAATCATAGAGTATTCTGAGTTGTAAGGACACCCAAAGGATCATTGAGTCCAACTCCTGACCCTGCACATGACAACCCCAAAAAAAAATCACACCATGTGCCTGAGTGTGTTGTCCAAGCGCTTCATGAGCTCTGGCAGGCTTGGTGTGGATGGGAAGAGGGAAGGTGCACTCTGGCTTTAGCGTACTGTTTTAACTCACGGTAATTGCTCCCCAATTAGCCAGAGTTAGCTCACACATTTGTAAACAGCAGTCTAGACACTGCACAAACATTTGTTCTAAGACACATATGTAAAATAGTTAAGTGGATGCTAAAGCAATTAGGTATAATCTTATTACTTCCCCTTCCCACATCCCCTTTTCACCTTTAGCTGGAGCACAGACTGGAGCTCTGTATGGCAGGACCTTTTTTCAAAAGGCACTACAAAGGTAAACCTTAGGGCTATAGCATGCAAAACCCTGATAAGGTGCTATTAGTTCCCAGCCAACTTTCAAAGACAGAGTACCGTAGGGTTTTATAGCAGCAGACATTCAATGCACACAGATTCTACTAAGTAGGTGTAAAAGCCTTCTGAGTTTCTCAATTTTGATTTATATTCTCCTTTTAGAAAAATCATTAGGCAGTAGATTTTGTGGTGTTCTTTATACAGATAGACCCCTCACCCCCTTTGTTATGGCCGTATATCAAAATGTAAGGTTTGAACGTGACATTCACACTTCTGCTACTTTAGCACGTGCAGTAACACGTTCCCCTCTGATTTTCTTTCAAAGATGCCTTATCAGTCTTTATATATGATCATAATGTGGAGCATATATCAATGGGAGTCTTCAGAGCTGGAGAAGAATTGCAATCTCTGAGCACTTCCACAATCCCACGAGCAAAAAAGCAGGTTAGGGGTTTCCAAATCTAGCTTCCAGCTTCCAGCTCCCTGCTCCACACACACGTCTCCCTCCCCCCAGCTGTCAGAATTCTGCAGCTTGTATCCAAAGCAGAACAGAAACTGGCATCTGGATGCAAAACATCCATTTCTGCAAGGTTCTTGGGATACAAAACAATACACTCTTCTTATCCCAGGTCCAAACAGACCATGCAGCCTCTAAATGAACGTCTGTTTACTCTTCTGCAGGGTTTGCAAGCCAGGGCCAAGCAGGTTGCAAAGGGCTCACCATCCATGTCCCAGGCTGTGCTCCCCTTAAGGCTGACAGCAACCACCACCCCCTTTTACAAGCATGTCATTAGGCATGCTTTGGTTTGGATGGCCTAACTTCATCCTTGTAAAGCATTTCCCTAACAAGTCAGCTCTCATGTGAATTCAAAATGACACCAATTTCACAGCTAACCCTCACGGCACAAGAAAATTTCAAAATTATTCACAGAAATTTTATAACGTTTTTCTTCTGGGTCTGAAAGAGAGAAAGAATCTTAAAATTCGTATCATCCAATGCTTCAGTCTTATTTCTTGAAATGCCCCAAACTGCTCAATTTCAAGCTGTTTTAGCGTTAAGATGCATTTTCCTTTTGTCTTATAAAAGTCTGAGGAAGGTTAACACCTTTGTTCTTTGCTACAGGCTGTGCTATGTAGATCATATCTCCTGTGATTTAACTCTGCTTTGTCAGAAGGGAACCACCATCGTGTACCATTTTACTCTTTTCTTCAAGATCAGCTGACTAGAGAAAAGGGTGAAAATGACAACTCCCCCCAGCCTAATAAAGGAAAAGAAAATTCGCTTCACGCTTTTTAATACTAAATAGAACTAAAGAGAAATCAAAAGTTCAAACCTACTAAAAATGAGTATGATTTTTCTTGGGTCAAAAGTTGACTCAAAATCATCCACTTCCATTTTATTAATAATAGCATGGGGGCAAAAAACAAAAATGTTGAGAAATTGGTTGTGCACTAAAAATTCCAAACCTACTTTAGTTTCAGCTGTCTCCAGGTGCTTAGCAAAGCAGCTCACCTGAGTTTTGAGTGAATGATCTTTAGCTCAGATATGCTTGGCTGCACACACCAGTTTTAGCAATCAGAAATCACTTGGTTCATTTGCAGTTATTTGGTGTTAAGGGAAGACGGTAGTCAGAGCATCTTGAAAAGGCCAGGCTTTTGCTTGCCACGTGGCAAGTAAGCTGTGGATGTTGGTAGTCAGCATTGCCCTGCCTTGCTGCTGCTGAGGATGCTGGGTACTAGTGCCAGTCATGAAGGGACTCTGCTACGCATGCACAGTCAAGCAAAGTCAAGTCATAGGCAGAGCCTACTGTCAAAAGTAAAAACAAAAAAAAACAAAAAAAAAAACAAACAAACAAAAAAAAAACCAACCACACACACACACACACAAAAAAAAAAAAAAAAAAAAAAAAAAAAAAAAAAAAAAAAAAACAAAAAAAACAAACAAAAGAAGAGGAAGGGG